>JAAONU010000002.1:3365389-3769081 GCA_012932295.1 Cyclina sinensis | reverse complement strand
TTTCCTCATACAAAAACAAATCTGGCATAAGAAATGTCCTGCTCTGCAATAAAATGTATCATTTTATTATTAATAATGACTTTATCACACGAACTTCTGCCTATATTGCTCTGATAACTATAATATAACATGACAGGTTATTTTTTTAATATTATTTTTTGTAGACTTCGTAAATGTAATCATTAAATGTGTTTCAGCCTTTACATAGTAAAGAGAAAAGCTTTTCAAGACCTTGTAAACTTATTTTTACCAACAATGATTCATAAATAAGAAGACAGGATATTTTTTTAACAGAAACATATATTATATTTGAGATAATTACCTTCTTTTACGGGATATTCTGAGCATGTACCGTCTTTCCTATTACATGTAGCTTGCAAGCATTTACTACATGGGCGATTGCATAATCCTCCAAACATTCCTGTCACACATCCTACACTACAAATTCCAGTTTGTTGTTCACATTCTCCATCTAGGCATCTCTGACTGCACGCACGTTCACATCTGTCCCCGTAATAACCAACCTTACATCCAAAATTGCAATATCCATCACTTTCTCTGCACGTCGGTAAAGGACTGCTTAGGTTGTGCCCACACCAATAGCTACACTCCTGGCATTTCTTCTCGCCCCGGTAGAAGTTGAAAATGCATTCATCACAAACGTGTCTAGAATACAGTAAATATTACGTCTTGCAATAAAAAAAAATGCATTTCTTCATAACAGATGGAAAGAGAACTGGCTCAGTCAATGGTTGTCTTCAAACGAGCAAACATAGCATATAGTTATGCATATAGTTTAAACCTCAATAAGTTATTGTTTGAAATCACGTTAATTTCTTTGGATAAAAGGTACACATAAACGGTATAACAAAGCAAAAGATTGAGCGTTTAACAACCGGAATCACTTTATTAGAAAATGATCTTCGGGAAAGTACAGTAACGTCAGATATTAAGTCAGCAAGCGATAAGGTGAAAGGATGATAAACACCAAAAGCCAGATACATCGCCAATCGCTTTGGCATCTTCCAATTCTATTTTATTTATTTTTGCCAGAGGTCTGGAAAGGGCAATGCACAGCATTAGAAGAGTGCCGCAGCTACTAAAAATCATCCAAGTATAACTCATTCACTTTTACTTATTTACTAACGTCTACATGAAGGTGTTGTTGTTGGTACTAGTCTAGTATTAAGAAAACGTACTTGCTGCCCAGTCTAGTTTCACAGCATTCAGAACGTATTTATTTACTACTTAACTGTACAAACCTAAAATCTAAAGGAATATTGGTGAACATCTTCAAAACGAACGAACGAACTCGCGGAATCAAAAAAAAAAACCGGAAGTATTCATGTTGTCTTTACTACTGTACCGAACTTTTGTATCCGATTTTAAGATAAAAATATGAAAATGATATGTTACACATATGGTTTATTATCATAAAATCATAATGACTGCTTTTATATTAAAATCTTCATACCTGCTTTCCTTGTCTGTGGAACATTTCTTACAGTTGTTATCAACGTCAGAACACAAATGTTCACAATATGCACCATATGCTCCATCCTCGCAACCAAATATACATTTTCCTGATGTCGCTTTGCAGATTGGATTACCCAGAATGTTCGAAGTGCCACATCTTTTAGGACATTCAGCAGAACAGTTCGCTCCAGCAAAGCCAGACTTGCAGCCGTGCAAACACGCCCCAGTAATATTGTTGCATATGTCTGTTTCATTTTTCTGCGAGAACATGCAATTTGATGGGCAAATGAAAGTGTAAGTTTCAAATACCACTGTGAATAAAACAAAGAACAAAAAATCGTGAGTTTTCTTTATAATCACATTTGTTTCACATAACATATGTTTTCGTACATTTCTACTTTCTCCTGTAAAATATCATCCAGCGGTCAGAATTGGCCAACTAAAACGAACGCCTTTAATTTTGTAACTCTGACTGAGGGGTTACACAATGGGATATGATACAGAGGTTATACAATGAACATTGCATGCTGAAATAGAACAAACATCATTTCTATCACTGTGCATATGAAATGTCAAAAAACCAGTGTTACAATATTGCTGGTGCATTTATACTTATTTAAAAACAATGTATTTTCCTGTCTGCCTATGCCAGCAACGTGATTACAATGGTTACACTAGTTACTACTGCACATAACTGATAATAAAACCCTTTACATTCGTACTGTTACGCAGTTATAATCAGTTACAACTTGTTTTGTCAGTGTATTATGTAAGTTTCGTTACATGTAGTTATTTTATAAAATTGTCAATATTAAAGTGATTTGATATTGGCATTGTTTATTTGTCCTCGAGCTATATATTCATTAATATAAAAATAACCACATATCTCTCGAGGTAAAAGTGCATATTAGCCACCCGAGAACTGAAAAAAAAACACCCGAGGCGGAGCCGAGAGACATGTGTTATTTTTTTATTATACAGAACCAACATTTTAATATAATTTTTCACCGCTATGCATTTTTACTCAGACAGCCATTCATATTGATTTTTATCTATCATACCAAAATTTACATTATTGCCCAGCTAAAATGGTAAGTCTGTGTTTATCAAGATGTTTGGTCAGCTTGTCTGTCTATTGCAAGAGGCTTTTTAAACACTGTAGTGCACATTGCAAGCATCTGAGGCACGCAGAACAGAGCGGCCAGGGGAGAGAACTGAAACATACGTTTTCTTTAGTCTTTATAGATACTCGCCCCTGGGGAATATTGCAAAAAAATTAACCGATGGATATTCATTTCCAGGATGACAGATCGAAATAACACCATGTGACGTCACATTAGGCTATATAGTAAAACGTTTACGTGAGTTATAATAATATATATAATATTACAACTAGCTATTGTGACCAAGGTATAATATTTCCCTTGCTGATATCTTAATTCGGAAACAAAACCCTTTAAAAGAAAAAAAATGATACACCGATATACATAGGCACTTTTCAGTAATTAATTAGCATGCATGCGTCTATTTCTTAATATCGCTTAAAATTTCTTTTTTTTTGTTTATTACATTAACTTACGTACTAACTTTTCATTTGGAAAAAAACCAGAAGTAAATTAACTTATTTAATTCTTATCTATCTATCAATGTATTTCATTGAGCTGGCAAGATTTAAGTTCAACTCAATATCTTCACTTTCAGTCAGACACCTTTAAAGCCGTAGTTAGCTGAATTATAACTATTGGATTAACCTTCTTAACAGGTTAGTTTTAGTAAATCATAGTTTTGAAAAACGGATATCTCTGGATAGTTTATCTTCGATTCAGTTTGTTTTTAAAATTCTATTACATACGCAGTTAGTTAGATAAAGGATATTTGTTTGTTTATATCACTGAAACAAACAAATTTTCTTTTTATTTTATGTTTTCTTGACAAAGTAAACTTAGAATGTCTTGTTCCATGTGGAGGGCCCCGAATAATTGCCGCTTTATTTCCTATCTTAAAGCAATAGAAAATAGTTCTAACATTTCTTTCAGATACAAGCATCTCAAACACCTTATATATCTATATCATCTAAAGAAACTGAAAAAAACAATTAACTTTATTTTAATTTACATAATTGTCATTTGAAACTAAAATATTACACACAAAAAATATAAAAAATGTAGTTCGGCAAAAACAGTGAAAATAAAAATGGTATTCCACAGTTTTAAAACAGTGGATTATCAATTTTATTTCAATGAGAAAACTCTATAAATCACTGGAAAACATAGAATGAAAATTATAACTATAATAGCACACTATATGACATGTTGACGTTTTTAAAAGTAACTTACGTCCTGACAAAAGAATCGAAACTCCAAGTATCCTTTTCATAACAATATAACCTTTTATATGGCTGTAAAATCTCTTATTACTCAACGTGCACATAAAAGTTTGGATTTTCTATCGAGAGACTTTGAACGACCTTCAAAAGATATCTCTTCATTTTTTCAGTTTATATGATAAAATTGTAAACATTATTTAAATGCTGCATTTAACCAGTAGATAATATTCTGATAAAACCACAAAGGAAGTTTATATAAGAGATAAAAAGATAAATTTCAGTGTACCGTATTACTTCCCCCCCACCAAAGTGCACCCAATTGGCTTATCTACACAGTTACTTCCCTTGGTTCATTTACTTTGTAAATGTAGATAAACAAATAACAACAACAAAATGGCCAAAACTTCAAACTTAAGGCATAGTCTTAGCATCATCCAATGAAACGTCGTGTAAAATACTGTGGTTCGTGACCGTTTAGGCAAAATCAAAACAGAAAGTTTAGGATTAGAATGAAATTGTCTGTGTTTGCTAGTTTTCTGAGAGCAATCCATATATTTATATCGGTAATTACAGAAAATAAGCCTTTAGAATCAATGCATACAATTCTTTGGGATTCTTTTCGATAAAGTATCTAATTTACAAGTGAAAAACACTGTTGCAACTTCTCGACCGACTAAGCGAAAGTAGAACGTCAAAATCTGTCAAAGTTTTGAGTAATGTTCTGAAAGTGTGATTCACCGAAGAAAAGAGGAAATATGTTTTGCTAAATGAATTTAATATCTAAAAGATGACAATCAGGTTTAAGCATTTGATAAATGCTTAGGAGAAAACAACATTTTGATTACAGAGTATGGTGAAAATGATATTTCTCGAGTTCTTCCCCTTGTCAACGATACTACTTGCTTTACAGGGTTCATGCTTGTTTGTTCGTTTTAGGTCACAATCATAAAACACCATCCCCACATTGCGCCAGCCCCTCCCTACAAGCGCCTTATCCTAAGAGGCATCCATAAAAGTACAGGAGAAATCCCGATAATGCCCGAGAGCTCTCTAGTTATTGATTGGAAACCATTTTTCTGTTCATGGACTTTGACCAAGTCATCTCAAAAGCAGTATAGGTCATCTATAGGTGATTATCAACCAGCATGGCAAATTTAAGGACACTAGACCCAAGCATTCTCTAGTTATTTATCAGAAACTATTTTTCAATTAATAATCAAAATGACCTTGACTTTTGTCTTAGTGACCCTAAAATATTTAGGAGTGATCTTTTAGGAAATACCAAGCTGCTATGAAGTTTTTTAAAGCCTAGCCCCAGCATTCTATAGTTATTGTTTGGAAAGGTTTTGCTTTTCAAGGTCACTGTGACACTGGCCTTTGACTTAATAACCCGAAAAACCAAAGGGGTCATCTATTGGACATGACCAACCGGCCTTTGAAATTTTGGATGCCTTGGACCAGACGTTTTATATTTATTGATCAGAAATTGTTTTAATTTTCAAGGTCACTGTCGTGTTGACCTTTGACTTAGCGATCTGAAATACTACAGGGTTCATTAACTTGTCATGTGCAAACTACAAACTAAGTTTGAGGAACAAGGGCCCAATGATACCATAGATATCAATTAGGGTCCGTAACCTTTAACCTGGTGACGTCAAGGAAAATACAGGTTACCTCCTGATCAGACTAACCTGCCTAGGAATCCTGAAGAGCCAATGCCTAAGGTTTCTCTAGTTACTGATTTAAAACTATTTTACTGTTAATGGTCCAAATGACCTTGACCTTTAAACTAGTGACCCTAAAAACTATAGGGGTGATCTTCTGGCGTTGTCCAACCTGCCTATTAAGTTTAATGAAACCTGGGCCGAAGCATTACATAGTTAATAATCGGAACCCATTTTTCTTTTCAAGGTCACTGTGACATGAACTTGGCCTTTGACCGGGTGATCTGTAAAGCAGCAGGGGCAATCTACTTGTCATTTTCAACAAACACACTAAATTTGAAGAAAATTTGCCTAAGCCTTCTAGAATTATTGATCGAGAACCGTTTTCAAAGTCACATTTACCGTGGCCTTTGACTTAATGACCTGAAAAAGTGTCATTTATTTGTCATGTCCCACCTGCCTATGAAGTTTTTGTGAGCGTGTCGCACGTCTTTTTTAGTAATTGATCGGAAACCATTTTGCTATTCAATGTCACTGTGACCTTGACCTTTGACCTGGTGACCTTTAAAAAAAAGAAGTCATCTACTGGTTACGAACAGCCTACGAACCAAGTTTGAGGAATCGGGACCCAAGCATTATAAAGTTATTGATCAGAAGCCGTTTTGCTTTTCAATGTCACTGAGACCTTGGCCTTCGACTTAATAACCTGGAAAATTATAGGGGTCATCTACTGGTTATGGCCAACCTACAGTCAAGTTTTAGGAAGGTGGGTTAAAATGTTCTCTAGATATTGATCGGAAACAATTTTGCTATTTAAGGTCACTGTGACATTAGCCTTTCACCACGTACCCTGAAAAACTATAGGAGTCATCTACTTGTCATGTTCAACCTACAAATTACGTTTGATGAACCTAGGCCTAAGCGTTACACTGTTATTGCTCGGAAACCGTTTTGTTTTCAAAGTCACTGTGACCTTGGACTTTGACTTCTTGATCTTGTAAACTACAGGGATAATTTACTAGTTATAGCCAATCTACAAACTAAGTTTGAGAAAATCAGTCCAAGGGTTCCATAGATATTGATCAGAAACCAAGTGTCTACCAACCAACCGACCAATAGATATACTGACCGACATTTGCAATCTTCGATGAGAGGCTTAACTAGACCGTTTTTTCCGTGTAATAGTGTTTTCAGAAAGTGTGTTGCATTCCTGTATGGTTGTTTTTTGCATTTTTTTGTTTTGTTTTGTTGTTGTTTGTTTTGTTTTTTTTCGTGTTTTTTATGCTTATGCTTATCTACGAGTTCCTTCAGCTTGTTTAAATTGATAAAACTTCTGATTTCTGAGATTAAATGAATCCCCCCCAAAAAATAAATGAATAAATAAACACGAAAACGTATATATAATCCTATTTAAGTTAACTAACACAGAAAAACAATACGGCGGACATTTCAAAATCCAGAACGCGCAGGAATATATTTTATTGTGCTGGTGTCAGTTTGAATTATGTTTTCATGACGGACTGACGTACGGACGGTCGGAAGAACGAACAGCCGGACGGACAATGCCATATCTATCTCTCAGTCTTAGGTAGGGGATAAAATCCTGTGAAATAAGGGATCGACTTGGTAAGTCGTGGTAACGAGGTACCTAGTCGTGGGGATGAGATAATAAAAAAGTGCAGTTCAAAAAAAGAAAAAGTATTCCATTGAAAAATGTCGCGCAAGAACACAATAATTGTGTTAAAAAAGAATAGTGCAATAAAAGAAGATTAGTACATATTAATTGTATGTTGAGGGAACGACTAACTTACTCGATGGAACGAGTTAGCTATGTCGTGTGTACGAGTGAGCTATGTCGTGTGAACGAGATGACAAAATGTCATGTTACTTTTTTTCTTAAATGCAACAAATGTTTTTAGAAAAAACGCATATCTCTTTTATTTACTCGAGGGGACTTCTTAATATTAGTAACGAGTTACTCCAATCTCTCTATTTCTCAGATATTAATCTCTTGACAGATTCATGTGTCTCAATCATCGAAATGTAAACTAAATACGCTTTAGCAAATGCCTAAGGTCATCTGTCAAAATTACTTACGATCATGATCAGTTCGTGTCCTTTCTGAATTTCTTTTTTAATAATTAGCATAAAACTTAACAAAATTCATCCAATCTAAAGACAAGCCACATAATGCGCCACAATTAGCTACCATTGTTAATCTGTCTTAATGGATATATTTTGAAATTGTGAGTATAAGACTATGTAGAATATATTGCCGCCGGAGCAGAGCCAGAAAATGACTGCCTTGACAAATTTTGAACAATCTTGAAAGACGTCTTCAGGGCAATACTTCTTGCGAAATTTCAAAACTCTTGGAATTACTGTTTTGAAGAAGAAGAGTTTTAAAAATAGTTCTGTATATTTCTATGAAAAACATATAGCTCCAAGGGTGGAACCAGTTTTGACTACAGGGACATAATTTGAACAATCGTTGTAAAGTACCAACAGATATTGCTACACGCCAATTTTCAAAAGTCTTAGGTTTGCGGTTTCAGAAGTTAGAAACTCTATAAGATTTAATGGTTTTCGTCTTCATAAGTGTTTGTAATTCATCCATACCTAGGTGCACAGAGAGAAATGATCCCAGGACGAAAGTTTGAACACACTTGATCGAGGTCTATGAGACAATGTATCCAAACTTTCAGAACTCTGAGCCAAGAAGAATTGTAAAGAATTTGATATATTTTTGTTTGTAAAACATGGGACCTCCCAGTGGAGCAAATAGTGACCCAATGTGCAATATATGCAGAAACTTGCTAGAAGTGTGCTGGAGGATGCTACACACACAATTTAAAAAGCTACACACTGAGAAAGCGTGTTCAGTGTGTAGCATTGTCTAATGGTACTGTAACAAGTCTGTTCCAGTAACGTCACGAAAGTCATGACAGACACCAGAGTAAAAGTTAAAACACTGTTGCAATCGGACCAATACACAATGCTATGTGCAAACCTTTAGACCTCTGAGCCTTGCAAGATGAAGATAAATTACAAAGGTTTTGTTTTTCTAAATATTTATATGTAAATCATGTGACCTCTCGGGCAGGACACATACTGACTAAAGATACATAATTTGTACAAACTTGGTCAATTTCTTTTTATTTACACCTGTTTTTATATGTTCCATCCAAGATGTTCTTCGTTGATATTGAGATAGGTAGGTAAACTGACCAGATCTTAATGCTGTTATACTTAATGCCGAACATAACGTCAACAAGTTTCTCCGTCCATTGTTTTGTTCCGTTTCTGAACCAATATTCCGGTACGAAAATGCAGGCCACACACGGCTAGACTGACACAATATTACTTCGCCAAACATTACGTTCTTCGAGAGCCGACTTACTCTCCGGACATGAACCCCATTGAACTGATGTGAGACGTTCTTGGACGAAGGGCAATCATGAAATCAGCAACAGTTATGACCTGAGAACTGTACTTATCCAAGAACGGAACGCTTTAAAACTATAGCACAATGTATGGCTTTTATATAAATGAATACATAAATTAAAATACATGAACATAAATAATTATAAATAATATTCCAAACGCCTGTACACTACCATATTGAAGTACTTTGACATCAATTTTAGTGCAGAGGCAAGCCGTAACATATTTGTTTTGACTAATGATTTTATGTTACTAACAATCACTATCGATCGGCGCATTTTTTCGCCATATTTGAAATACATAAACAAGCCATTTTATAGACTGAGACTTCAAACTCATTTTTCTACAGTGATATTTGGTAAAAAGGTTTATTTGTTATTTATATCTGTATCTTGTTGAGTCATTTTTGACATGTATTTGTGTTGCAAAATCCCTGAAATCGTATTGTTTTGTCATTTACTTTTGTCATTTTAATGTATTGCAGGAGCGTATCTGTCCGAAAAAATATACGTTTATCATCAATCGACCCTTGGTGTTCTTTATTCAAAATGAGTAGCATGTCAAAGTATAGTTCATGTCTACAATTTCTAACGAGATAGATTTATGTGGGATTTTTCTTCCTCTTGATTACTAAGTGTTCTTGCAAAATATAGCTACCACATGCGTCTCAGCCACACTCTCTGTAGATCTAGATCCCTTTATATTGACTATGTGTCTCTGTTAAATTTGAAGCTTGTTAATTTCAAATATTTTTCAGTTTCAATACTCATATGAAAGTAAATATTCATTGATTTGGATAGTACAGAAACTAGATTATATTAGCTGTCCCAGAATATATGTCCATTTAACAAATGCTAATAAGTTAACACAGAAGAAAGCACACATTATCAAATTATATCTCATTTGATAGAGTACATAAACAAGATTTTGTACAGTAAACAATTATCATGATTATTGTTTTATATATTGTCATTGTCATAGTTTCTTGAGTACATGTTGTAAGTGTCCGCCATTATTTTGCATGACCAGCTTAATCCGCTCTCTAAAGCTACGTATGACGTTGGCACATGTGTCTCTTCTTCAATAATTCTTCTGATATTTCTATGAATGGCGGCTTTTAACTCTGTAACAGATGTCGGTTTGGGGTGGTAAACATCCACATTAGGTGTATATATGGGATAATGTCTGGCGAATAAGGACGTTATATGTTGTCAGTTTTTAACGAAATCAAGCGGTCGCCAAACGTTTGTTTTAACCATGTCATTACATTCTTTGCAGTGTGGAGGCGGTCCAGTCTCGTTGAAACCAAAGACTTTCAATCACTGTTCCCTTTCTTATCAGTTCTGTAATTAACTCGTTCTGTAGATTTTTCAAATATCTTTCAGCAGTGACGCAACAAGTCGCGCCCTTCTCCTCGTAAAACAATGGCCCAATAATTCCGAAACTGTCCCATGCTACTAAAATTTTTGAACCACTCCAATGATTTGTTTATTGAAATGTGCTTTTACTGAAGGATGCATTTTGATAAATTATCCTTGCACAATAGATGGCAAGTTGCCATTTTCATAGTAGAGCCTACAATTTCAATACTGTCAGCATTTTGAAAGCCTGAATATGAATAACGTCATTTGATGACGTCATGAGACAATACCGTGACGTCTTATGACGCCATTCTAGCAATGAGCAATCTTTTACACCCGTTACCTTTGATTTGAGACTAAATTTGTCATATTGAAGTATTTTTGAAAGTTATTAGCATTTGTTAAATGGACATATATTCTTAGACACCTAACCAACAAACAAAAGAATGGCAACATAACATAAATTTGGACATTGTCAGTAAAGAAACATTAAAATTTAGATGATATATCTTATGATGTTAAGAACGGTAGAATACGAGGAACAACATTTTATTTTTTATGTAAATGCGTATATGCATCATGATATATCCCGAAATATGGTATTTACCGAAATATCTTTGACATCTACATGGTAAGTAATACTCAAATAGACACAGACTGAGTCACCAAGTTTTCACAACGATGTGTCTTTAAATATTTCTGGTGCTGCTTTTTCATTAGATATATCAACTTCATTGTCGTGGTTTGACAAAGCTCAGGATCCCATATCAAACAAACTGGTTTGTCGTTTCAGCATCAGATGAAAATTTGGAGAATTTGCGCATTTCAATTTATTCGGCAATATTGTACTCTCTACAATTTATTGAGCACTAATTTACACCGACTCTTTGTGATAATACTAGTTCATGAAACAGTTAAATATTATCTGACTGCAGTATGCTGACTCGTTTTCCTTACCTCTATATACATTGTTTTTATTCTGTCTAATTGAAATTGAAATTGCTCATTTTTCTATCTATTTAGGTTAACATGCACAAGAAAGTACACTGTGGTAGGTAATACGTACATAATATCCCCCTGTCGATGCTTCTTACCTGCAAGTCATGAGAATGTGTTTCTGTCAAACTGCCACAGATTCCGTGGCAGATAGGAGTGGATCTGTGGTCCAGTGGTAACGCGCTGGACCGGTAATTTTGGTGTCGTAATTTCGATTTACCGCTTCTCCACTGTCAAAACTAACTGTACACACTGAACATGGAAAAGAACCAGGGGTGGCTCTGAAATAGGATGCTTTATGTGTCGTGCGTAAACCTAAAATAACTAACCTCTTCAAGGATAATCAATACCGATGTTGCATAAACTCAAACAGATAGGCAAATGTGGCAGAAAACCTCATTACTACTGCAGGAAGGATGGCTCAAAATTGTATCAATTCAAAAAATAGAACCAAACCCTGTGCGATATGTTCCTTTCTCTGTTTAAAATATTTCAGTCATCAAAACTACAAATGGCAATGTTGTTGGTGTTGTTGTTGTTTTTTTTCTGTCTGAAATATCTAATGAAATTTCTGCTGATAGTATATATGTACAGCCATTGTAAGTTCTTAAAGTTTTTCTTACAAATATTCTTGATGGTAATGCCAATATTAATGATAGAAATGATACTGGGTATCTTGTAGTAAATGTGTTATTGGTGATAATGGCGCTTATTTTGATAAAAAATGTGATCTTTTTGTTGCTGTCGGTGATTGTCTTACAACTTATCTGTAATGAGCCTTTCACTTTGCAACTTTAGTTTAGAAATTCGAATAAAGGAGTTAACAACCTCGTATATATTTATAATCACACTTAAAAGTTACAAGTTGTCTTGGTGAATTAACTCCAACCCACCCACCAATTCGACAAGCTTATGTCATTGTAGAGCAAAAAGGGGAGGTACTCAATGACCTTACTGAGACCAGAGCACTTTGAGTCAAAGCATAAGTTATTTATCCTTTGAAGGTCACTCTTTCTTTCACTTGTAGACCACAAAATGTCTCAAAAAACGGAAATGGTCGGTATCGGGTCTCGACCCCCATGACGTTCTATCACTGGACCAAGGAGACGGGAACCCATGACCATTAATTGCTGGACCACGGAGACGGGTCTATTTTAGGAAAAATGAGCTTGTTGCAAAATGTTAAACAGGGGCACTATTAATAAAATTGGTGCTATAAATATAAAGGCCATAAGAATACATATTCAGCCTGAAAACATTTGCAATGATATAAGATAATGTAGATTATATTTAACCTTATTGCAGCTAATAATATGTTTAGGCACATTTTTCTATACACGCGGCGTTGATTGTATCGTTCACATATCATAAGCTTAGAAACGTTAGATATGTTTTTACCATCCATATTAACACTTGTGAGTCATCCACAAACAGTTCCTCATATTTTAACACATCGTTACAATTGACTGGCAGCTAAATTCGCATAAGGTGATTCCTCAACCGGAGTAGTCACTATACCTTAAAATAAATAAAACGACATATTGAAAATGTTAGTTACTGTATAATTATGAAGATTTAACAAAGTAATTTAAATGCGTTTCTGCAATGTCTTAACTAAATATAATCATTTAGCACTACTAACTGTAAATAATCCGTCATTCGAATGTGAAAAATATGAATATTGTTACTTACAGGTACTGACAAATGTATCGTATAATAGGATAAATTAACTCTTGAAATAAAGATTTACCTATACCTTCATTAAAACTTAGGATTTCATATGTTACTGGATTTGCAAACCTTCGATCGACATTCAACGTGTTATAATTTTGATGACATCTAAAATGAAAACAAAACAGGAGAATGCTTAGTATTATAAATGCAGCTCAACTGACATGATTATAATATTTGATAACATTTGAAAAGTTAACATAACAAGGGTACAATATATCACAAAATACGCCCGTCACAAAAGTTTTCGCTGAGGCTGTGAGCATAACGGAAAAGAGGTGTTAGTAGTAAAGCAAACTCGACTATTCCTGAAGTAATACTGAAATCCCTCCATGCATGTAGAATATATGCTCCAGACAAAATATGGACATTTCATCATCTCTAGTGACCTTGACTTTGCAAAAACGTGCACCTAGATTATGCATGTAACACTCAGTCTCATAATGGTGAACATTTGTGATAGAATCCCTTAATTTATGATGACTATAATGGTCTGTACACACATTTTCATTCTTTTATCTGACCTTTGACATCTATGTGTGACCTTGACCTTGGCTACAGTGACCTAAAATTTGCGCACTCCACCTTACAATGGTTAACATTTGTGCCAAGTTATATCAAAATACATCAATGCGTGTAGACGTTTTACTCCGGACAAGCGTTTTCCTCTGACCTCTAAGTGTGACCTTGACCTCTGACATAGAATCCTGGTAAATGTGCTCGACACTACGTCTCATGATGCGGAATATTTGCTTTAGGTAATACTAAAATCTCTCTATGTGTGTAGAAGATATTTTCCAGACGAAATCTGGTCATTTCAGCATCTCTATTGACCTTGACCTTGTATATACATGTATATGGAACTAGAGTATGCGTGTACTGCCAAATCTCATGATGTGAACATATGGTGACCTTGACCTTCGATATAGCGACCTGGTTTATGCACGCGACACTATATCTCATGATGGTAAACATTTGTGTCAAGTAATACTAAAATCCCTTTATGCATATAGAAGATATGCTCCGGACAAAACTGGACGCCTCCTGCTCACCAGCTCGTCCGCCATGGGCGTTCCCATAATACAACCCGTATTTTAAACGAGCGTATAAAAAGATACATTTCAACAAGAAAAGGTAAAACCATACACCAAATGCATTATTCATCTCTACAAATATTTCGTGACAAAGCGATGGCTTAAATATAATGTCTTAAAAATTTAGCAGTCATGTGAAACAAGAATATCATTTTTTATATCTGATTATTGCCTTTTTTGTAAAATGGTGTGTCCTTCTAAACTGCTTCACAATGTACACATGTTAAACAATAATTCTTAAGTCACTTTACTGCACTTTTCTGTTTGTAATTATCTTCAGCCTGTGAAATTAAAGACTTTTTTTCAATTATGATACGTAATGTTATGTTTTCATTCACTTATGTATTAATCAATTTCTTAAACATTTGGTGCAACTCTTTCGTTACAGTTTCAAGAGTAAACATATATCAAATTTTATAGATTATAAATAGAAATCTTTGACCTTTGTGTTCCAAGCTCAGGAATACGTACTTTTCCTGAAGTGCACACCAGTACCGGTGCAGAAAAATGGACATTGAAGGTCAAGTTGGTGAGATAAACCCACAATTTCCTGTTCAAAGTCCAGAGTTCTAACCTCTACACCATGGCTTATGTTAGACGAAGATGTATAGTCACAACATAAAGCTAAGCTGTTTCCTAAAGCTAAGGAATTTTCGTTTTAAGTATTTTTTCTTACATTAGCTATTAATTAAGCTTTTAAGATTTAAGTTGTTAGCATGACTGGCTGACCATTTATAATGCTAAATGTAGGAATTACCTGTGTTCTTTTTTTCTGTCATCTGACCGTGTCTGTTTGTTTTTGGAAACTAAATAAAATAAAAAAAAACAATTAAACTGTTCGTGTGTTTTATGTCCTTTTTTTCTTTTGGAAATAAAATCAAAAGTTCTTTTTGATAAGCTAAGCATGGGTTGTATTTCTCTTTTTCATCATTATTATTATTTCAAAGGCTTTGAAAAGGCAAACTTTTAAATGAACTAATGAGTAGAAGAAACAAACAAAGAATAGTATTACACTAAAGTAGTATCATAAAAATAGAGGAAAAAAAACAAATTATAAACTGTTAAAACCCCATCACAGTTATAAAAGTAAGTTAAGTTTTGCCTTGAACGAATTTCCTCTTCAGGTTAATTCATACAAACTAATAAATCAAACGTAATTAGCATATCCATTCAAAAATACAAAAGACTCAGACCTTTGCATGGTCGATGTCTCCTGCATACTGCAATGATAACGATTACCAATACAACCGAGAAAAGAACCCAGCCACTGATTAAACCAACGATGAAAAATATATTTCCTTCTAAAATTCCTAAAAGTAAAATAAACGAACAATGCAAATTATACTCAAATTTGGTGCGATATCTTGAACTAGTTTCATTTGGAAATGTCAGTGCAGCTTGGTATTACCCAAGCTTTTATTTCCACACCAAAAAAATTACCTTTATCATTATTTGGATGTCAATGACTCCGTGCTATAATAACGCATGAAATAGATTTACATCGGTAAATATGACAAGGTAAATCAAAAGAAATCATTAAAACATTTGAACAGATTAAAATGTAAATGTATATGATTTGAAAAAAGAAATGTATTTCACGTTGCAGTAATATTTACTTTAACGTCAGATGCAGCTTAATCAGTGCGGCCATACCACGTGGTAAATGATGTCATTTAGTCTGTCGCAAACAGGATGTTTTTGCCTCGATTCAGAGGAGGTAACAGCTGTACGTACTTTATATAGCTGCTTATTCATTCAAATGAAACTCAAACGATAATTTTAATACAGTTTTAAACATGGTAGAAACAAAAATTAAAGTCATATTTTACTTTTATATATTGTGATGAAAAGCATAGTGATTGCACAATATGAATTTTAAAACTTGCATTAATACTAAACACTCATCAGAATAACCTTTTGTGGAGTTTCCAGAGGATTGTTGACATGTTCTACTGACACATTCTGGTGGGCAAGTGTGATTACAATGCTTTCCAAAGTATGCATCTTCACACCCGTACATACAAACCCCACTGACCCTTTCACACATTATTTCCCCAGCGCCATTCGATTTCTTGCAGTTTTTACTACAATCATTCTCGCATTGTTCCCCCCATTTCGCTTGAATGCATCCTAATGAACAAGAACAAGACTGGTTGCAATGTTTAGACAAACAGCCATCGTTACACGTCCTCTCACAAGTTTGGCCACAGTAGCTTAGATAGTTGCAGCCTTCAAAACATGTTCCTTAAATAAGAAATGCGTTACAGTCATATTAAGAACATAAACTTAATCAGTTGTCTTACAGTCGAGTATATGTCCGTTAAGGTAGATCATAGAATCATATATGAATGCTTTGATAATTCTATAAGAACAAGAAAAATGTCCATTAAAAGAAATGATAGGCATCATATTCATATTCGGAAGTATCACAAAGTGCCTCTGCAAATGTTTAGAATTTTATGTCTATTTCTTTCCTTACTCACCAGTATTTCTATGGCATGAGTTCTTGCAGTTTGTATTACAATTCTTGTTGCACTTGTTACCGTGACGACCTGGCTTGCAGCCGAAGTTACAATATCCATCGATTTCTCTGCAAGTTCGCAATGGACTGCTAACATTTATTTCACACCAGTGGTTGCATGCCAAACACTTCCCATTGTCCCGGTAGAAGTTTAATATGCATTCATTGCACACAACCCTTAAAGAATAAATGAGTTTGAAAACAAACAATATAGACAGATAACAGATTATTAAAAATTTAAGTATTGGAAAGTACTCTTATGTCTGAAGTTAAAGGTGTTTTGATTGAAAGTAATCTCGATATTAGTTTTTAAAGTGTCATATTCTATATCACTTAAATTCTATAGTATATGTTTCATCTGGAGCTAGCAGTCCAACGATAATTTAGGATGCAGATTTCTTGCATATTTCGACCACTAATCGTCTAGCCTAGAATCACAGAAAACGTAAATAGAAATGCGATGCGGCTTCATTTTATTCTGACTTAAATAGCTTTCTGATAAAACTAGATACTAAAATGTATCACTGCTTCAGCCCTTATTTCAGTCTTTTTAGGGTTGTTTGTTTCAGGGTTGTTTTAGTTTTCTTGTTTTGGTACTGGTTGGTTGGACGACAAAACGAGGTAAAATTCCTCAAGTTTGTACACAGTCTACGTATTTTGTTTTATAGTTTATTTAAATGTTTATCACAAACGATACCGGTCATTTTTTCGGTATATGCTATTTAATTTCAACATCAAATGTACAAGTACATTGCATATAATATCCAAAACATACAAATAAAAATATAGACACAGTTAACAAATTATTAAAATGACGCGAAGTAACTTCAGTATTTATTAAAACACGACATTTTTAAACAGAGCATCCAAACTATAAAGTCTAAAAGCATTTAGAAAACTACCTATTCTTTTGCAAAGAACATCTTGAACAGCCTGGTAATGAGGCTGAACACAGTTCTTTGCACTGTCCACCGTAGAAACCATCTTTGCATCCAGAAAAACATTCCATCGAAGTGTTGTTACACATGTCAGTGTCATTGTAAATTGGTGGTAAACAATTCTGCGGACATTTCGTAGTGCAATTCTTCCCAGCATATCCCGGGTAACAACCGAATATGCAATCACCAGAAGTCATGTTGCAAGAAACTTCGGTCTTCACTGGATCTGCTAAGCAGCCATTACTGCAATCTGCACTCTCTGACGCCTTACCAATAGTACCTAATATAGATTTACATCGTAATGGGAAAAGAACATTCTTTAAGAAACGGTTTAGCTTAATAAAAGTTACGTTGAGAAAGACAGATGCTTCGGTTTTTTTTGTTAGATTTTTTTTGATAGATTAGTTTACAAATGAGCAGCTGTTCATTTAGCTAAATTATCCTGATCCTAAACAACAAATCTTGAACTGTTGCATGTTTGTTCGACTATCAACTGCCATAAATTAAAGAAGTATGTATTACTAAGTTAAACTTGTATATATAATGTTATTGTTATAACCGAAATAAGTAGTATGAAGGATTAAGAACATGATATTAATGAGGTACTTACCTACCAACCAAAGGATCATCACAACTATTTTCCAACTCATTGGCATTCTTTGTAGTTTTTTGTTTTGTTTTCGATATACTATTTTTAATACTTTCAATAACAGCCCCACACATATAGCACTGCAAATATTTACTTCTTTTTACTGTTATAAGCATAAACAGTTTCAGTGTTACACAACGTTTTTTTCCTGCTGAAGAACCTAAGCTATAGTCTAATACTTCAATGTAAACAGTATATTAAAAAGTTCAGATCACAAAGTTATTTTCCATTTATAGTAAAGAACTTAATCGAAACTGTTTTTTTTTTCATTCGAATCTTGCCTTCTTTTTTAAAGTTATTAACTTCTGCATGACATATGTACGCAAAACAAATGTGAAATACCGACGACTTTCGTCCACGTAATTTGTCATTTTCTTTATTTCCTTTCGATGAAATATGAATGTCGTAAATAAATGTATTATTTTATGAACCATCGTCGACGCCAAACTGATAATTTCAGTAACCTTGTTTTATTATTAGAAGTATTAGTGTAAGTTATTTAACAAACATGATGGAGCATCGAGATCTAGCATTCCTTCATTATTGTCAAAATTGTACTTTATATGAAGATATGTTTATGTGCATTTGCTTGCAGCATTATCGAGTTGATGTGTGGGTTTGAGTTAATTCAACAAGACAATTGGTTCTTGTTTAATCTTAAGAAAACTTTTTTGGGCAAGTGTGAGGTTGGTGCACCCCCTAGAACCTGGTTTAAAACTCAAGTGGCAAATGTCTTGCCACTGACCGTTCAAAAGTGGTAACCCCTCGGGTTCTCATGTTCGTAAATTGTTTTGGGTGATGTTTTAAGTTATACATCATTTAGATTTATGTTAACCTTTCCTTTTCGTTTTGACTGTGTAGAGAGGCTGTTTTTTTTTTTTTTTTTTTTTTTTTTTTGTTTTTTAATATTTGTTTTTACTGTAGCTTTCCCTGTGATGCCTTTTCAGTTACATTAAATACTTATCTTGTATACGTGCCTGAATCATTTGTTTGTTTGTTCCAAGTCGTTTAACTTGCATTGAACTCAGTTGTTTCTACTGAATGAACTCGCTTCAGGTGTTTGAAAGTTTATAAAGGTTTCTAGGGAAATACTGAAAAGAACGTAGAAACTCAAACCTTTCTTTTATTCCTGCTATCGTGTTCTTGCTGATCTGTCTCCAAGTAAGGTTATTGAGTACCTACCCTTGTCGATGTACACTGCCATAAGCTTTTTATGTTTTATATTTGTATGCGCTTCTGCATACAACATTGTCGAGTTGATGTGTGTGTTGGATAATTGACCAAGACAACAGCAAGTGTGGGGTTGGTGCCACCTACAATCAGGTTCAAACACCCAACGGCAAATGTTTTGGCACTGGCCGTTTCGAGGCAGTAACCCGCGGGAAATGCTCGATCCATACTTTGAAATAAATAATAAGTTTTAGCTATTTATTGTTATATACACATAAAAATTATTTCATTTGTGTTTATTTTCGACATATACACACTATTATTTTCTATGTTTGAATTTGTCAGTCATCAGATTTAGAGTCATATCATTAAATATTAAATGTAACCATATATCTTTTGTCCCTGACAATTAAGTTGCAATTTTATTTCCGGGAAAAAAGTGTTCTTTATTTCCTTTCATGCTATATTGTGTCCCTGTTTATACTTGTTCAAAGGTATACCCAACACATCTAGTTAACATTTAGTGGAGGCAATTCACTTAGTCTCTTTTTCTGATTAGCTGAAGAAAAGTGTACAAAAGATATTGCATTCATAAAAAGGTATATTCGATGAAATCAGTTGTTTAACATCTCTCAATTAAGGATAACGTTTTTGTGTTAAATTAAGTATTTGCTGCAATATAATTCTAAACAAGAAAGCTGACTGTTATACTAAATAGATGAAACACTGACCGTGGAAAGCACCTGTAAATTAAAATATCCTTGAAACGAGAAAAATAATATTCCTGAGACCTGGGCAGAGTAACTGTTTATTTTTTTATATCGATGACGATGATAATGATAATGTTGATCCTTTGTTGCTGTCAAGCAAATCCGCTATTAAGCAATCGTTTATTGCCAGTATTTTCCAATTTCACTTTTCTTAGAATAACTATATCTAAAGAAAGCTTATGAACACAAGTTATCTGAATACTCTTTTTATATTAGTATCAATTTATTAGTATATAAAAGTATCAAGAAGAGAGTTGGACACACAATTATATTTTTCATTAACTTTCGTACAATAAAAAGTCGTTTTTATTAACAAACACAGTATAAAAAATAAAAGCTTAAACGTCTAAGCAAAGGTGATTAGAAATAAGCCTCTTAAATGTTTTATTTAAAAATAAAACTGCCCCTTTATTGTAGAATTGTTGTATCCGCACGAGCTGTACTTTAAAATATCCCGCAACATACTCAGTAACTTATAATTAAAACATAACTTTGTCTTTGAAATGAATTTGCTTTGGTAGTCAAGTCAATTAGTTTGCAGGTATATTTTTCTAGACTTCTTTCTGGGTGACTACTCTCAGTATTAAATTTTCATAAATCGGTTCCGGGTTATTCACGGCTGCATCTGTAATTAAAATTATGAATGATACATATTATATAATATTCAACGTTTCCGAAGTTTTACACTTAAAAGTTCAATACGCTAATACCAAATGTAAGTCTCACCCTCACAAAGGTCAATTAGTGTTTTTTTTTGCTTTTATTCATATGAAAATCTTTGAGACTGGGCTATTACTAGTTGTGTTTTTGTCTACAACAACATGGCTTTTAACTAAATCAAGTGAATTCCTAAACAACATTATATCGAACATTTCTTTCTATACTATTTACTAAAATAGAATTAGTTTTAATAATATTGCACCCCTATGAATTACACTAACAATTTTGTTCTTGGTAGTTTTAAAGGCGATTTTTTTAACAAAATGACAAAAATAATTTAACTAAATAATCAAGATAATAACGCAATAATGCTCCTCAGTGACATTAATTTGAAATACTTAACACATGTATGTATATGAAAACATAAATTAAGTCGACCAGAAAACTATCCATATGATAAGATTATACGTCACCTTTACTTTTAGTTGTATGCGAAGATGAGACATCTTTCAAGTTTTCATAGACAGGACTACAAAGAAAAAGAAATAATATCACAAATTCTAAACAAGAGGGCCATGATGGCCCTATATCGCTCACCTGAATATGACTGCTTTTAACAAAAGTGCTATGGACCTGGTTAATTGACCCCAGATGACCCATATTCGAACTTGACCTAGAAATTATTGAAACAATCTTTCTGACAAATTTCAAGGTTGTTTGAACTGAAAATGTTACCTCAATGCGTGTTAACCATATTTGGGGTCTGTGACCTAGTTTTTGCCCTCATATGACCTTTATTCGAATCTGAGCTAGAAATCACTAAAACATCCTTTCTGACAAATTTCGAGAATATTTGGACTGAAAAATAGCTTCTAGAGTGTTAACAAGTTTTTTTTCTATTTTTGGGCCCTGTGACCTAGTTTTTGATTTCAGATGACCCATATTCAAATTGAATCTAGAAATCATTGAAAACAACCTTTCTGACAGATTCCAGGTTATTTGAACTGAAAATGTAACCTCTAGAGTGTTAACAAGGAATTTCCATATTGGGCTCTGAGACCTAGTTTTTGACCCCAGATAACCCAATTTTGAATTTGAGCTAGAAATCATCAAAACAACCTTTCTGACAAATTTCTGGGATATTTTGACTGAAAATGTAACCTCTAGAGTGTTAACAAGGTTTTTCTATTTTTGGGCTCTGTGCACTAGTTTTTGAACCCAGATGACCCATATTCAAACTTGAGCTAGTAATCATAGAAACAACCAGTCTAACAAATTTCCAGATTATTTGGACTGAAAATGTTACTTCTCCTTCTACAAGAAGATTTTAAAAGTTTTCACTATATAAGCCTATGTAAAACCAAAAACCCCGGGGTGGGGCCAAATTTGACCCCAGAGTTATAATTTGAACAAACTTGGTAGAGGTCCACTAGACAATGCTACATACCAAATATCTAAGCTCTCTGCCTTACGGTTTCTGACAAGAAGATTTTTAAAGTTTTTCCTATATAACTCTATGTAAAACAAGTTACCCCTGGGGCGGGGCCATTTTTGACCCAGAGGCTATGATTTGAACAAACTTGGTAGAGGTCCACTAGACAATGCTGCACACCAAATATCTTAGCTCTATGCCTTACGGTTTCTGACAAGAAGATTTTTAAAATTTTTCCTATATAACTCTATGTAAAACAAGTTACCCCTGGGGCGGGGCCATTTTTGACCCCAGGATCATAATTTGAACAAACTTGGTAAAGGTTCACTAGATGATGCTTTATACCAAATATCAAAGCTCCAGGCCTTGTGGTTTCTGACAAGAAGATTTTTAAAGATCCAACTTTTAAAATCTGTTTTTAGCTCCTGTGACCCAGAAATGCAATGAACCGGAACCATTTGAACAAACTTGGTAGAGCTTCATGCAAGGAACATTTTAGGCAAGTTTCATTAAATTTTGCCCAGTGGTTTCAGAGGAGATGTCGTTTGAATGAATTGTGGACGACGGACAGACGGACGCCGGACAATCAAGGATCCTAAAAGCTCGCATGAGCATGCCCAGGTGAGCTAAAAGGTATGCTAAAAGAAATTGAAAAAAAAACTTCTTTTTTTTTCAAATGTTAACATCTGTTTGAGCACGCATAAACTTTACAATATCATAGTTTAACCTATGAAACTATTGAAATATTTTCTTTGTTTTCACAATTTATCATAAGATCTTCTTCAGAATCAAAAATACATACGTATCATTTTCCTTCATAACGCCACTTTTAACTGAAAAAGAAACGAAATCTTTGATACCTGATAGTTATACAGTTACTACTCTAAGAAAAAGTTAATATTTCACACGACTTTTCTTTGTACCAACGATATCACAACTAAATGTTTATAAAACATTCAAAGTAATATGCAAATTTCTGTGACACAAAAATGCAGTAGGTTAAAGTATTATTCTGATTTTTCTTTACTATCCTTGACGAATTTGTGTGTCATAACCTGTAATATGTATTACAAACGCACTAATTGTCGTTTATTGACTCTCTGAAAAGGATTCACAATTCAAAAAACATTGGCCCTGAGCTTTAAAATAACGTAGCACTACGAGGAATTACTTGCATAGTTTTAATCAACTTTGGAGCAATTTCCTATATTTAATCTCATTTATGTACGTATGCAACTAAAAGCATGAATCATGTTATCTTGCATGACTCGTCCTTATATTAACTTATCTTGTATATGGTATCGGATATTCTATCTTTCAAAATTACCTTTCAAGAAATCATAAGGATTTTGTCCTACACCTCTCTTTTCTCTCCGATTGATACTGTAGACCTTCATATGTTTCCCTGCAATACCATATTATTTTATAATATGTTTTTAATTCACTGAAGTTTTTTCATCCGCGCTGTATTAAATCTTTATTAGATCCAGTATTATCAAAAAGGTAAAAAAATGATACAAGTGTGCAACCATTTATTACAAACAATAAGCATTAACTCTTTTGTAAACATCAGGAGGTAAAATCAGCATGTAAATTCATGTTTTATATCAACTGAAATAAAAGCAAATGGTATTATCATTAAAAGCTTAAGGTCGAAATATTCTATCTAGTCTTGTCTGTGTTAGAAATAAACCATTTGCTAAATATTCTGAGATAAGGCGAAAGTTTCTATTGAAAATAGCATGGCCCAATGTAAAGGAATTTTGTAGCATTATGTCATCCAGGAAAAAAAAGAAAACTGTCATGGGTTTGTGTAAATGTTGGGCAAACTCGTATAAAGTAAGGCAGTCCCAGCAACTGGCCTGAGTGTGTAACGTTTGTAAAATGTGTGTATTTTGTCTTTGCGATGAATGCATGCTTTGAATCTATTTTTCAATGTTCTGTAAGTCAAAGGCTGTAACACTAAACTCTTGTTTTTGTTAAAGCAAAACAAGCATTCGGCAAATAGTAAAAATTATGATGTATAAGAAGAGTAAATTATCTGAACTACTTTTTCCG
Organism: Cyclina sinensis; assembly: GCA_012932295.1. Taxonomy (NCBI): domain Eukaryota; kingdom Metazoa; phylum Mollusca; class Bivalvia; order Venerida; family Veneridae; genus Cyclina; species Cyclina sinensis. The sequence continues at coordinate 3,744,791 of JAAONU010000002.1, read as the reverse complement.
GAAAAAAAGGAACATTGAAATTGAGTGTGTATGTATACAAAGAATGTCCCAACACTTCGAGAAAAAGTACTGTATTCTTACAAATTATAATAATAATAAAACCTATGTGACACAAATTCTTTAAAATGCGATACCAGCACAAGCATAATATCACAAAAATACACGAATCAATTATATAGAGTTAATAGGATTAAATTTTTGAAACATAAAGTAACTAGTATCAAATTTAGTTAGAATCGTTATTTGTTAATGGAATATTGCAATAAATTGGTTTTCGCTTTAGAAACTCAAAAGAATCAATCCAAAGTTATTACACATACTCAGTGAATAAAGGAACAAACAAAACAATATGAATACATGTGCTATGCTATTTCTGGTTTTTTACAGTCTAGAATATATGCTGGCATAACATAATAAAATACAGAAACGTCCATACTGGCAGATATACTTACAGCGAGCTATCTAGACAATTCATTTCCAGCATTTTGCCGTCTTTCTTCTTTCTCTTTGGGTTCATCAAACTGCCAAACAAAATCGATACAGCAAATTGATTTACACGCATTTTACGATAAAAAGACGGTGAGTAATTTGAAATTTCATCGATAAACATAGACGTTTTTAATCAAAACTAGTGTCTAAAACATTATTGAATGTTATTACTTTGTACAAGAGTCATTCGATGCTTTTAAAACAAAAACACTATCGCATAAATATCACACTTTTTCTGTAAATTTCGTTTAAACACTGTAATGAAATTTTTACCTGATCGGGTCTCGTAGTTTAGTCCTCATCATTCCTGAAAATTGGATAATTAAACTTTGAAATTATTTCAGTATGTTCCAAAAGAGTGTGAACGAAGTAAATCTTTATCTTCTAGATATAATATTATTAGTCTGATCTTTGAATACGCAGCTAAATAAAGTCTTTTATTGTTAATATTATTTGACTTGCTGTTACTTTTCCGACATTAGTAATTGTAACGTACTCTTGGTGTTTTATGTTTCACCTTACAAGAAGAAATGTTCAATCCTTAAGATTGATCTTTGAGTCTTTTGATAAAATTATGCCAATACATTTTTAATAGATATAATTTAAAATTGTACTGGGTCTTTGCAAACCACTTCAGACCTTGTGTACACATCCCCCTGCGCCTCATCACAAGAATCACTAAAACGACTGCAGTTATTATCAGAAATGAGGCTGCTCCTCCAGTAGCACCAGCAATAAGTTTGGACTTGTTTTGATAGATCACTGAAAACAAGATGCACCGACGTACTGAAAATATCTTTCAATTCAAACTTATTGTAATTCACAGTTGCTTTAAATAGGTAATGCACATGCTATAAATGAGTCACATAAGCACAATAATGCGTTTCCTTAAACACATTGTGACATCTCATTTAAAACTCAAAATTGTAATGAAGTAATATCATGAATATGCTATGAATATTAGTATACTAAAATTCCGTGAGTAAACTCGTATCATTTACTTATGGAAATGGATTTATTCAAATAATTCATTTATAAATTTATATATTTTCATTTACCTTATTGAAACCCAAATTATGTTGTTGCTTGTTTTTGTAATTTACCTTTGTCAAGAGTAGTAAAGTTCAGATATGTAGTGAATGGGCTTTTTCCGACAGAATTATAGGCATACAATCGTACGAAATATAATGTTGACTCATTTAAACTAGTCAATACTGCAGAAATGGCTTCTTCACTTTCGTCCATTCCACCAAATACTGTTGAAGCTTCATACCACTTATTCAGCTCTGTACTGACTTCTGCAACAAACGTCTGCGCAGCGCCACCATGGTAACCTGGTATCCATGACAAACCTGCTTGTCTATATTGAATATTGTCAATGGTTACGTTATAAGGTACGCTAGGTGGTCCTGTGGATAGAAAATAACGATTGGCTATTTAAGGTTTTCAAAAGCATTTATCTCGAATATTTAACATTGCTAAATATTAAAAATCACTATCGACATTCGACATTTGATATTTTCATGGAGGTAAGATTATAGAAACATTGCAAACTTTGAATAAGGCTTAGCATTGTTACATTTCCACCAACAGTTTTGTTCTTTGCAATTTCACAATTAAACAACATTTTACTGTTGTGACAAATATTAGAGAAAATTTCACCATTTTTTTCAGCCCCAAACAAAATTTAAAGTTTAGAAGATGAATAATTTAGGTTATTCTGCTACAAATCACCTTAATAATTCTACTATATCTTAATTCAGTTAACAAAATAAATAAATAAATAAAAAAAAAAACGAAACACTTACCCCTTGGAAATATTTCAACTGTTCGAAAAATCGTACCAACTTCGTTAGTGACAACAACATCATAGTAACCAAATTCTTCTTTTGAATTTATCCTTATACTTATTAAAGCCCTGTTGCCAGTGGTTTTTATGCTGTATGAGAACACTGGTAAGCTCACTTCGACAGGCACTATAGATATGTTAGCTGTCTTGTTGTTCTTCCTTGTGCCATTAACATTTTTAAGACATTTGACATCAGAACCTTCCACGTTTGAATAGAAAATGATCTGTATGGAAATCGTTTGTGTCAGTTTTGCAGGAATTTTGTCATCTATACTGAGAATGATAGGATCCGCTGAAAGTAAATCAAAAGTGTTTTCAATGAGTTTGATCATACTTTCTAAATGCTTAAAAATAAATTTATTCCAATAGTAGTACTTTTTCTTTTAAAATAATAAAGTAAACATCGTTCACAGAAACTTCTTAGTTTTGACCATTTTGCAATCATATCGTAACTAAATTTTATATGTCAACTTGAACCAGACTTTTGACAAAACTTAAGTTTTATATAACACAATAAAACTAGCTTACATTTGACCAAGAGTTGCACAGATCCTTCCATATATTCCTTATCTGTACCAAAGACTTTGATTCCATTGCTGACAGAACAACTGTAAACACCAGAGTGCTCATAGGTCAATGAATCAAGTACAAGACTAGGACTTCCAGTGTACTCTTTCACAATGATATCAGTTCCTGGCCATTTCTGTATCCATTGTCTATACTTGTATTGATTGTTTGGTATGCCAGAAGCATTGCACATTAACGCCACAGTTTCAGCTTCATTTGATGTGCCCCTTACATATGCACTTACATCCGGGGGATCTGTTTACACATTATAAACATAAAAATATTTTTTTAGAACAAAAAAAATAATGATATAAAGATGTATATGTCACGCTTGTTTATGGAGGCTATGGTTCTTACGAGACACTGCCAGTTCTTAAGTTCATATAACAAACAAATGTATGTTTCTTTTTGCAGTACAAAATTAAATTTTGTATAAAATACAATATGTATTCACAAATATTAGGAAGATGCCTATATTTGCTTATAAAACTCAATTATCTAAATTTTCACAACAAAAACATTTTACTTACAATATACTGTGAGCAATACATTTTTCACATCTTCCATTTCGATCCCATTGTTTGCCCCACACCTATATCTTCCTGCATTTGTTCTCCTTGTATTACTGATTGTGTATGGTAACTGGTTCTTGTCGAGTGTTCCAGTGCTTTGATGTATAATTCCACTTTGCCCCTGTCTGAACCATATGAATGTAGATGCTGGCTTGCTTGATGCTTTGCATGTCAGTACGGTTGTATTTCCTTCGACTACCACTTGGTCCTGCATTGGTTCTATCATTGGACGGTCTGAAGAAATAAGCTGAAAAGTTTTGTCATACATCTACAAGACTACATCTAATCACCAAATTTATTTATAGAATTTATGGAATTTAAACAACCGAAATCATTTTATGACAATTTCACTGTATGTTCCGCAATGGTTATCCTAAATGCAAAAATAACAAACACATGTCATCCAATTTATAAAGAAGCTTGAACATTTTCGAATGATTGGCTTTTGACTGACTTTTAACTTTATTGGTGTTTTCATTGTCAAAAAATTAACAGTGTGATCCATGGTCACAACATGAACAGTGTGGTCTATGGTCACAACACAAACAGTGTTATCAATGGTCACAACATGAACAGTATGATCCATAATCATAACACGAGTGTACAATGGTCACAACATATAGAGTGTAAAGCGTGGTCACAACATGAACACGAAGACAGCCATCCATGGTCACAACATAAAGAATGTGATCAATGGTCACAACATGAACAGCATGATTTAGAATCACAACACGTGTGTACAATGGTCACAACATATAGAGTGTGAAGCATGGTCGAAACATGAACACGAAGAATGTCATCCATGGTCACAACATAAAGAATGTGATCAATGGTCACAACATGAACAGTGTGATCAATGGTTAAAACATGAAAAGTGTATTCAATGGTTACAACATGAACAGAGTAATAAATGGTCACAACATGAACACTGTAATCAATTGTCACGACATGAACAGTGTGATCGAATAACACAAAATGAACGGTGTGATCCATGGCCACAAAATGAAAACTGTGATCCATGGCCACAACATGAAAACTTTGATCCATGGCCATAACATGAAGGGTGTAATTAATGGTCAGAATATGAAAAGTATGAGCAATCGTCACAACATGAAGAGTGTTATCCATAGTCACAGCATGAACAGTGTGATGCATGGTCATAATCTGAACAGTGTGACCACTGGTCACAACACAAAAAGTGTGATCAGTGGTCACAACATGAAGAGTGTGAGCAATGGTCACAACATGAAGAGTGAAATCAATGTTCACAACATGAAGGTTGTGATCAATGTTTATCAGTGGTTATACATTAACTTGTGATCAGTGGAAACAATATAAACAGTAAGTTCAATGGTCACACCATGCATGCACAGTGTGATCCATGGTCACAACATGAAAAGTGTGATCAATGGTCACAACATGAAGAGTGTGATCAATGGTCACATCATGAACATTTTTTCTACCACATCATATACCCTTCTCCGTTTAAATCTGTAAAACACATTTAACAATACAATTTACGATGGCATTTATACAACTTACATTTCAAGTTCAATATCGTTTCGGTTTTTTCTGATGTTCCTATTAAGTTCTTAGATTCGCATGAGACAGTATCTCCGTCATTATCACGGGTAGGCATCAGTGTTATTTCTGTCTGACGTTTTGTTCCACCATACTGTCCACTATGGTCAGGTAGATTACTTGTGCTTGGCGTGGTTATATTATTTATTCTCCACGTGATGTTAGATACCGGATTAGAACTTCCAGATGTACAAACTAGTGACAGCTTATTTTGCCCGTTGGCAATTATATCCCTGTTGCCCGTTATCACAGTGCTTAGAGGCTTGACTAGAAAAGTTGAAATAAATGAGGGACATTCCTGATAACAAATTATTTCCCTTACTCAGATAACATCAAAGGTAGACCAAACTGCCCATTGGTCCTTTCAGTTGGAATCCTCTAACTTTATCCTTGTTTCTCTTTGTGATAGTCTTGACGTTTAGTTGTGAAAATTGTTTTATAATATTTATATGAATATTAATAAGTATTAAATAAAAAGTTAGGATTATCAAAAAAAGAAACATAATGGTGTTAACAAAACATGTTGCTAAACTAAATGTGTAATCTGACTACTGATGTTGCAAATAATTAGGCTTAATTATCACCAAACCAAAAAAGAAAATAGCGATGAAAGCAGAGGAATCAAAATGGAAGGACCAATTTAATATCAGAGAGTATTCAGGATAGATTATCCGCTAATGTTCCCCATTAACCTAAAACATACTTAGTAGAGAGTAATGCTTTCATTATTGATATAGGTTGTGATTTCAATTCACACTTGCATATTAAGCATTAATTAAACGACTTTTTTAAAAATAACAAACTGTGAACTCTATGGAAGACTTCATTCAATCCATATATATCTATCATCTATATTTTGAATTTTATGTTCATGTCAAAAGAAGTATTGTTTGAAATTATTTTAAGAAATCAAGTACTTCTTATAGATCCATACTTTCTGTATATTCCAAAACTTGTTATTTATAATAAAAGTATGTTAGAAAAATTGAAATAAACTTTCGTTTGGTTTTAAGTAACATTTCACTTAAATTAAAAATACAAAATCTTTAGATGTGAAATTCAGTTATAAACTAACTTACATCTGACAGATACAAAGATGCGTTTCTCGTCATTTGGGTATATTGCATTGTTAGCAGCACATATGTATATGCCATAGTGAGTTCTGTTGACTGGCGACAGACTGTAATTAAGTACATTGTTGCCTGGGTTCTCTTGAGACAGCTTAATGTTGCCTTGGTACCATGTTATTGTGGATGCTGGTTTACTGAACACCTCGCATGAAAGTTGTTCCTTCGTTCCTTCAGTTAGAGGGGTCTCTTGCAATTGCTTTATTTCAACAAATGGCGAATCTAGAGGAATGTTATATACAGAGCAGATTAACAATATACCTAAAGCAAACTAAGTAACCCTGAATATATGAGGCATGCAGAAATTAACGCATAACATGCATTTATCAAAAGCAGAATGAATAATGGTAGACTGTCGATTGGACAGGAAAAGTTTTCGCTAAGTGCTTTTGGCAGTACGGTCTTCTCTGAGTGGTGTTTTTGATTTAGGTGAACATTTATAATTCAGTATAGATACTGAAGTGAAAATAAAATGACAAAACGGGTGAATGCCGAAACAGGAGTAAATGTACATACAAATTTGAACTTTGAAATCAGAACAAAATCAATTGCCATCAATTCCAGTTATATTAAGAAACACACTTTATTTCATAAATTTAGTGTATATCAATGACGCTGCTGATACATTTAATAATGTTATTTAACCTTATATTTGAAATCATTTATATTTATATTTATCCTTTATGTTATATCGACTGCTGAGTTTGATGCATTGCTTTAAGGCAAGTAACGCTTATGAATAAGATAGGCCTTTGATTTCAGTCCGATGTTTGTACTGTTATACATAATATGCAAATTTCTTCTTACATCTTAAATCAAGTGTAGCCCTATCAGTGACTGGTGACTGTGATGCAGCATTAGATACAGAACATGTAATGATGCTACCATCCATGTACCGTGTTGGTGTAAGCACCAGTTGTTGTGACCTCACCACCCCATTATTCACCCCTGTTGTTTCTGTGTACGGACGGTTATTGGTTATGGTATCAGAGCCATTTTTCCACGTGATGTCAGAAGCTGGATTTGAAGATCCTGTTGTACATGTCAGTGCTAATGTTGTTGTACCTGTAACAACCATGTCTCTGTTTCCAGTTATTCTAGTTGATGATGATTGCGCTGGAACTATTTCCGAACACAATGGTTAGAAAAATCAATGAATTTCAATAGCTAATGTTCATATATGTCTACGTGATGTATTATATGAGAAGAATTTAAATCAGATATAATGTAAATAATATCAGTCACGTTGTATTGCACTGCTATGGCTCTCACAAAAACTTTACCACCATTAAGGCTTCCGAATATCAGTCACTGATATAGCATAAATATTCTTACGTTTCAAATCATGTAAGACTTTAAACAAGAGGGCCATGATGGCCCTGAATCGCTCACCTGATAGACCATGAAACGATATTGTAGACATAATGAGGAGAGAATTGGTGAAAGAAGGGCATGTGTCCACACTTGCTGATTGGTGAAGTTTTAACTTTACATGAACTGTTTTAATAATTTCCAGTTTACCTCATTTCGTCTAGATGATAAATACATGGAAAATGTTAACATTTCAAAGTCATTAGACTTTCGATACATTTTTTTTTCTTTGTAAGTTAACATGAAACTATTGTATGAAGTACAAATTGAAATATGGATATCTGAAACAGGTGTAATGTTTTCATTTTGGCTGAAGGTAGTTTCCTTCAGAAATGTACAGTCTAGAAGTGACTTTTGTGTTAGGGTATATGCTATTTTGAGACAGTATTTAAGTTACATAATGGTATGCAGTTAACCTGTGTTGGTAAATTCTGTACCAGTACAGAATTTGAGAGCACGTTATGACACACAAGATAGGTGATCCACAGACCATGGACTGTACGTACTGAACTCAGCAGTTGGGAAGACCGAAGCAAACTTTGCAGACTAAGATCAGATGGCTATATAAACTATATATAAAATGAATTGACTATGGGGCGGGGTCAATTTGACCCCGGGGATCATGATTTGAGCAAACTTGGTTAAGGTCTACTAGGTCATGCTACATGCAAAATTTCTAAGCTCTAGGCTTTCTGGTTCTGGAGTAGAAGATTTTTTGAAGTTTTTCCTATATAAACTCTATATAAAATCAACTGACCCCCAGGCGGGGTCAATTTGACCCCGGGGATCATGATTTGAGCAAACTTGGTAGAAGTCTACTAGTTAATGCTACATGCAAAATATCTAAGCTCCAGGCCTGCAGTTCTGGAGAAGAAGATTTTTGAAGTTTTTCCTATATAAACTATATATAAAATGAATTGACTATGGGGCGGGGTCAATTTGACCCCGGGGATCATGATTTAAGCAAACTTGGTAAAGGTCTACTAGGTAATGCTACATGCAAAATATCTAAGCTCCAGGCTTTGTGGTTCTGGAGAAGAAGATTTTTGAAGTTTTTCCTATATAAACTCTATATAAAATCAATTGACCCCCGGGCGGGGTCAACTTGACCCCGGGGATCATGATTTGAGCAAACTTGGTAGAAGTCTACTAGGTAATGCTACATGCAAAATATCTAAGCTCCAGGCTTTGTGGTTCTGGAGAAGAAGATTTTTGAAGTTTTTCCTATATAAACTATATAAAATCAATTGACCCCCGGGGCGGGGTCAATCTGACCCCGGGGATCATGATTTGAGCAAACTTGGTTAAGGTCTACTTGGTTATGCTACATGCAAAATATCTAAGCTCTAGCCTTTGTGGTTCTGGAGAAGAAGATTTTTGAAGTTTTTCCTATATAAACTCTATATAAAATTAACTGACCCCCGGGCGGGATCAACTTGACCCCGGGGATCATGATTTGAGCAAACTTGGTAGAAGTCTACTAGTTTATGCTACATGCAAAATATCTAAGCGCCAGGCTTTGTGGTTCTGGAGAAGAAGATTTTTGAAGTTTTTCCTATATAAATTCTAAGTAAAATCTATTTACCCCCGGGGCTGAACCAGTTTGACCCCGGAAGTCATGATTTGAGCAAACTTGACAGAGGTCCCCTAGATGATGCTTCATACCAAATATGAAAGCTCTGGGCCTTGTTATTTCAGACAAGAAGATTTTTGAAATTTCCATTTTAAAAACACCTTTTAGGGCCTCACAGCCATATTGTGCATTGGACCGGAACCATTTGAGCAAACTTGGTAAAGGGACATCTAAGGACCATTAGTATGAAGTTATTTTAAAATTGGGCCAGGGGTTTAGGAGGAGATGTCATTTAAAGAAAATGTTGACGACGGACGACGGACGACGGACGGACGACGGACGACGGACACAAGGGTATCCTAATAGCTCACTCTGTCACTGCGTGACAGGTGAGCTAAAAATAATCGGGTCACATGAATTCAGAAAACTTTATAGTATTTACATGTTAATTATTGAGAACAGCATTTTTTAAGTGAACTTCAACAATTTTCAATTCAAGAGTATTAAAAACGAAAAAGAACGCAGTAAATCAGTTAATAAAAGCAATATATTTATAAATGCCCTTCCGCAAAGCGGGGAGGGGATTATAGGAATATCCTCCGTCGGTCTGTCCGCCCGTCCGTCCGTCCGTCCGTAACACTTTCGTGTCCGCTCCATAACTTTTAAACCGGTGAAAAATTTTTGAAATAACTTTGCACAAGTGATCAACATTATGAGACGATGTGCATAGTGCAATAATTGTGTTGCTTCTCACAAGGTCAAGGTCACAGTTAAAGGTCAAATATCCACATTTCACGTCTGCTCTATAACTTACTAACTTGGCTTACAAAAAAAAAATTTATTACCATGCATAAATGATCACAACTATGACACGACGTGCAGAACCCAACTTCCAGGTTGCTACCCCCAAGGTCAAGCTTAAATGTTCTCCATAACTGTTTGACTTTATGGAAGATTTTAAGTAACTTGGCACAAATAATTACTATCATGAGACTGTGTGCTTATAATATGCATGGCACAACATCAAGGTCATGGTTGGTTAAAGGTCAAGAAGTACATATCATGTCTGTCTGCATGTTTAACTGTCATTCAGACTGCCTTGTCCATTTAGGAACGAAACTGCAATGAAATTGTATCGCCTAGATTTAATGATAGCTGCCTTTATTTCCTCAAATGTTGAGAGTAGAAAATAAAAGTTTAGCAGGGCAAAATGACTTGTTTTTTTAAACACTGATGAACAAGTTTATAGTTATAGAAATATTCTTGCACATAATTTAATGTAAAAATACTGAAAAAAAATGTGTAATTCCTAAACTTTTCTTAATCTTTTACGTAAACATTAAATGAAAGAAAGTAGTTAAAAATATGACAAAAAAGATCCATTCTTAGGAAGTTTCGGCAGTATTCTGCAAATCTATAAAAATGTAAATTAATCATTAATACAGAAAATACATTGGAGCATTTTACCACTAAAATATTGGTATAAATCAAAATTGCTGTAATTAAAATTTAAAACTTCTGTTTCACTCTAAATTTATCTCAGTGAGTAATATACAATGTTTTTTGAAGCATTTTAATGTACATTTACTTTGATCGCAATTGATTCTACCTATATGTATACTCAAATTTTAATATAAAAAGATACAACTTACACTGAACATCAAGATTTATCGATGCCTGTATTTCTGACGGACTGACCAATGTTGGATGTGTAACGACACATTGTAGGTAACGCCCGTTGTCAGCAGCTGTTACCTGTCTCCTGAATTCTGACACAACTGTGTATGTTTCTGTTATATTATCAAATGATGAATTTACTGCCCCTGCGTATCTAAAATCTTGATAAGACCAGGTAATAACGGCGGCAGGTCTACTTCCTGTTGTTGTGCATCTGACTTCCACAGTATTGCCTGCAGTCACGTCTGTTAGTTGTCTTACAGTAGGTACTTTCGGTTTTACTAATGATGAAGAAAGGTTGATGTAATATTTTACTTATAAAGTCTGAAAATATATTTTGCCTAAAACAATATTTTGAAAGTAGGAAACAAAAGTAACATGGACCGCATGTATACGAAGCTCGTGTAATCATATTTATTTTATTGTTCACCTATTCCGGACAAAGATCAGAACGTTTTAAAATACAAATAATGATTTTTTTCGCATACATTTTTTTCTCTCGTACTTCGTCTCAATGATATTTGTTTTGTACAATAAGCTTTTCCTATTCTAGAAACTTTGACAAAATCAGGATACTTACGTCTTAGGTAAAGAATCACACTTTCTGTTTGAGATCCCAAATAATTACTATCAGCCATTGGATAGTATGACCTACAGATCAGCGATTTATTGTGATCAGTTAGAGACGCTGTAAAGGTATATTGCAGTGTTACATTGTACGTCTCGTCGGTCTGCAAGGTTCCTGAACTTGTAGAAGCCAGCTGGTTAGAGCTAGTTACACTGTCGTTGTAGATGACAATTGTTGGTGCAGGATACCCTCCAGCTGATGTACACTGTATTGTAAGTGACTGTCCTTCATTCCCATACACAACCACACGACCATCATTTAATATAACAGTGTCTGATATCACAGGAGTTTGAGGGGACACTGAAAAAGCAATATACGAGTGCTAATCGGGAAAATCGTAGACGCTTCGTATAACGTCCTTGATATTTTTTGCACAAATTAAACATCTTTAATTTTTTTTCTAATATTTGTGCTGTTGAAATAGAAATGCACTTTACATCATTCGTTGGAATATCTGAGTCCTTTGCAACGCGCATCGAAGAACGTCAAAATTATGCATATAAATAACTAACGCATGTGTGTTGTCTTTTTTTTTTTTTTTTTGCCTCTCGAAATTTCCTTTACAACGTTGTTTATGGTGTCATTCTAACGTTTTACAGTGTTCCTGTTTGGAAGTATAAGGACCTTAACGGCGTTGTCACAAACAGATATTTCAAAACGGGCGACGTCGTGTCAAGCGCAGCCATTAAATTTTGCAAGGAATTAGACAAGTCACCAAGTGAAACCGTAAGTGGCACCAGAAGTTTTCGGAAGGAAGATGCTCTACAGACGACAATCACAGGTGTTGCAGGCCTTCTGCAGGGAAATGTTCTATTTCAGATAAAGTGAAATATATGGTTTAATGTGACAAGCGACAGACTTGAGAATTTTAATCTCAAAACTTCGCAAAGAAGGCAGTACAGAAATGCGGTCACCCTACATTTGACATTATGTCCCCTTCTTGGACTTAAGAGTTTTCCCGGAGATCAAGGCAGCCCTACAAGGCAAGCGTTTTTAAGACGCCAGTGAGCGTAGTATGTGTAGATAACTGTTTTCGTCATACGACAGTGACATGCACAGCGATACCTTCGCTAAATATATACAGAGAGAAAGACAATGGATATAAATTCGCGATGATTTATACGTTCAAAAAAGTGTGACCGATTCTCTACGGGTGCGCATTACTCTGTTATTGTTGTTTTAACAATATTACTGATGAATGTATTTTCCTAACGTTTATACAAAATATATCACCATTCAAAGATGTACAAACGAATATGAATTCCACGTTTACAGTCTTGCATCGTTTAAATTCCTAACAACAGTCTACGAACTTCCTGATCACGCCAAGTATATTTTACGTTGTGCAATTTGTCTTAAGGATGATTTAGATAAAAGCTATACCGGTGTAAAAATGCACTTTTAATGAGCAGCATGCTTGGCAATTTATTTATTTCAGCATTATGTGGAAAATATGCGTTAACGTCCTCTGTAATAGAGCTCTGAAAGGGTACATTTGATAAATAAATAACACGCACAAAGAAATCAGACATAGGTTCTTGCCTTGTGTGAGAAAGATAAGAACCATTCTTAACAGCTGAACAACTGGTGTAGCAACAACATTAAAGATCTGCTGACATCTTTTACCTATTCTAAAGGATCCAGTTAGTGCGTCAGACCGTGTTATAGTTGTTACGACAATACTGTATGTGTATGCACCATCAGCCAGAGAGTAATAGGAGGACCATATAAACTGACAGTAGCCTGGATACTGTATACTATTCAGACATCTTGCATTTCCCGGAATCGTGACATTAGAGTTCTGTAAAAGAAAGAACGGTGGTAGATATTACAAAATCATCTTCAGGTTTTAAAAGCAATCGACTGTCCCATCGACCGACCGGTCGACTGAAAAATGTTTGGTTATTCGAAACATAAACATATGACATCTTATGGTTTGCGTTTTTATGTTAAAATCGTTTTTGTTTTTTCAACGATGTTATTATTCATTATGAATATTATAAAAGATACACCTCTTTTATGAACGAGACCCTGTAAGAAGGCGACCAAGGATAAACTTTGTCTGCAATTATTGTAAGCTTTTTTCTACTATCAACAGTCGCTACTGCCTCCGTTGCTCTACCTGTAAGAAAAACACGAACATTTATGGTACCTTGCAGTTGTTATGTTATCTTATTAGTGTTTAGTCACTAGATAAAGCAGTGGCAAAATGGTGTTAAGTTAGGTAATTAAGAATGCTGGTGCGAAACTCTAATATAATTTATATGATTGTCTTTTTAATACTTTTAGATTGTAGACATTTCTGGGACTATAATTTTCATCAAACAGACAGAATAGATAATCATAAAAATGAATATTCTATTCAAGTAGATATTATGAATATTTATAAAAACGATATGTAAACGACCCGTTCTATTCTAAACACACTTGTCAAGTAACTACCATGTCCACCAAAAGCATGTTGAACCCGCCATTGTAAGACAACCTGTGTGGAATGGATCATTTTAAAGCGACTGACTCACAGATTGGCCGACGATGAAAAAAGAAGAAAATGTTTATATATGTTGCAATTCTTGCCGTAATTGTGAAGAACGTATTTCAACTAAGTAACTGACTCTTTTTTGCAGAAAATCATCAAAATATAAAGTTCTACACAATTTTATCGGTAAAAAAATTACCCCGTTAGTCACGGGGTAGATACTTCAGTTATAACAATAATTTTGACGAAACTTGATAAGTAGGGCTCAGTGGTGTAGATCGTCGCTTTATATTTTACTGACCAAAAGGTCATGGGTTCGAATTCTGCTTAAATCAATTTTTTTCCAGTTTTTATGGTGTATAGAAGCATAATATTGTGTTGCTTTTACATAGTTTATTATCTTCTCTTTAATTTTAAAGAAAAAAAAATCAGCTAAATTTTGTGAGTCAGTCGTTTTAAAGTGAGGCAGACAGTCCTATACACTGCTTTTACTGTAATTGTTTTTCTTGATCTGTATAAGCTCTCTTATTGTATACGGACGTTGAAGAAGTAAACAATTATGTAGATTTGATTATGACGTACGTATTGATAGTTTCCTTCTATTCTTGTCATCTCTCTGTCTATCTTTTTTAACAACAACAACAGATTTAGTGAAATTTAGCTCCTTTATACTGATTGCTTATTTCTGTGAAATCACAAAGGAAAGTAAGTCCGCACAATTATTTTCATTCTGTTATAATAAAATAAAGTGCAATACCTTCGCAAAAAAGGTTGATTGTAAAAGTGTTTGGTGAGTGACGTATGTACCCATTATTATAGTAAATCTTGCAAAATGTCAACTAAATTGAGCCAAGCATTTATATGTTAAGTCTCGGGACATCATTCCTTTAAAATTAAAATAACAAAAAAGCCATTACTTTACTATTGACGGGCGGAAAACACTTCAACACTATCCCTCCTTTCTACAATGTGTGTCTTAAAGCACTTTTTGTGCCAGTATGTTTAAATCAAAACACATGAAGATGTAAAAGTAACTGTAGAAGTACTTACATTCAATTTTCAGATAAACATTCTCACTCCAAGAATAATCATTTCGACACCTGTATTCTCCCTCATCAGTTATGTCAGTATTATTTATGGTCAGATTGAATGCTCCAACTCCACGTGTCTCCGTATACTTCGTGTTGTCTTCAGATCTATAAACACGACCGTCATAAAGAAGATAACGGTTTAAACCATACCAGTGTGTGTATCCTATAATATCAGTAACATGACACACGAGAACTGTATCTTCTCCGCAGTTTCCAGCTATTGGTACCGTAAGATTTGGTGAACCTTGAAGTTTAAGAAAACGAACGAATATATTCCTGTTTTAACCACGTAGTTATTCACTGAAGACTTAACAAATGCTTACAAGCCTCCAAATATCTACATGTCTGTTCAGAAAGAATCATGGAAGACGATATGTTTTAACTGCAGAAATAGATGACCAAGTGTATACTTGATATGACTATTCATATGTAACAAATCATTTATATCAAAAGCTAAGCTCTATATCTAAAACAATCATGTTTGTGAGACAAAAGTTTAATGCAAGCAGTTTGCCGCGGTAGCAATTCTTGGTACATTGATACTTATGTGCCAGAGTGACCATAAACACATCTGGTAACGAAAACCTTATTTAGCCCAAGTATTTACATTAAGATTCAAACTGAATAAAGCAAATCACAAAGTTAATATGGATCAACGGATTTAATTTGTATCTGTACTTTACTAAAATTTCATGGGCATTGCTTCAAAAACAATAAGTAGGTCAGTAGTACAACGTCAATGTTGGCTTAAATCCGCATTCAACATTGTAGGTATAATTCAAATTTCCATTGTGTAGCTGCAACAAGAAAGTAGGTCAGCAGGTCAATGTTGGCTAAAATCAAAGTTGACGTCTACATGCCAAATTATAAGTACATTTTAACTTCTATTAGTGTAGCTTTAAAAACAGGAAAGTATGTCAGTAGGTCAGAATAAAAATCAAACTCACATAAAGGTCAAGGACTAATTAAAATATGGATACTCCTTCAAAAGTTATTATTAGGAATCAGGAAAATCCGCTGTCAAACAAAAGATCATGGATGAAAGCGCAACTTTTTGGTTATTACGGAATCCTGTTGAGGCAAATTAAAATCTCGCCGTCGCGCATAAAGATAGAAGCTCGACAACGCGACGCGACATTGCGAAAATGCTATGCGACGGTCGGCAATGCGAAGCGACGCGCGACAATGTCAAACGAAATATCGCGATTTCATTTCGTATTGTCACGCTACAAAAGCGCGAAATATCGCATTGTCGTTTCGCATTGTCGTGCGTCGTACCGCATTGTTGATGTGTCGCATCGCGTTCTCGCGATGTCGCGTCGCGTTGTCGTCCGTCGCGTTCTGCATTTGTGTGGCCTCGACGCACGACAATGCGATACGACGCTCAACAATTCGAATCGACGCGCGACAAGGCGACGCGTCATTTTCACAATTTCGTATCGCATTGTCGCACCTCGTGTGTGATCCTCTACCGCGACACACGAAAATGTCAAACGACACAGAACACCGCGACGCGACGCTCGAAAATGCGAAGCGACACTAGACAATGCGACGTGACATTTATTGGAATATCGTATCGCGTTTTCGTGCGTCTACCGGAAATGAGCAAACTGTATAGTCCGGCCATCGAATTAATTAAGTACAAATTCCACAAGGAAAATGCGGCAATCACGGCCATGCTCTAAAAATGCGATATGGCTATGGGGAGAGCCGGATAATACACAAACACGTGAAATTTTGTCATTGCACCGTCAGACGGCATATAGATCATGTGCGTGAAGTTAGCTGCCAGTTGCCAGTTGCCAATTCAATTCAACTGGCAACTGGCATCTAACTTCATAGTCCAGCTACCAATTCAAACTAAAATGAAATCGTAACCAGAAGCCAGATCGCCAAAGAAGGCGAATTGTCAATTGGCAGCCAGGTGCCAATTCAAAGAGTTGCATGAATACTGACCATTGAATGAATTGGCAACTGGACACTGGCAGCCAGATGCCAATTCGAAAAGATCATGAAAACTGAACATTGAGTGAATTGGCAAGGGCAACTGCCAGTCAGGTGTCAATTCGTCTAATACGTGAATCGTCAATTTGCAACTGGCAGCCAGATGCCAGTTCGAAGAGTATTATGAATTAGTGTTATTAATTGAATTGGCAACTGGCAGCCAGGTTAAAGATCGCGAATTGGCAACTAAAAACTGGCAGCCAGATGCAAATTCGATGAATACCATGAATTATTGATATTAAATGAATGGGCAACTGGCAACTGGCAGCCAGATGCCAATTCATTTAAAATAAAAAAAATTGGTTACATTAACTGAATTGACAATTATCAACTGGCAGCCACATGCCAATTCATTTAAGATCGCGAATTGGCAACTGGCAACCGGAAGCCAGATGCCAATTCGACAAATAATATGAATTATTGATATAAACTGAATTGGCTACTGGCAACTGGCAGCCAGATGCCATTTCGCGAAAGATCGCGATCTGTCAATTGGCAACTGGCAGCCAGACGCCAATTTCAGAAGTATCATGAATTATTGATATTAACTGAATTAGCAACTGATAGCCAGATGCCAATTCGTCAAATATGGCGAATTGTCAATTGGCATTGGGCAGTTACATGCCAATTTGACAAAAATCATGAATTATTGATACCAACTGAATTGGCAACTGGCAGACTGATGCCAATTCGTCAAAACTTGCAATTATAAATTGGCAACTGGCAGCTAGATGCCAATTCCAGAAGTATCACGAATTAATGGTATTAATTTAATTGGCAACTGGCAACTGGCAGCGAGATGCCAGTTCGACATATATTATCAATTGGTGACATTAACTGATTTGGCAACTAGCAACAGGCAGCCAGATGCCAATTCATTAAAGATCGCGAGTTGGCAACTTGCAACTGGTAGCTAGATGCCAATTCGACAAATATTATCAATTGGTGACATTAACTGATTTGGTAACTAGCAACTGGTAGCCAGATGCCAATTCGACAAATACCATGAATTATTGATAGTACCTGAATTGGCAACTGGCAACTGGCAGCCAGATGCCAATTCATTAAAGATCGCGAATTGGCAATTGTGAACTGGTAGCCAGATGCCAATTCATTAAAGTCGCGATTTGGCAACTGGTAGCCAGATGCCAATTCGACAAATTCCATGAATTATTGATATTAACAGAATTGGCAACTGGCAACTTGAAGCTTCCTGTTGCGAGTTGCCTCTTCGCAAGTTCTGAATGGCATCTGGCTGCCAGTTGCCAGTTGCCAATTCACTCTATGTTGATAATTCATGATAATTGTCGAACTGGCATCTGGCTTCCTGTTGCGAGTTGCCAATTCGCGATCTTTAACGATTTAGCATCTGGCTGCCAGTTGCCAGTTGCCAATTCGGTTAATATCAATTATTTATGATAAATGTTGAACTGGCACCTGGCTACCAATTGACAGTTGCCGACTCGCAAGTTCTGACGAACTGGCATCTGGCTGCCAGTTGCCAATTCACTCTTTGTTAATAATTTATAATACTTGTCGAACTGGCATCTGGCTTCCTGTTGCAAGTTGCCGATTCGCAAGTTCTGACAAACTGGCATCTGACTGCTAGTTGCCAGTTGCCAATTCACTCTATTTTGATTATTCATGATACTTGTCGAACTGGCATCTGGCTTCCTGTTGCAAGTTGCCAATTCGCGATCTTTAACGAATTGGCATTTGGCTGCCAGTTGCCAGTTGCCGATTCGGTTTATATAAATTATTTATGATAAATGTCGAACTGGCACCTCGTTACCTATTGACAGTTGCCGACTCGCAAGTTCTGACGAACTGGCATCTGGCTGCCAGTTGCCAGTTACCAATTCACTCTATGTTGATAATTCATGATACTTGTCGAACTGGCAGCTGGCTTCCTGTTGCGAGTTGCCAATTTGCGATCTTTAACGAATTGGCATCTGGCTGCCAGTTGCTAGTTGCCAATTCGGTTAATATCAATTATTTATGTTAAATGTCGAACTGGCACCTGGCTACCAATTGACACTTGCCGACTCGCAAGTTCGGACGAACTGGTATCTGGCTGCCAGTTGTCTTTGACAACTGTTGAACAAAAGATATTCATCAATATGTTGTCATAGTTTCTTAGTTAGAACAATGTTCCTTCATTTCTAGAGAAACAGACTTGTTAAATTTAAAACGAAAATGTAACCAGGAGACAAAAAATGAGAAAATCACTTTCTTAACTGAAACTTAGTAAAGCAACTGAACGCCTAACTAATGTTGTAGTGCAGCCAAACTGTTTTACAGATTGTTTTACCGTTGCGTAAAAGATACCTTCAGATGAGCCGTAAATATTTCGACATTTTATATGTGTAAAGACAACGATGAAAGAAAGAAAAGAATCATTAGCTTGTAAAGTAAAAAAAAGACCATCTTGAATTTAAATGATTTCAGGTCCCGGTGACTGTAGGAAATCTGGGCTGCCAACATAACATAAACGAAACGCATTTTAAAGAAGAAAAGGATTATATTAACGATATGCTAAGAGTTTTGATAAACATTCGTTGAAAATATAAATTCAGTTTAATAGCGGTGTGTGCGTGCGTGCGTGCTTGCGTGTGTGTGTGTGTGTGTGTTTAACACACAAGAAACATTTTAAAATCTAATAAATATCAGTCCATCTCGTTGTGTTTCTTTGTTTTAATAAGTTTATTTTAAAGATGGTTTCTTTTTAAAAAGGTGCATACTTTTCTAGCAAATAAAAACATCACCACCACAGGTGCTGAATGTATAGTTCACTGGAAAAAAATACAGGATTAGCATGAATATTCTGATTTTGTTTTCTCATGCACTTTGACTAAATCACCACCGTTTTTAAAACTATTAAATGTGTCCGTCTTGAAGCTACACATCGGTAACTGAATTATCAGATATTAATGTATTAAATAACAGATTTTTCTCACCTTCGGTGCAACTTATCAATAATCCAAAAATACAAGTTAAAAACACAGACTCCATGTTTGTTTTAAATGATGCAAAACTTCCTAGTTATAATCGGTCACTTGCATTTAAAATACCCATTTATCTTTCACAGCAATTTCGGTTGGGTAAATTGTTATGAATAGACTTTTCTAAAATGTTTACGTTCTTTTACCGTCAAAAGCTTGTAACCTGTATCTAAATAAATACCTTTGTTCGATCCGTTAATAGATAAAAATGTAATTAGACGCAAGTAGTAAAGCCGGGCCATTTGTTACTCTCGAATAAAACACCAAGTAAAACTTAATATTGCCACATTGCTTAACTGTATATAGCAGTAATATTCTTTATATATATAGTGTTATGTAACTGAAGAATTAAAAACAAATCTCCTCTAAAGCTTAAAGACCTAGAACATAGTTTTGTCTGATGATGCTGAAAGTATTAAAGACATAACCTTGCCCAGCTGATTTCAGTCTAATAAACTTATAATGATAAGAATTACTACCTTCAACAATGCACCTGTTCCGAAAGATATGCCAACTAATAGTCGCTTTTCTTTGCTCCCTTGTCAAATGTAATATTGATTGTACACCAGTTGTCTCAATTCTAAGCCAAGGGATATTGATGGAAGTAAGTCTAGCGTTCTCTATGTTCGAAGCACGTCAAATTATAAATCATTTACATATGTTTTATAAATATGTGCAAATTGACTTTCCTTTAATGACATTTTTTTCTTGAAATTGATTTGTTATATAAGGGTATATTAAGTCCGTATCTTCCATGCGGTGAGCGAGATTCATTCACTACAAAAATCAAATACTAGATATGTGTACATGGGAAACAGATGTCCAAACCATGCTGAAATATTGACAGAAGATCACAAGCAGATGGTTTATATGTAAGAAGAGGCAGGTTGAATGTCGAAAGCAGTATACCTATTGTAGGTAAGTAACGAATAGGTTACTGCAATACAGAGTCCTTTTTGTGAAGAAATTTGGTTTTTATCAGAAATAATCTTGAAAAAGGGTCATAAATCTGATAAAATTAGAAATGTAACGTCCTATTTCGAAAGAAACCTGTAGTTTCATAAGACACATAAAAGGCAAACACTAAAGGACTTCTGTGCAAGCGCTTTCCTTTAAATGCACGGAAACAAAATGCGAGTCCAAAAGGGCCATGACTCATATAATATGCGTTGTCACACCTAATTTCGGAAGGGATCAGCAGTTTCAGAAGACAAAAAGGGCTTAATGCTGAGACGAATAAGGGACCATAACTCTAATAAGATAAAGGGTGTCCTGCCAATTTTTTTGAAGGAACTATACTTTTACAAGACACTTATACAAGCAAACTATGAATAAATATATGCATGGAGTAGCTTTTCGATGCAGAAACAAAATGTGGACGCACGGACGGATGGAAGAACGGACTAGTGCAACAGTTAAAGCCCCCTTCACTATTCTTCGAATGGGATATTATAGTATCTGATTTCAGATAAGAAGTGAAAATAGTACAAACAGTAGATGTACGATGCATAACTAATAAACATTGGATGATATATCTTGTACTGTTAATAGCAGTAGAATACAAAGAACACCATTTTATCTTGGTACTGACAGTTTTTAACTGTATCATCTGTTATTCTATATGCGTCATGGTATTCACCAACATATCACTGCTATGAAAATGATAACACATATTTAAACATACACATATTGAGTCACTAAGTATTCACAACCGTGTGTTTTTATATATGCCAGCTGCAGTTTTCTCATCAGTTATATCAACTTCATTGTCGTAGTTTGACCACGCTTGAGATGTATCTGTAGTACTACCTTTGACACTATCAGCCGTAATATCAAAGCTGTTACTGATTCTCGTGCTAATGCCAAGAAGGTCACAGGATTTAGGCAAAATATTCTTATCGAATAGAAAATTTGTTAACAATGATACTATTAAAATGCTAACAAGTGACAATAACATTGCAAACGTCCTGAAAGGAAATACCTGGCCAACTTCTGCACTATACCAAGGATATCTGATAAATCCGTCAAAATTTAAAAAGTACTCTCCAGCCCCTAATCGACAAACACAGCCAACCAAATATCCACAAAATGCCCCGTACGTATTTGAAAATTTAAAGAAAAGAGCACATGTCAACGGCGGCAGAACAATAACAAACACGATATCGGCAGCTAATATAAATAAACCATATATTATTGGAACGTAAATAGATATCACTGTTGCTGTTACTCCCACCATCAAGATGACAAACCGCTGTATCCATAGTAACTCGGTCTCAGAAGCCTAAAATAAAATCATTTCATAAACTTAGAATTAAAAATGTCCAACAGCATTATTCTTTCATATGGTGTTCATTACTTGCTGGATTCACAGTATCAATATTATCAATGTACGTTTCTAATTTGAGATACTCTGCATAAGATATTTAAAAAGACAATACGGCATTTCTTATCAATGTTACAGCCGTGACCTTCATTAAAAATGTTTCAAGGCCAACAACAAAACATTCATCGAAACAATATGTTTCCTAATTTTATCTGGACAGACTTGTATTTGTCTCATCTTATTAGATAGCCAATATACTTCCTTTCATGTACATAGTGAGTATTGCACCTTATTATATGACTTGTAAATGATGTGGCTTTGAGATGGCTCAATGCTGATTTCATGTGACCTAACAGAAGGTGATATTCACCTCGAAGATGTACTGCTGGAAATTAAAATTACTGTACTCGAATTTTTTAACAAGCACAGAGTTAACCTAGGGATATAATTCTTATATATAATTAGGATGAATGTTGAATTTTTGATACTGGTTAAATTCCCAGTTTATAGTTAAATTTCTTGAGCTCTGTTCTGCCTTTCTCAAAAGACATATAACAAAAATTACGTTTACTATACAAAAATATCGATGAAGATCTAATTCTTTATAACCTGGCATTGAATATTAACATCGGTCTTTAGACTGGGTGAACAGAACACACGTCTTGTCCATACACTTGAAAATTCATCTCACGACAAACAATAATCGTAAACTACATATGGTTTCTTTACGATGTATGTCTGTTGTCACATTAAAATGGAGAGCACAAAGATACAAATACACAAAATCACTCTTTTATTTTTCATTTGAGTATAAATGTTAAGAATACGAAATACATATACATCAAATTTTAATTATGTCTGTCAAAGTTTCTGTTTACAAACTTTGTATTTATATGTGCAATGAATAATGTTAAAACAAAGAATGCCCTTACCTTATTCCTGAAAATTCTTTTATAAATGTTGCATGTGAACATAGAGCTGGAACCCAGTATAGAACTATCCATTGAAGACATTACCGCTGCAGAGATCGCTCCTAGACCTAAAACATATTGACTTTCAAAAGCAAACTTTGACGATTTAGCCTCAAGGACAGAACAGATTATACTGAAAATGTTACTTATGTCTGTTAAGAAATGTTAACAAACCATTGCCGTTGCGGTGTATTATTTGTGAAAAGAGTATCATTGTAAATAAATCACTCCTTTTAGTTCCTTTTTGTCCTAAGTACTTAATAAAATGATTTAAATATTTGTTACCTAAAATAGAGACAGCCCGAGGGGTAAATTCGTACAAAACATATGGTAAAACCATGCTGCTTTTATCAATATCGATCGGTGATACACCAAGGCCTGTTGAGTTCCAGTCTGCAAAAAGTGAATGGGCATTATGTATGTAAAATTCTAACCTCAGCGTTACTGACCTTCATAGAATCACAGCTAAAAGCATTCTTTACATTCTTTATCTACCAGTGGAAACACGTATCTTAAACAAGAGCACTAATTGACGAGGGACATAAAACTGGTCAACTTAATATCACAAATATTTTCAGTCAAGAAGAAAATCAAATGCCACTATGAAATCTTTTAATGTAAATATGCTTTGAGCATCCACACAACGTTTACATTTTTAAGTTTTCTTTCACACGTTGTTTCAAACTTGAATGCACTCTAGTGCACTCTAATAATGTACAAGATTGTTTCTATATAATACTCCTACTACATATGTTTGAATTCAATACCTGCAGCCTTTGCCGCCGCTCCAATCAACAAAGATGGAGTGACAAGAACTAGTGCACAGAAGCCCGCTGCTATTGACAATATCTGGGCTTGCCTACTAGTCTGTACAGATAAAACTCGCTGGAAATAGGACTGCCATGGAATAGTTCCAAACGTCTAAAACAAGAGGTTTCCATTTTGCAATAAGTTTAGACTCATTTATTTTACATCGATTGCGACACAAGTTCTTACAACTTTGATTCATCACGCTCGATGACTGCTTCCTGACTGCTTGCTATTTAGCAATAATTTGGGAACAGTCTGTACAGCTTTTTTTATATTCTATCCGTACTTAAACTTTCCAGACAACAACAGTCAATTCAGTGTACACATGTATAACTTATTATCGTTTAGGGGATTTAAAATGATCTGAATGAAAAACGTGTGCCACAGTATGCTGCTTCAAACTAAAAGTATTTAATGCTGAAACAAATATTTAACGTTATGAATTATATATCTGTTTTTTTTATCTACTGACTGTTTCAGCACTAATAAATCATACGTCTGCAAACCCTAGTATATCGTTGCTTACCATAGCAATAAGTAGATCAATCCACTGTGCTATCAGTCTCCGGTCTATCTGGCCTAACCAACCTGCCACATCTGGGGCAATACTGTGAACTCTATCATCGGTGAGAACAAATGGTACACTCAAAATCTAAAATTCAGTTTGTGTATTATAGTTTATTTTAACATATTTTTTTTAATTAATTTGTATGGTATTGGAAGAGACAATACCGGAGGTCTATAAAACAATATTGTGGCTGTATTGACTGGTGCGTCTTAACTATGATGCCAACCAGAATACTCGGACTGAGCAAAAATAGAAAAAAAACTATGAGATAAAATCTTATGGGTTAAAATATAAAGTACACTAAAGGTAAAATAGACACCTTAACCTTTCTGTAGTATCTCAGATTCTTGGAATCCATATAGATTTAATCTAGATTCCCTAACAAGAACAAAAAAGGAAGTCTTACAAGACCAAGGATGATGAAGGTTAGTTGAACAATGTCTGTATAGGCAACACTAATCATCTGTCCGATCATAGTGTAAGCCACTGTAACACTAGCCGAGGTTACGATGGCAACCGTTAGATCTAGATTAACTATAACACTAAGGCTTGTTCCTTAAATTCGAAAGAAAAGGCGCATTTGTAAGTCGTCAGTTTTACAATCTATGTCAGTGTATTTATATATAAAAAAACTTAAATTTGATAAGATAACAAACTATAAATTAACTTTATTTCCTAATACATCTCAAATAATTATGCTTGCTTTTTTGGTTAGAACAAACTTATTGTAAAAAACTTTCTGAATGAAAGCTTTCAAAGTACCAATATTAACAGTTTTTCATTGGCTCCATTTTGAATTATTATAACTTCAACAGTTCTTCCATCAGGAAAATCTTTCACTGTAGCAGCTGTGAAGCTAGAGAATTTAATGATACATGAATGCATGACAACAGATTTGTTGTGCTAGTGTTGGAGAAAGAAAGAAACACCACCTATCACTGAAAGCAATGTTATTTCAATCATACCCAATGCTGACAGTATGGAAGCTGTCCAGAACAGATCCCCGCACAGTGTGGCCATATATACAAGAACTACAATGAGATTTCCAAACCTCTCATGAAGCGGATCTAACATGGTCAAATAGGATCTGTCTCTCATTGGCTTCGCATACACAAGACCACCTAGGTTTGTATGTAACAAAATATCTCCTTTAAAGAGAAATTGCTTTAACACTAAGTAAAGGAAGACTGTTTCATCTTAATTCCAAAGAATATGTAAGTTTGTGTCTAATTGTTCAAGGTCACTCTGTCAATCCATATTAATCATTTGATATTGTTGTTTTTGTCTCACTTAACAAGTTTATTAGAAATGGACTGACGAATAACCGTTTATTTATTTGAGGTTATAAACACAGGTGTTCATCAGAGTCAGTTAAAGATGGAAATTAAAATGAAATCCAGTCAAAATGTTCTAGAAAAAGTTTGTTAATTATTTCTAGTATGATTTACCTATAATTAATCCCATAAATATGCCTGGAGGAGCAAGTGTCCACGCCAATCCATCGGTTGCTATAGATTCAGCTGTTCCATTGACGTAACCTCCCCCAACAATTGTGGCTGAAAAATATAAACATACTTCAAAATGTTTTATTCGTTTTACTTTACTTCTAATTACTACCTTTCTTTTTTAAAATTATCGTCTTCAAGGGGCATTGGAATATACAAAATGCTTTGAAATCCAGAAACATTCCTGGTTCTTTACATGCTTAGTGTACAGCAACGATCCATAGAACCTCGGTCTTATCCGACAAAGATAGTTAATAAGTGTTGTTGAGGAGCAAGCGATCGAACTCGCAACCACTGCCTTATGAGCCCGTAGTGTTACAACTGAATCAATCAAAAGAACTCTTTCACAACAAATACATATTCTTTGCAAGAACAGCATCTCAATAACGTGCACCCTGTTTATCACAAGAGATAATAATATGTTTATTTACTTATGTTAAACAAAACATACAAAAATAAATCTACCTGTCATCGTGAAAATTCCTACTAATGCATTAATACTCCTGTCTGCCACAATGGACGACTCTATCTGACTGGTTCTACCATGCTGTGTTTTCGTCTTTGCTGCAAGCACGCCGACCACCAAGATCACAATATAGAACACCACAAGGACAACCAATCCAGCAATATTGACGGCCATTCTCTAAAGAACTGTAACATTCAACTGTTCTTGTATTTTTAAATACATTCATGAATGTTGAAAAACTCGGAAATATATGAAGCGTGCAATTTAATCAACTTTAAGTAAACAAGATATTTAACTGTAAAATAATTGAACAACTTACTGATTTAAATATCCGGATTTAAATCAGCCAGTTTAAATGTTTTAATACAGGAACTGAGCAAAACAGACCACCGATTTATGGAAACAAAATCTGCACCTAGGTTATTTGTAAATATTTGTAGCTGATAAAGTTTAATAGCTTTAGATTTATGCAAGAGTGTGCTATTTATTTTTGAAGGAACGTACTTGAATCATTTTAGCTGTCCTTTCTATTGATAACATCTCATACCTGATATAAGTATACATCTGTTATCATATTTCTGCATATCCCAAAGCAGGAAGATTTAAAATACCTTTGTCGATTGGTTTACATATGACAAATACAAGTGCGCAACGATATTAGAGTCGTCACTTCTACATAAAATAAAAGTGCAATTGTATTTATTTAATTCAGTTTAACAAGCATTTGAAACTGTTAACTAACAAAGTAGTATAAAACGTCCGGTATTGTACGGTTATTGGGTTAAACATGTTTGCTTATTGTTGCAAGTGTTTAAAACCACCTTCTGTCAATTAGTTTGTTTTTGTTTTGTTTTTTTCACAACATTTAACTAATATGTTAAAAAGGTAAAAACTTTAATGTAATTAAAAGGGTCATTGTACAGTATTTTTCCACTGTTTGACCTGAAGTAATCTTTTTAACGTTTAACGTTTTAACAGAAATCATTAGTTTTTGCTTGTTATTCGACATTTACTAATGTTTCGGTGCCTCGTTTAATAAAGATATGGATTATTTACCTCTTCCTCTTGAAGAAGAAGCGTAATTTGCATCAACGTGATCTGAAAGAATTTCGCTATAATCATGTAAAAAGAAAGTTTTTTACAAATGATGAAATAAGTTGACAAAATGTTACATTACATTGACTTATCTGTCTGTTCGTCCGTCTGTCTGTCAAGTTAAATAGTCATCCGTGACAAAAAAACAAGCTCCATTAATCCTTTTTTGTTTCAACATCAGATGGAAAAAAATAAAACTAGCGCATTTGCAATAATTTGGCGATATTCTTTTGCCTAGACATTCTTCAGCAATAATTGACAGCAACCCTTCTTGATAATATTAGTTTATGAAACAGTTCAGTTTAAATTTTCATGAAGTTATCTCTCTTATTTGTTTTTTAATTACAGCTAAATTGTGTTTATTCTGTCTTAACTTAAAACTAAAAATGATCCAGTATTCTATCTATTTTATGTTAACATGCACAAGAAGGTGCACTGTCATAATACGTACATAATTTCATCCTGTCGATTTTCCATACCAGTATATCATGGGGATATGTTACTGTCAAACTGCCACAGATTCCGTGGCAATAAAAAGCGGATAAGTGGTCCAGTGGTAACGCGCTGGACTGGTAATTCAGAAGTCGCAAGTTCGATTCCCCGCTCCTCTACGAACACCTTTCACGGTTTTTGCATTCGAAATCTTGCATGAAAAAAGTATAAGTTGGTACTCCTTTCGAATATGTTACCCATTTCTAATATTAACATTTTTGAAAAGGATACAATTACATCATATAAAGCAGTTTTGAATGTACCAGAAGTGATATTCAATCGAAAAACGCGGACAAAAAATAATCTTACTTGACACGTTTGACACGTGGCAGAATGTTGAACTGCTTATTGATATACATCACTAGTTTTCAAAGTTAATAGGTTCTTTTCTGTATTTAATACGTAGGAAAAAATATAAAAGGGAAACATATCAGGAAGCTTGGTAACACGCTTGTGTTTTGAAATTTGTAATTATTGAATCCCTGGATGGATCCGGGATAAAAACGACTAATAATTGTCCTTGATTAGGAAATTACTTGTTGGAAATGTTGCTAAACCCATTAATATTAATAGTCCCTGCTTTCACACTTATCCATCAGATCAAATAAATGGTTCAAAGATCGAGTGTGTCTACCCAAAACTTGTTTATCGGGCTATTTCGTCATTGAATATTATACACAGAAAAGTAAACAGATCGATAGCTACCGGTTGTAGGTAGGTCAACAATGTTTACATTGATGAATTTAACTTCCTTTTTAAAAATATATATATTATATATATTTTGTACTCTGTTTTTACCCATCTTCTTTCGTTAAAAAGTCTGGTAGATTACTTACGGAATACCGTTAGGGCAATCTTGGTTGGACGTTATAATCCAGAGGGCGACAATGCGATAGTGCGATAATGCGATGGCGACAGTGCGATAATGCGATGGCGACAATGCGATAATGCGATGGCGAAAATGCGATAACGCGATAGTGCGATGGCGACAATGCGAAAGTCATATCGTACTGTCGCCATCGCATCATCACATTGTCGCCATCGCACTATCGCATTGTCGCCATCGCACTATCGCGTTTTCGCATTACCGTACTGTTGTCATCGCATTATTGCACTGTCTTCATTGCATTATCGCACTGTCGCCATCGCACTATCGCATTGTCGCCATCGCATTATCTCACTGTCGCCATCGCACTTTCGCATTGTCGCGTTATCGCACTATCGTGAGGCATCGATGTCCAGGGGTAGAGCGCAGGACTCCGGATCCGAAGGTCGCGGGATCGAATCCCGTCAGAGGCGAGATTCTCTCACGATCTTCTCATTCCTCCACGCTACGCGAATACTGGTATGCAACCCAGGAAGCAGTCATCGAGCGTGATAAATCTAAGTTGTCAGAACTTGTATCGCAATCGATGTAAAATAAATGAGTCTAAACTTAATCGCACTATCGCATTGTCGCGTTATCGCACTATCGCATTGTCGACTATCGCCTTCCGCTACACATGCGCACATCGTTGTTTTGTATGTACACAAGCGATTTTTACGAAATAAAAACAATTGCAGAAACAAAAACTTGATGGCTATATAATACGGAATACCGTTAGGGCCATCGTGGTTAGACGTTATAATCCAGAGGGCGACAATGCAAAAGTACGAAAATGCGATGGCGACAGTGCGATATGACTATCGCATTGTCGCCATCGCACTATCGCGTTATCGCATTGTCGCCATCGCATTATCGCATTGTCGTCATCGCATTATCGCGTTATCGCACTATCGCCATCGCATTATCGCACTGTCGCCATCGCATTATCGCACTGTCGCCATCGCATTATCGCACTATCGCATTGTCGCCCTCTGGATTATAACGTCTAACCACGATGGCCCTAACGGTATTCCGTAATTACTTTCATGTAAAAACTTTATTTATCATTGTGCTGCTATAAATGGTGATATATAGCATTGCTTTTGACAGGACTTGTCTTCTTTCTGTTGTACTTGATAACCACCGCAAATGTAACAAACATGTATGAAGTTCTCTTCAAATTTGAGTACATTTGCTATACACATGCACAGGTTAACAAGCAAAGAATGAAGAGATTCCCTTTGGTGAATAAAGAGGAAAACTCTTTCCTTGAAATAAACAAATTGATAGTTTAACCGGTCTCTCCCCGGACAAAGTATCACAAAATCAGAAAAAAAAATTCTACTCTTTTTTTATTTAATAAGCTAAACCCTCATACAATCACGAATAAAAATCATATTTTCAAATTTTCGTACGCTTGATTGCTTTTGTCATGTGTTGCATCAATGCTGAAGTGTTCTGGAAAAAAAAAATTAATGCATTATTTCATTTTTAGAAGAATTGTACAGTTACTGCCTTAAAACCCTTTTGGGGGCTAAATAGGTGTTATGAAACACCTTCCGCCAATATTTTGTTTGTCACAAAGGATGTCTAATACGTTATAAAGGTAAAAACTTCCATGTAATGATAAAGTAGTAACACAGTTTTCTCTCCCTTGTTGGTTGTTGTGAAGTAGTTTTCGATATTATTTATTGTTGCTTGTTATTCGACTCTTACTAGGTCCATGTAAACAACGTTTGTTTCAAATGAATGAATAAAGACATAAATTGTTTACCTCCGCCTTTAGAAGCAGAAGGCGCGGAAGCTATTTCAATGGCATCTTTTAGCTCGTCATATCTGTAAATATAAGCAAAAAATATATGAAAAATCTGATTAAGGGTGGCATAATGATTTGAAAATAAAAGGCAAAAACAAAATAATCTTCAAAAAAATATACAAAAAAAATAAAACACAATTCTTGATGGTTATACAAATTAGTTAGTTGAATCCGTGACTCTACAGACTATGTTTTAGTATTTAAACTCAGTCTGTCAATGAAAAGTTTAGAAATGAAATTTTTGAAGACAATCAAGTTCGAGTTTATCTTTCTCTAATTCATTAATAAGACTACCTTTGTTTTAACGTGAGGCTTTTAAAACAAACTTCTAAAAACTATGCCTTAACAATTTCACTTCCGTAATAAATGACACATTACATAAAACATAGCCTACTTGCTGACAACAAATACAAAACGCTTCAAAATTCAGTTCATACTTTGAAACAGGTTTACAATCAGATTATTCAGAAAATAACTTACGTGCTTGTTTCCTTTTCTGGAAAAAAAAACAACAACAATTTAGCTTCCATATTATCGATATTTTCCATTTTTTAAATATATACTCAAACCTTTCGTAAGCAATTCTGATAAACTGTTTGTTGATTTCAAAACATTATGCAAATTTGCATTCGGTTATTCAAGATTTGTTGGGGGTAGGGGTTTAAACTTAGAATTGTCTGTTGCTTTTTAATTGAGAAACATTTTTTGATGCATCTATTTAGTTTTTTAGAAAAGCAACGAAATTGTAACAATTTTAAACTCTGTTTGTCAAACATCTGTGTATTCTGTGTAGTGTGTATTTTGTTATGTATTCAATCTACAGTTCTCAAAGATTTCCTAGTTTCGAGTTGTCACTGGTTTGATTTTTTATCTTATTCAATCTTGTGTCTTATTGACACTTTGTTTTACCGTCATAGTTTACCTTTTTTAGCCTCTTGTAATGTTTCATATTGAAAGGTTGTTTCTGAATCCACGGAGGCGTAAAGATGGGGGTCATCTTCACTGAAATGTGAGAAAACGTCAAATAACTAAGTTTGTAGCAAGTTTTTATCGTGTCTTTTTTTCTTTTTCATCTAAAAGATTCCACAATTTGATTTACGTTAATAAATCAATATCACCAAGATGTGAAAATGAATGCTAAAATGATGAAAACAACAAGGCTGTTTATAAAAGCTGCAGTTGCACGTTTGTAACAACTTATGACATTTATCATCTGAACAGTTTTATAGACAATCATATACATGAGGAACAGTTTGAGGACCGACCACAATTATTAAATATCTTAAGAGAAGATATAATTGCAGGATTATTACCAAAAAAACCATTAAGGAACGTATGGAATATACAACATATGCAGTTACCGTAACAATTCCATTTCTCACTATAATGAGAAATATTACATTTATCTATACTGTCAGCGAAACGATGAGTTTTATGAATGAATTAAATCTGTGAAATAGTTAACAAAATGAAATATTACTTGAGAAGATTCTTTCGAAGTAGAAATAGTTTCAAAACAAGAACCAACCATAATACACATGCACGTACCATGTTAAATTGCTGTTGTACCTTGACTCAGGCTTCAGATTTTCCAGTTTTCTAGGAACATATCGTGGTAACAATATAATCTAACATAAGTTCAAGTCTTCTTAATTTTTTTATAATAAACCTGATAAAATTGCTATAAGAAATAATGATGATACAATTGTACTGTCACCGAAATTGATGAGAATTTTGAATAAATCAAACCTTTGGAATAATTTATATCAATTGCAGTCGGAATTAGAAATTGACGAACACATTTGCAATTAGCAATACTATAATGGATATATATATTTGCCTTGATAAGCAACTGACTACAAATGTTCTAAACATTAATTTCTTCTTTATTATTCGATGCTGAAAACGTGACAAAAAGAAATTAAAACTTACTTTCCATTTGACCTGTGGTCTGTAATAAAAATATTAATTTGTGCAGCATTATATTTTTTTTTCAATATTTATTTGCAGTATAAGATGACATATATCAAGAATGACATGTATCGCTAAAGATGGCAGAGGTAAATAATATCAAATAGAATTTTAATAAGTGAAATACACATGAAATGAACTTCAAAGAATATCGATGAGACGGCAGTAGAACAAAATTCTCGTGTATATATTGAGAATAGGTAGAACTTAAATTTCAGATTCATCCAAAGATAAAACAGAACAACAAACCTTTGGTCAGCAGTCTTCTCTTTCGTAAAACAATAACACTAACAATAACAAGAGTAGCAATAACAACGAAAGCTGCAATGGTTCCACCTGCTATGGCTCCAACAGAACTTTGCTTCTGTGACACTTCCACTGCAAACAAAACAGTGTGCTTAAATTGCATTACAATTTCAAGAACAGTGATATTATAAAGAGTTCTAATAAAGCAGCTAGGGTCTCGAAGAATAAATTCAAACAAAAAGTGTGTCACAGACATGATTGCCCCAAAACAAGGCAATGGTCACAGTCATAGTAGCTTATACCTTGATTTTTTTGTGAAAAAAGTCTGCAGTCTGTGAAAACTAGAACTGCCCCTGCCCCCCCCCCCCCCCCACACACACACACCGCTTTTTCAGTAGGGTATTAATATATGGGAACTTGTTACTTTATGCCCAGGGCTAAAATAAAGTATGAAAAATTAAAAGGTTCTTGGGCACTGCACTTCACCTCAGTGAGATCTATTTATCTATGAAGTTTCAAGTTGATACCTTCACTACTTTTATAGTTATGCAAACGAAACCCTACAGCTCCAAAATTATGCAAAAGAGAGTTATGGGTCTTAGGCACTGGACTTTTCCTCAGTAAGATCTATTTATCTATGACGTTTCAAATTCATACCTCCAATACTTTTTGAGTTATGCCCCGGACAGAAATGAAGTATGAAACATTTCAAAGGGCAATAATTCCAAAAAAATGCAAAAGAGAGTTATGGTTTCTGGGCACCGCACTTTTTCTCAATGAGTTCTATTTATCTATGAATTCTCAAGTTGATACCTCAAAAACTGTTTGAGTTATGTCCCGTACAAGCAAAACTGACAAAGCGAGATTATTCAAAATGTAAGTGAGGTGGAGTTATTATTCTTATGCACTGCACTCCGCCTAAACACCAACAACCTATACTCCAAGTTTGAATCCATTCCCATACATACTCCGTGAGAAAATGGCCGGACAAGAAAAACACAGAAAAGGGGGATAATTCAAGAACTGGCATGGCTAGAGTAAAGTTTTTTTGTGTGTACCCATTAACGCCATCAAGCTATATTTACAGTCTGAAGTCAATGCCTTGTATACTTTTGGAGTTATGCTCCGGACAAAATTGGGACGGACGGACAGACTGACGGACGATTCGATTACTGTATGCCTCCCTTCGCGGGCATATAAACGGCTTTTTGTGGAACACCCTTATTGTTTATAAATTTTGGAATTTATATGAGATCATTTTAGAGAGTATTAAATTTTTTCCTATAAAATAATCTTTACATATTTGAAAGGTTTGAACATCAATGAATGCATTGTTAGAACAAAGGGTGGAACATATGTTATAATAACAAGATTCAAAGGGAATAGAAAGGACATACATAAAAAACGAAAAGCACTTTAAAAAGTACACATACACTTACAAGGGTTATCGACTGTAAAAGTAAGGGCTGGAGCATTTCCTTCTTCAGTCCTTCCTAGGTCATTAAAGGCAAGCAAACGAATGTTATACGTGCCTGGTTCTAATACCGTGATATTAAACACTGCTGTCAAACCATCATCAGTTAGAAATCTTCTGTCTGTTTCATTAAACCTTATTTGTTCTATCCAGTATTCAGTTCCAACCATAGCTGTCTCTACGACAACTGTCTGCCTTCTGCCGCCGTTAAAACCTCGTACGAAAGAAAATGTTGGAACACCGTCAACATTACCTATATAGGTAAAATTAAATGGTACGGAAGGTCTACCTGTGAGAGAAAAAATTGAAATGTAAAGCTCTGACAATATAATGTCAAAGTAGTGGTTTGATAAATGTTCAACAAATAAAAAAAATTCTCTTTGTTTATCTAAACAAAATCTAGTGTCCGTCTACCGTTTTACTCTTTGCTTACGCTAACAGTATAAACGGTTAAAGAAGTGTCCGATTAGTGATGACAAAAGCCGAGAAAAACCCACATTTATTAGATTTATATTCGGAAAGTATTTGACTGATGAATGTTTCTCCTGATATAAAATTTAGAAATCTTAAATAATGATGTTGTTCTACATGTATTTGTAATAAGCTTACGTTCCTTAAAAGAGTTTTGTGACTATTTTTGGTAACACTACAATATAAACAAGGCACAATGTATGTTACTACTGAGAAAAAATAAAATATGCAGACAAACCTACCTTCCATTACATGTCTGAAAGACCAGTGTGTTTGTGACCCGATTTCATTACTCAAAATTAATGTATAATTAGTAAAGTCCGACATCTGTGCATCTTGAATATATAGCACAGCATTGTAACCTTCCACCTGGACTAATTGTCCGTAAAATGTAGTGGTAATGATTTGTCGATGGTAAAATATGTCATGTTTACTTGATTTCGTTAATACCGAACCATTTCCAAATTCAAACTTCACAATTCTTATTTCAGGGTAACAGTAAAATGGAACTGTGATATTAGTTCTTTTCTCTAGAGATCCAAGGAAAACATTCATCTCTTCAAGTAACACCTTCGGAGACACTGAAAATAGGAAATGCGTTATAGTTGCAATAATCTTTTCTTTTGATGCAGAAAATATGTTAATTTATATTACTTTTCTCAAATTACGTTGAGAATTTTTATACAATAAAGTTAGAAATATAAATATAGTATATATTGAACAAAGTTCTTTTTATTCTAAACTTACCTTTTGATATCAAAACGCCTTTACTTTTTTAAACTCAACATTTGAAGATCTTATTCCTCATGACAATAATGTATATCTTAAAAATTTACTTGTGTGTGCCTCATAAATCACTACACAAATATAAATAATGTGTACTTGTATATTGCAAGCATAGCATATTCTAATTATGTACGAGTTTGAAAAATGTAATAAGCCATAAAAAATCTGCAGTGAATCATGTTATACATATCAAATTGTAAATAAAAAAAATGGTTTTGAAAAAATACATTATGAATCCAAACCTCTAATCATGACAGTTCTATTTCCCGTCTGATCCAGCTGCTGGTTCCTATCTAGAACACCATTATTGACCACACAGGTATATGTTCCACTATCTTGTAGCTGGACATCTCTAATATAGATGACGCCACCAGTGTGTTTGTGTTCACTTGAAATTATTTCGACTCCTTCCCATGTCTGGATAATTGCTTTGTAGGTGTAATCATTTGGTCGTCCGACAGCATTACAAGTTATCCGTAGAGAGCTGTGTTCAGTTGGGTCTGGATTACTAAAATCCACCGTCACAAGCGGGGCGTCTGGTGTAAGTAGTGAAACAAATATTAATATTGTTCTGAAGTGTTGTGTAAAAGAGCAGTGACTTAGAACCAAAATCATACACTTCTTAGTTTAATGGGTCTAAAACATTTTACAGATTAATATTACAGTATATTCAATTTTATATTATGCGAAATGCAAAAACATTCTAAATGTCTGAGTGTGTTATAAGAATTCACCTTGGTTTATTAAAGAAATGGTTTCTATAGGGTTCTATTTTGTCATCTGATAGTAAAATAAACTTACAATTTACTAAAACTTGTAGTGTTGTTTCGTTTAAAAAGTTGTATGTGGGGTAGTAAGAAGATCTCGCTTTTGCAGTACAGATATGATAACCATGATTTGTTCTGTCTATATCTGTAAACACCATCTGTGTGACACCAGTGGCTTGACCCTGCCACGTAACAGTTGGTATGGGGTTTCCTTCTGCATTGCATACAGCACTCAGGCCCTGACCTTCATTTATTTCCACTCTGTACTTTTCCATATTGTCAACATATATGAAAATGTCTGGCTTGTCTGTTAAATATAAAAAGAACACTAACTTTTATTTAATAAATGGTCAAATATATAGCTTTAGAAAACTATTGCTTTCATGATTCTTTGTTTAAACGATCCCAGAACTTACGGACAAAACAACAATTTGCTTGCCTCTGAATCTTTTACAAATTTGCAAGGTGCTTAACCCGAGCAGCTCACATCGAAAAATCAAATGTCATTTGATTAATAAAATCTATTTAACGCTTAATAGAAAATCCAAATTTACAAGCGTATATGTATTCTATTCCTTACATAGTATATTCAGTTGTATGGTGTGGGATTTAACCACTCTCTCAAATTTTTCTGTGTAACTATTTTTCAGCTGACAAGTAACATTTATTCCATTATGAAGTTTTGTTAATGTTGGAAAATTTAGCAGTTTTGAAGCAGGTGTGCCAACTGACGTAATCCATACCACCTCGGCCTCAGGGTTACCGTAGTCGCTTGACTCGCATTTTAAATAGCGTCGAATGTGAACTTCAAGCCAAGGAAAACTGTTGGTTGGTATAGCTGGTGTTGAAGGAGGCCCTACAGATGTAAGAATCTTATAGATAAATAAACACTGCTGAAAATAACTAATGTACAAAATGCTATTAAAATGCTTTAACCCAAACACTGCAAGGTGTTAAACTTAACTGAAACAAATTTGTTTAGTAAGCCAATTAATGACATCAGAAGGCTATACAAAGTAATCTTTAATTATTCAAAAAATATAATAATTATTATTATGGTATTATTAATTATCATTATTATGGCATAAGGTATATTTGTGGGAAAATTAAAAGTTTGCTCACACAAAACTGTTAAATTTTGTTGTGCTTTCTGAGGTTGTTGATTTAAAACTGAAGTTTCACAAGAAATTGTTTTTCTGTTGTCACTTTTCTCTGGAATAAATGTAACAGTGCTTGTTACAGTTACCAATCCCTTAGCGTCTGACTGTTTGATATTTTGGACGTTACTTAAGGTTGAAGTCCCTTTCCTCCATATCAAAGAAACGACAGGTCTTGTTGCTGTTGATATACAGGTTATATTTGATTGTTCTCCAGTGAAAAACTCAAGAAAGCCTGATGTCCAGTTTGCTAATAATGGCGTCCCAGCTAACACTACAATACATTCATAAACATTTATTATAAATTTTATTTGTTTATAACAGATTCTGAAGAGTAGTTACTAGTCTTACTAAGATCATTTATAAAGAAGTTTTATTATTTTTTTTCAAACGGATCATATATATATATATATATATATATATATATATATATATATATATTGACCATTCATAAATATCTAAAAAAGCTAAAAGCAGTCGTTTTAATGCTTCAATTGACAGCTCACTGGATTTTATTTGGTGCTGTAAGACTGAAAACACTTCATAAAGTACTAAATATTTTGCAATTATCATAAAAAAAACATTATAAATACGTTTACTTCTAAAACTGATTGATATGGCTTCTTTGCATTAACTTACCTCTAACGTATAGTTTAGGACTTCTAGACACAACAGCCTCATCAGGTGGTTGTATATTGTATGCCTTACAGTATATACTTTTACCATGGTCATTGTTTGTAGGAGTAAAAACGAAGGTCGTATTTGTTCCATTCTGTTTCACCTGATCTTTGAGATACCAAACAATAGTAGGTACAGGGTCGCTAGCGCCAGCTCTGCAGATTAATATTTTTTCCTGATTTTCTGTAACTACAATCTCGTCGTCATTTATTGGGAAGGAACCTCCGTCATAGAGTGTGACATTTGTTACTTTCACTTGGAAAAAAAATGTTTTTGTTTTAATGTCGATACCATTTTGAAAAAAAAAACTTTAGGAACTTGACCCAGCAATATAAAGTTACAACTAGAAACTTCTTCTGCAGAAGATAAATATCAAAACGTAGCGTATGCTATAACATAGACATGTGCACGATGAGTTAAGCAGAAAGACACATTTGTTTATCAAAACATAAATATGGTGTTTCACTTACTGTGAAATCATTTATATTCGTGGGCATAAAATTTTGTGATTCAAGGCAAAATGACTTTTTCGTGGGGTCTTAAATTCGTGGATTTTAATTTCCTGTGTCAATTATAGTTAATAGTCATACATCGCCTCTTTGTTTTTGATCCATAAAATGTGCGTAAAACCCTTTCTGTATCAATTATATGATGTGTAAGATGTCGGCATTTCGTCTGTGATGCAGCGACCTCAAATTAAAATTAGCACCAATAAGACGCTTTGTTTGTTTTATGGCAATTAGCACTACTTAGTCGTGATTGTATTTATACTTTATCGTGTCACAGATCTTGCATTTAAACTTTCTGACAGGACCGTATAAATGTAGTTAGCAGCCGAAAGATAACGATATCTGTCACGTGATATTAACTTAAAAATAACCTACTAGTACTTTCTATTTTGGCAAATTCACCAGAAAACAACGGACTGAAGACAAATTTAAAAACAAACAGAAATTGCAGGAATTATATTCTATGAGGGCCTGAGTCTGTACATATCGGTAATTTAAAAACCAATACTGCACAAAACCTCAACGCTTATATGAACGAAAAGGACGGAGACTCACCGACCCGAGATGATCAAAATGCCCTATCTGGTTTCTTTAATCGCATTTTTGTTGTATTCAAATTTTTCGTTGGCATTTGATTTCGTGGTTAAGCTAACCGACGAAATCCACGAAAATTAGTGTCCCACGAATAATTATGATTTCACAGTATATGCTTTTTTAAAATGTACGTTTGTTGTGAAATCCAAAAATGTTTTTATCGGCTAACTATGCATCCTACCGCCAACAAAAAATATCCATATTGAATCTTTTCAAAGAGATATCTGCGTATATTTTTTAAAAACAAATACGTACAATATACCGTCAGGTGAAACGATACATTTGATGACATTCCTTGGAAACCGCAGTACCAATTCCCACCATCAGATCGTTGTAAAGCTGAAATTGTAACATCCACAGAGGGTTTTTCGTACGTTAAATTGTACCTCTTTGTAACACCAAATTGGCGGCTGCATAAGCCGAATTCGTCTGCCATTAAGAGACATGTAGCAATTTTATGTGTTTCTTTAAACACATTCAACGCATATAGTCCGTCGCTGTCTTTAATAGCTACCAAACATTTCATTGTTATTTCAGTATTTTCTTCTGGTACGATTCCTGCTGCCAAACCAAAACTTTCAACGGTCACTGAAATGTAAAATGGCTTCCGATCTATCCTTACGAGAAAACGTTACGAAAAAATAGTAAATATAGTAAAATAGTTTTGCTATATTGGGTTTTGTTTGTTTCTGTTTTGCTTTTGTTTTTTGTTTGTTGTTGTTATTGTTGTTTGTTTTCATAAATAAAAACAATATCTACATTATTGCTTTGAAAAGCGATTTTAAATAGGAATAATAAATTTACTTTGCATACAGTCAGTTT
Organism: Cyclina sinensis; assembly: GCA_012932295.1. NCBI lineage: Eukaryota > Metazoa > Mollusca > Bivalvia > Venerida > Veneridae > Cyclina > Cyclina sinensis. Next base: position 3,704,395 of record JAAONU010000002.1, on the reverse strand, counting down.
AAAATAAATACTGACGATGGTGCAAAACGCCAAGCAAGCTTCACATCATAGATAAACCTACAGAAAAATATCTGTTGATATATCATCACAGCCTTGAATTGTTTAATATCTGAACACTTGCTTACAAATTGTTTATTTTTCCATTTTTAGTATATATAACTTAACATACCTGCAGAAATGAATTCCCTATGACAGAGGTGAAAAATGCAGGCCCATAGTAAAAAGCGCTGTGTATACATTTTAGCATATTAAACACATCCAGTGCAACCTTTAAAAAAACCCAACCCGGAAGAAGTAGATAAAAAAAAACTCAACACGGAAGAAGAAGTAGATTATTTTCTTAGTGCAAATACAATGTAGTATTCAAAAAAAAATTCTCTTGCATCTAAGGTAAAAAAACACAAAGAAATACTGGTTTAAAAAACTTTTAAGCAAAATAAGACGCCTGTGACAGCAGATACCGAAATGAGAACATACGGAAATAAGAATATTGGTGACTGGTGATGCAGTTGGGTGCTACCACCGCTTTTAAATGACTAGAAATCATTGCCAAGTAAAAGTAAATGAAAACAAATTGGAATTATTCGACGAATAAAGTTATATCTATGTAGCTGAGGGATATTCATGCAAGCTCTGTATATTGTAATTAATCATGACTTCTGACAACTAGGTGTGATTTCGACTTTTGAGCTACCGACCTGATTTCATGTGCGCCACAAAGCGTCTAAATGAGGGGAACATTTGTGCCAGGAAATGTTGATCTCCCTCCAACCAAGGCCAGGTAACAGCCCGCACAAGCAAATTTGTAGCCAAAGGTGACCTTGACCTTGTAGTTACGGATGTGATTCATGCGCATGACAGATTGACAGTCCCAACCAAGGCCAAATTAGATTCCGGGAGAATTTTGACCTTTGACCAAGTGTGATCTAGACCTGAGTTACCGACGTGGTTCATATGCACGACACACGTCCCTACTGAGGCGAACATTTATGCCAAGAAATTTTGAAATCCTTCAAGCCAAGACTAAGTTTCAGCCCGCATAAACAACATTTTAGCCAATTTTGACCTAAGTGTGACTTGGACCTTTGAACTACCGACCTAGTTTATGCAAGCAAGACACTTGATTTTACGACTTTTGCCTATTAATTTTGATTTCTCTCCAACCCAGGCTAAGTTGCAGGCGTCAAAGGGCCTTCAGGCATGACGTCAAGAGAGATCGCTCGCAATTTTTAATGTTAACAAGTCTATCATTAGTCTCCTGAAGACTTGGTCATGTTTTTGACAGGCCACGATCTGCAAGACTGCATACAGTGACGCTACATAGTGATGTCATCACGAAGTAACAGGTTCATTTCCCGCCTGAAGTTAGCTGTTCGTCTAAGAAACACTACCGGAACTAGAGTTTGTGACATGACTGTCATGAATAAGCTGCGTTTTCATGAACGCCGGTCTTACTTTTAAAATCCGTTAATAGAAATTACCAGGCACGTGTTCAGTGGGCTCGAATTCATTGGCGCTTGACATATAGACAGTGGAATGGTGTTTTGTTTCCAAAGATATCTCGCTTTGATAAGTGGTACATTAAGATGTATCAAGGAATTTGGATATTCAAACTAGGTCATTAGCTGTACTGAACTGTACTGTACCGTACCGTGCGTACCGTACAGAACTGTACCGTACCGTACCGTACCGTACTGTACTGTACTGTACTGTACTGTACCGTACCGTAATGTACTGAACTGTACTGTATTGTACTGAGCTGAACTGTATTGTTTCTTTCTGTTACGTTGCGATATGTTATGCTATGTTACCTGTTCAAAAGAGGTGTTTAATGTCAGCTTAAAGATTGTTAACAAATACTCTCTTTAATCATGCACTTTTAAAGAAATTATTTAACATTCCAAAATGCCAGCAAAACATTACCATGGAAAATATACTCAAGGAATAAAGAAACGCAGGGTGACATTATTTGCAAACTCTTGCGAACGCGTTGCTAAAAAAACGTGGTCCTGTACAAACGTTGCATAAAGGGATTGCGTAACTATGTCTCCCGGGGAAAGCATGAAACGGGAAAAACTCGTGCAAAGGAGTGTTGTGACAATGTAACACAGCTCGTTATACCACTAGGTAGTCTTCATAGAGACACATTATAAATCTGATATCAACCTCGAAAACGGGTCTTTCTATCCATGATGAACCCGTCCACGCGTCTTCGCGCTCTCGGTATTCACATGAATCTCGTGGCCGGGTCCGTCATGGATAGAAAGACATCTTACTCGGTCGATATCCTATACACACAACGGTCGTCATGGCGAGTGGATTTGGTTATGAAAACTTTAAAATCTTTTTAGGCTACATCAAGCAAGTACGCCGTCAACTGCAGCGATAACAACATCGACGTCGCCAGGCCAAGTGTTTTTAATTTTCATAATTTGGAGGTGCACTTTCACATGTAAATATGGCAATTTTGAGAAAATTACTTGGTTCATTTGGTTCCAAAATATTCTTAAATTAATTTTCAACATAATAGTTATTTATTATTATTTCTACAGTATTAAAACACATATCATTGTTATATCATTTTTTATTTTGTGAATAAAATGATACATAATTGTGTCTATTTCTTACTATGAAACATTTTGTACAAAATGTAACGTCATCTTGTAACTTTGGGCTGTTTCAAAAATCATCACAGCAAAAAAATCAAATTTTATTTCAAAAACAAAGTTTTAATACTAAGAAAACCTGAATATAAAGAATGAAATACGACTGTTTTGCGGGCAGCCCACGGTTCACTTTTGATGGATCGTTACATTTCTTAACTATATCGTAAAAGCAACGTTTACATTGTTATTATAACCTCATAAATTATCAACGTGGTTCTACAATTTCTACGAGGCTTTGTAATAACTGGGTTGTCGTTGTCGTACAAAAATAACTTAATTTTGAAAAATATTTTGAAAAGTATGTAACACATAGTTTTCTCACTAGGTGGGTAAATCGCTCAATGTTAATTGCAGGGAACAAAATGCGTTAACAGTAGCTGGTGCTCTTATAAGGGTGAATTTTTTTTAAAATCGTATCCAGGTTTATTCCAAGATTGTACTGTCTTTTTTTTTGTTTCAAATGTGGCAGGTCTGTCATATCTCACGGACAGGTCTGTTTTATTTTAAAGATGGACCTGCGCTCGAGGAAAGAAAGACCAGGCATTGTGATTTCTATTCAATTATAAGTTTATACAAACTATTTAGACCCGTCACAAACAATAGAGCCGGTGTGTAATTACCGATATTTTGATTATTTTTGATAGCATTAAACAATGGCACGGCTGATGGAAGTTCGAGGCCATAGTGATATGATTCTAAGGTCAAAGGCAAATACAGGTTGCCATACATTTCGGTGTCCATGTTTTCACTATAGAACGTATTGTTAGCCGTTAAATAAAACTGGGCGGATCGCTGACAGACCTAGGTCTGGGCGTCCGCGCGTGACGTTATAACGTCAGGACAGGTTTATTCGTATTGCGTATTTGCGCAATCGTCATCCTACTGCCACTGAATCTGCTCTTTATACCATAGGTACCCTTCCGATCCCATGTTGTCCGATTATTGCAGCAAAACAACCTCAAATTCCAGCAGGATAATGCTCGGCCTCAAGTAATGATGATCTGTCCCGACTTTCGCAGTAACAACAATATCTACCCGCCATATATCCCCGACCTATCCCCTGTTGAGCATTTGTGGGACCAACTGGATAGAGAGGTTCGACGACGCCAGCCTCCCCTGTTACTCTGGTCCAACTGAGAGCAGTCCTGTTAAAAAAGTGGGCCAGCATCCAAATGAGGAGGATAAACCCACTCATGAACTCTATGACTAGTAAAATCAGGGCTGTAGAGAGAGCGAATGGGGGACATACCCGGTATTGACTAGCCAGTTACCACAATCAGTACATTTCAATTTCACACTGCAGAGATCTCTTTCAATTCCTTTCAATTACTCCTAAATCACTGACCAGACACAAATAATTGCTTTTACAGTTTGTTTTGTATGGATTAATTTTCATTTTTACTTGAAAATAATGAACATTATACTCCACGTCTTATCTATAATCATCTTCAAAGTTTACCCTGCGTTTCTTTATCCCTTGAATAGTATACTAACGGGCATAACTCCTAAGTCTTCCCTGACACCTCGGGACAATAGTTTTGACTGTTCCCCAAAAACACACATGAAATTACTGTTTTATTACCTAATACTCTATATAACATTTTAAATACCTAATATTCTATACAATTTGACTAACTCAAAAACTATGTTTAAAATCATTAAATTTACACCATAAAGCTGTTTCATTGCCCCAATCTATTAAATTAAAATAGGCTTTAAATTGATATTTTTTTAGTTACTTTTCCCAAGTTTTATATCCATCTGGCAAAATGACACATCCGCCATCATTTTTTAAGACTTTTAGTTAAACTCTTGAAGTTTTGGTACAAAATATTAGCACTGAAAATGTTGCAGGAAACGTTTGAAAATTTTCTAGTTCTGTTGAAATGTATTTTAACTGAAACAAATTTAACGTTAAAAAACTATGACATATTTAAAGCATTTAATGTAGTTTTCCTACAACAAGTTTTAATGTAACAAACAAACTCAACTTTTTGGGTGTAATGCTTTCAAAGTTTTTTTGTCCATGTGGCTAATGAAATGTACCACTGAAATTTAATTAAATGCACAGGACGCAACTTTAACACATTTGAGTCAAACATTTTATAAGGTTTTAACACTGAACAGTTTCAGGTCAACGCTTGCAGTTTCTTGTTGAATTGTTCTTTATCCAACTAACTAATGGTGGTTAATATGTACCGTGGAATTGAAAAATGTTTACACCGGAGCGCCTTAATTGGAGTATTTTTGTTGAAGCTCCATGGTGCGAATGAAAGTTCCAATAGGTAACAGGGAAGGAAGCAACACTAGAGATAAGTTGGGGTTCCATAGCTCGGCTATGAACAGGATTTGCCTGTGGTCCGCATAATTCAGAGCTGACGGTCAACAGTTCTCTCCGTATGATGCTCTCATGAGATGAAGACAATTCCGAGAAATCGGTGTTGGAATCTGCATTTGACAAGGCAAAATCCCTAGTGTCTTCTCGTTGAGCCGAAGGTCCAGGTACAGGGGCAGAATTATCAGCTGTACCTAAAATGTAAATACAAAGTGCAGATATAATATATCTTATTTTGACATAGAGAGATGGAATAAATCAGTAATAAGACCATCGAAATTTCATTCAAGATGGGACCTGCAAAATGTTTTTTTTAAAGTGTTTCAATTCATTTTTAATAATTTTCTGAAAGTGGGGAGTCAATATCTTTTTAAGTGTTTTGTGTGATTTTGTTCCAACGCTGTGAACGAATTGACTCTTACCAGATATAGCTTTAGACAGGGTAAGGGCCATTTTCTCCCTCTGATCCTCACTCGTTCTGGAATAACTTCGGATACTGCTCTCTGGGGCATGGCCTGACAAAGTCATGGCATGGCGTGCTTCATAACCATCGAGGAGTGTGATCGATGTAGCTCGTAGACAGTGATTAGTGTAAATCCAGACAAGTACAGAGATTTTTCTTAAAAAAAAGACTAAGATGCATTTATCAACTCTTTCTTACTCTAGATTCTGAATAAAAATTTATGCAGATGGTAATATATATTCGATTTTATTTTGGCAGAAATACCAGGAACCAGTCAACGCATTTTTAAATAGTACTGTGGAAATTCTGAAAGTAATTTTGTATTGCGATTTTGGGTTTGGATTTTTTTGCATGCATGCACTTATGAAGGTTTGTTTTCTTGAAACAAATTTTCATTTCTTTGTGTGATTCATGTAAGATGGTTGGCGGACACTCTGAAGAGACTTTTGAGTTAGATGTAATGAGACAAATATTATCATGTGCTTTACCTTGAAAGCTTGGCTTCGACTGACAACATTTTCATTTTATCGCAAAGTTGATTTTTCTCTTGTCGAGCATTGTCGTACCAAGGGGCACTGTCGGCTTTGGACTTGGGACGCTGAAAGAAGTACCCACAATTCGGATTCAGCACGGATACATATTTCAGAAATGATGCAACTGGGCATATTTTGTTGTTGGTTTTGTACATACGTCAACCCTTGAACTATCATCATTCACTTTCTGTCCTTTGTGGTTCTTAGTTGACATATCTCTCAGTTCTATATAACGATTATTTTCATCAATGATAAAGACAGATTTCACTAAATGTGGTAGATTTTCCCTGCCACGGTTGCAGAAATAAGTCATAAAGTCAGCAAAAACTTCATTTTGCAATCCAGTTGGAGTTGTAGTGTCAAATGAATTATAAAGTTTTTTTCAAATCCTGTTTTGTTAACGGTTCCTTATGCTGAACTTTGGCTTTCTCCTCCTTTTTCAATCTGATTAACACTGCTGTAAACATTCTATTCGAACCAACGAAGTCGGGGCTGTTAACTATGTCAATTTCCTTTTCTTTCTGGAAATATTTCTGCAAACCATATCTAACAGATAACATAGATTTCTTGCTATACAGGGTCCACTGTGCAGTTCTGGCGGCTGGATAAAATTTGTTTAGTAACGAATCCAAATCCTTAGTTGTAATATCCGCAGATGGGAAATCCACATTCTTTTCCTTCACAGTATTTTCTTAAAATTGTAACGGCACCTTTAATGACATTCTTTGTGCTTAACGAGTCCCTATTATCCAGCAAAATGTTCAAGTCTTCTTCAGACAGGTCCTCAAACCTAGCCTGTGCCATTTTCTTATGACTTCTTTGGGTTTTTTTCTCACTTTCTTCAACAGCTGTCGGCTGATGACTGATCATCGTATGTAAACGCTTGGTTTGTTTGGGCTTAAAGCCGGTACAGATCCGACACGAAACTCGGGTACATTAAAAATACGAAATGGATTTAAATGAACGTAAAGCGCCGTCAGGGTCCTTGAAAAACTTGTATGCATTCAATTTTAGTAACTTTCACTTTATAACATCCTATTGCGCATCCTATTGCGCTCAATGAAAGCATATGATTGGTTCAAAATTCAGAAACAGTTCAAACTATTGCCCAGTCAACCGTTTGAACTGTTGCCCGGACCTGAATAAATTGTTGCTAGCGTACTTGAAAGTTGGAAAAATGCCAGGAAACAGGCAAAAATAATGAATTACAAGTTATATAGAGCGTTAGGTAATAATAGGCTATACATTTTGATGAGAGTATCTCCGGTAAGATAAAAAACCTATATGAAGAAATATTTCAGGTACGTAATCAAATGTAAACATGTTTTGTATTTAAAAAAACTACTTCAGTTGCATACTTTGGAGGCAAACTATGACTTGCAAACGCTTTTGATCTATGTTTCTTATTCCAGGATAATGGAAATTGGGCCACTTTCCAAATTTTCTTGACATCTAACCAACATTTGAGTCACTTATATTAACAACTATGACTCTTTCATGGACACAGCATGATACACAGTCAGTATTTTTAATATGTTTACTTTTTGTGACTTTTACATTATCAGTAAAAAGCCTTAAAGGAAAATACATTTCACTTACAGACGTAGGACTAGAATAAGATTGATTAGTAATTTTATCATAATGATAACTTTTTTAACTTATACAAAATAGTACAACATTTAAAATTTATTTAAGCCATCAAGAGTTGAGTCATTTGAAGGTTATACTTTTTTAACACAATTACACAAACAAAGTATACATATATACTTTATATCTTTCAGAAAGTTGACTTTCAGCGTGAAGCAACAATAACTTGGTAACTCACAAAACCTTAGGAGAACAAGCTTAAATCACAAACATGTCAACTTAATATTAAGTATATGAAAGGACAAACAAAAACAGATGAAACAAATGTGTTCTATACGATCTCACAGGCTTCAAGTTCTTGAAAACTTTTAACTTTTCTGTCTTGATATAGTGAATATTGCAAATTCTCGTAGAAGTCTATAACTGGCACCTTCCATCAACAATAAAATCGATCATTGTCAAATAATCAATGGGTGTGAATTGTAAAAAAAACTTAAGCAAATTCAAAAGTTTGATAGCGTAATATTAAAAATGAAGTCTCCCAGTCGAGTCAAACAATCAAGTTGATCAAGTTGTCAAACAATCCGCAGTTGCTTGCCACGTCTTTTCAGATTCTAAGATTTTCATACGTTTTACCATCGTCCGCAGAAACTGCAGTGTTTAGTCCTGAAATTTAAAATAGTTCCAATAGCATAAGAAGTGTGAAAATGCCATATCAAAACGTTTTAACTTCGGCTGCCATTTAGCACATCAAAACGTTGATATTTAAGTCACAGACAGAACACATAGTTATTAGCGGTCTCTCCTGAGATTTTGTCAATATCGTAAGACCCCTTGTTTTTAGCAGTATCTATTATTATAATCTTTACACACGTGACTCATGAACTGCCCATAAATCTCGCATTTTACGGTTTAAAAAAGGCATGGAATTTATTACCTCCTGCTAAAGAAGTTGATGGGGAAGTAGCTGCTATACCATTGTCTGTTTCTAGCTTGTCGTAACTGTTAATTAAGAAATATAAGTAAAAAAACAAATAAACGGAAGTAAGAGTGTTTTCAATTACATCAAACACATGAACATCCAAAAGTAAAAAAAAAATACAAACCACCAGATTATTCATCATTTAACGCAACTCGATTTACGTCATATTTTTCTCAAAAGACGTTAGCTATAATGTAACTTATGTCTTTTTTTTTAAAAAACTTACTTGCTTTTGGACACCACTTCACTGTTAAAATTACATACACAAAATTTCTATCATATAAGTAATAAACTTGCAGTAGAAAAGGTTTTCAGTCTAAGAAGTTAGACCTTTCTGCGACAAAGTAGCATTTTTGGTAGTTGGCCACGTTATCTGTGATAACATCATCGAAAGAAATGTTTACTTACGTACGAGTTTCTTTATTATCTGTAAAAAAGAAGTGAATGTAATTTTTCCCCATTGGTTTAAGTTTACAATTTCCCAGGAAAAAGCTGTGTTGATTTTCGTGTTTAAATCATTCGTAATTCTAATGGTATGAAGTGCTTTACTGAATATGGAACTTCAACGAATATACTAATTAAAAGTGTTTTAGCTTCACTAGTATTATAACTTCTCTCTAAGGTCTTACTTTAAAATACAAAGACTAATTTTATTTAAAATACATGATAAAGGAATTTCAAAAATGTGTCTTTTATTTCATATTCTTTACAATTATATCTTTCTTTTTCATATTTGATTCCAATGGCTTCATATGTCATATTTGTTTTCCTATGCACTAGTTATATCTCGTAAGAGTGTTGTAAATCGTGTGTCAGTTGTTACCTTTTGAAATTTCTTGTAATGATTCGTAATGTAACGGTGTTTCTTGCTCCAATGAAGCATACTGTTGGTTGTCTTCTTGGCTGAAATTGAGAGAGAATACTAGATTCAGAATCAGTGTAACGTCGTAAGTAATGACGGCATTTTAAATTCTGTATTTGTTCTCCATACCTACAGATATCTTATACATATTTCATTTAATTTCAGGAGTAAATGGCAATAATGTCACAGATTAAAAGAACAAAGGTATGTAATGTCTATGCTCAAAACACCTAATTACAAACATCGGCACAGGTAATTGAGAATAAAAATATATATAAAAATGATGTATAACTTACGAACATGGATTTCGATTTCGTTTAAACATTATGTTCCTTTATTCTAAACGATAGCCTAAGTCCCTAAACGAACGCAGCTAACATATACTTACCTCGTAAGATCGCAGTAGTTTGGATCAGAAGGTTTCAGATCTTCCAGTTTTCTAAAAATAAAATAAAAAATCACTCTGAATAAGCGCCTAAACATGACATGCACTTTTCACCCGAGCAAATGCGAGTTCTGCTTTGACGAAATATTTATTGTTCGTTGATATTTCAGATGTTTTGAATTAGTCATTTAATGTCTGCACATTAATTTAATGTTTTCAGTGACTGTTTTTATATAAATTACGCTTATTGAATGAGAATAGATCAGCGCTACCTGTAACATCGTTACCAATGTATAGATGACATTTCGTGTTTTACTGAGGTTATACTGTCAAAGGTCAAATTACCAAAAACTTATTCTAAGAAAATCAAAATATCTCAAAACAGTATTTGAAACTTACTGTGCAGTAGACGTATTTCCTGAAATAAAGAACATCTAAATAAAGTAACAATATTCTGCTATAATTCAATAAGTACTTTATCGTCCATATTATTTAATAGCATATTTTAAGAATAAAAACTAAAGCAAAACTCATAGGAAAAGTTAACAGTTGGTGTGTCTAATATTATTCATAGGTAGAATAAAAAAAAACATAGGAGAGAATGTAATGTTAATGCCGAAATGCACTTCAGATAACTAGAAACTTTAAGCCTTTTGATCAGGGAGAGTCATATAATATATAAAAACATATATTTCAATAAAATATCTACTAGTTAAAAAAAGTGTAACCTTTCTTAGGCATCTTTCTCTTTCGTAAAACAATCACGACAACAATAATAACCACGACTATAATAATTAAAGCTACAACGGTTCCGCCTACTATAGCCGCCACTGGAACTGATTTTTGTTCCTCATTAGCTGAAAAAAATATAAATACAAAGATATGCTTCAACGACGATATAAATGAACTCTGATAAATTATCTTATTGATGCTGAATCATTACAAAGTCTTTTAAACGAACGAAACATAAAGAGAGACGTTTCTTTTTTCTACTTTTGAAAGCACAGCTTTACCACCAAATGAATATCTTCCATTTTTATATAAACTCTATACAGGTCGTTTTTCGATTTTAGTATAATTATTTGTTAGTGAATTGTAAATGACATCTCTACCTTTCTGCAATAAATTTTACATAACTACATGCAATGTGGAAATAAAGAGACAAAGAAGTCTAATGTCAGATTGATACTTCTGAAAATATTCGAAATGAGCTCAGTAAATGAAGTACTCTGATGAAATAGCACTCTACTTACAAGGATTCTCGACGGTAAAGGTTAGGGTTGGAGTATTTTCTTTTTCAGTCCAGCCGAGGTCATTGTAAGCCAGTATACGGACATTATACGTGCCTGGTGCTAATCCTGTTACACTAAACACTGCCGTTAAACCATCATTAATCAGAAATCGCCTGTCTGTTTCATTAAATCGTATCTGTTCTATCCAGTTTCCGGTTCCGACTTCTGTTGTTTCCACTACAAATGTTTGTCTTCTGCCGCCGTTAAAGCCTCGTGTGAAAGAAAATACTGGAACACCATCAACTAAACTTGTGATGCTAAAATTCCTTGGTACCGTAGGTATTCCTATGAGAGGTGATGTGATATTATTGTGTGAATATCTTATCTCAAGTTTAGTAAAAATGTCAAACAGATCCTACAAAATTTTTGCCATGCTTTTGAAAATTCAAATTATATTAAATTGTAGGATTTTTTTCAGTTTGATTGAATATATCTAAAATGGGACTTGTTCATCTTTCAATCTGGACAGGTGCATTAACTGATTACGGGGTGCTTATTGAAAATTTACCGACTGAATAGCGAATAATGCAGACAATGTTCAAACTGCATGGATGTGTAGGCTGATCTTGGTCTGCACTGGTCGCAAAGGCAAACGCAATTGCTGCCAGCGGGAGAAGGGCTAAATGATAGCACTATTTGTACAATGCATAAGGTAAGGAAATGAATCCGGGATTAATCTGCAACATTGGATTACAACAAACCTTCTAATACATGTCTAAAAGACCAGTGCGTTTGTTGTCCAATGTCATTACTCAATACTAATGTGTAGTTAGTGAAGTCCGACATCTCTTCGTCGTGTATATATAGCATAGCACTGTATCCATCCAGTTGAACTGACTGTCCATAAAACGTGGTGGTAACATTATCCCGACGATAAAGTATTTTATATTTACTTGAATTTGTCAATACTGTGTCATTTCTTAGTTTAAACATCACAGTTTTAATTTCAGGATAACAGTAAAATGGAACATTGATATTAAACGATTTTCCTAGAGCTCCAGCAAATATATTTATCCCGTCAAACAACACCTTCGGAGAAACTGAAAAAAGGATATGCCTTTTATTACGAATAATGTCATTTTTCCGGATTCAACAGCAATGTAGGAATACTTTTATAATTACAAGTCATCCAGGTAACGATGAATAATTATATTTTTTCTATATACAGATCAAAAAGTCTTTATTTGCAACGTTTTTATTTTAAGAAATTATTTAACAATTTCAATTAATCTGCTTTTTTCTTCAGTAACAAAAAACTAACGGTTGGGTATTTAATATTACAGAATCACATTTCTTATTTCAATTTCTGCTTTCATTCGACTCGTATATCATTTAACGTTTTCTAGTGCTCATATGTTGCATCAGTATCAAATGTTGTATTTGTTATTATTTTTGTCAATATAAGATCATTTGTGAGTAGTTATGTTATATGCATAAATTTCTGATATTCCCTACGATGAACCGTGTTTAAAATTGAAATCGAAATGAACTTGACAATAACTGAAACTATGAATGAATGACCTTTAATTATGACAGTTCTCTTTCCTGTCTGATCCAGCTGCTGGTTCCTATCTGGAATGCCATTATTGACAACACAGGTATATGTTCCACTATCTTGTAGCTGAACTTCTCTGATATAAATCACTCCACCAGTCTGTATATGCTCATTTGAAATTTCGACTCCTTCCCATGTGTGAGATATTGCTCTGTAGTTGTAATTATTTGGTCGACCAATTGCATTACAAGTTATCCGAAGAGGAGTGCTCTCAACTGGCTCTGAGTTGCTTAAATCCACACTCACAACTGGGGCGTCTACAGTGCATGATGTAAAAAATAACTCTATTAGTTTAATGCATTGTATATAAACAACACATTTCGTTAGTGTAAAGCACAGAATTTCTGAATTCTAAAGTTAAAGATATCATAATGTTGTTTTATTCATACTATGCCAAAGTATCTCTTAATCTTCCCGTTTTAGTAAAAGTATATAAGAAACTAACGTGACTATTACTTCATAAAATCTCTTCAACTGCAATTTCTGTGTTTGACTCTAAACTTTTTACGAAACAATTATTATGCTTACAGTTTACTAAAATTTGAAGAGTTGTTTCGTTTGAAAAATCGTAGTTGGGATAGACACTAGAAGTAGCCTGTGCAATACATTTGTAACCACCGTGATTTTTCCTGTCTATATCTGTAAACACAAGCTGTGAGACACCAGTAGCTCTACCCTGCCATGTGACAACAGGACCCGGGTTTCCCTTTGCATTGCATACAGCTGTCAAACTCTGACCTTCATTTCTGTCGACCTTGTACTTCTCCATATTGTCGACAGATATAAATATATCTGGTTTGTCTGTAAGAAAAAAATACATTTGATTGATGGTCAGGTGAATAAGAGTAATAAACTTCGGCTTTCGTAAAACTTTAGATCATGTAAAAATACGCATTTATTCTTTATGACAAAATATTATGAGATTTTTCAGAGCAAGTGTGTCTACAGATACCACAACACTTTTATATGTTAGGGAAAAAAAACGATTACAATCTGTTACGCTACCCATAAGAAAACTAAGTATTTTTATTTTCTATTACAATCTTCCACAATTTTTTAAAGACCAAAGCCAAGCAGGTTGTATGAATGAATGAAGAAATGATCAATACAAATTCATTTACGGGAATATATTTCCTCTAAGTTCTTACATTGAACATCAAGCTGAAGAACCTGTGATTTAACCAATACGTTCAATCTTTCTGTGTAATTGTTCTTCAGTTGACATGTAATATTCAATCTGTGGTGATGCTTTGTTAGTGCTGGAAGGTTTAGCAAGGTTTGAGCTTGTGTACCAACTGAAGGTATCCATTCTACCTCAGCCTCAGGGTTTCCGTAGTCTTTCGTTTGACATTTTAATTGCCGCCCTGTCTGACCCTCAAGCCAGGGAAAACTGTAGGTTGAAATGGATGGTGTTGATGGAGGCCCTGTGGATGATTGAAATTGATACAAGATTACTGCAGTAAAAAGCAAATTTACAAACTAAATTATTAAAGTAAAATAACCGAATTGATGTTTGAGGTAGACGCTGACATCTATAACAAAAGATTACTTAATTAATAAGTTAAACTGGAACAGTATAGTAAGAAAATCTATAGAAAATGGCTACTGCCATCAATTTTCAAATATCTTTTTTGCATTAAAAGAAGTAGATCTTAATCATATAGAAACGACGTTGCTTAACTTACACCAAACTGACATATTCTGCTCTGCCTTCTGAGGTTGTTGATCAGGAATTGAAGTTTCACAGGAAATGGTTCTTCTGTTGTCACTCTTCTGGGCAGTAAATACTACAGTGCTCCTTACAGTAACCAGTCCCACAACATCTATACTTTCGGTATTCTGAACATTAACTAAGGTTATAGAGCCTTTCTTCCATAAAACAGAAACGGCAGGTCTAGTTGCAGTTGATATGCAAATTATTTTTGTTTGTTCTCCAACGAAAATTTCCGGAGAGCCTGAAGTCCAGTTTGATAATAATGGCGTCCTAGCTAACACTGCAATACATTCATGCCAAGATAGTATTTCAAAAGATAACTTAATTTCTTTAGGCTTAAATTCGACTCAGATTTTTTATGTAGCAAGCGACAAGAATCTGTAGGATAGTCGCTTTTATACTTAAAATAACAACTAAAACTCTTTATGTGATATTGCAAGACTACGAAACAGCAAAATTCAAATGAAGGCATAACAAAAACATTCATTTTCAACTATCGTGCTATATTTTGGCATTACCTCTAACATACAGCTTTGGACTTGCAGACACTACAGCCTCCTCTGGCGGTTGTATGTTGTGTGCCTTACAGTATATCGTTCCACCATGGTCACTATTTGTAGGCGTGAACACAAAGTTTGTATTTGTTCCACTCTGTATTATTTGATCTTTGATATACCAGGAAATAGTTGACACAGGGTTGCTTTGGCCAGTTGTACATATCAAAGTTTTATTTTGATTTTCAGTAACTACAATCCCGTCTCCACTTCCTGGTGTTGAATTTCCATCATATAATGTAACACTTGTTACTTTCACTGCCAAATACAAACAATATATTGTTTACTTGAAGCACTTAATACCTGCCAAAGAAATTAAATGGACTTGCACACCACTTTAACTTTAACTTCTTTTTTTTAAACATTACGAAATATAATTAGAATTTATCTATGTTCTTTGAAACAAAAACAACAAAAAAGCAGTAAGTACATGTAAAACACGCATCAGTTGAAAAAAAATGATTTCTTATATTTCATCCAAACACGCACCTTTCACATAGAGCATAGGCTTAACTGATGAAACAGCATCTGCTTCCCTTTGTATGTTGAATGCTTTACAATATATCTCTTTGCCATTGTCCCCATAGACTGGTGTGTAGATGTACTGTGTACTTGTGCTGCGTTGCTTCTCAGTGTTACCAATATACCATACAACAGTTGCTGGAGGCCTACTGATGTTTGGGGTACACGTTAAAGTTTTGGGTACACCGCTTGTGGTCTCGATAGTTTCTGTACCGGTTGGTGTTCTATCTCCATCAAGAAGAGTCACTGATGTTACTCTGACTAAAATAAATATCGGTTAAATATGGAATGACAGTGACTTTACAAATCATCATCATTATCAGCAGCAGAAACAGCATCATATATGCCCCTTAATGGAAACATTTATATGACACTTAATATGATGATGAGATGTGATCAGCTGCATATGTCCTGATTACAAAATCTAAATCATAGTTTATCCGTCGATCTTCAGTCACTCCTAATCTGTTTATTTTTTTATCTGTGTGAAAATTAGTTTGCATTGTTGTCTATTTTCCCATCGAAAGAAATATAAATACAAATTCTTACCTGCGTAATACACCTGGCCAGATGAAGTAGATGTTAAAGGTGTTTGAAGAGTGGGAAAACTAAGCCTACACTGAAAACTGACAACTGTTTCTACATTAGTTGGCCATATTGTGTATCTCTTTAATCGTAGAGTTGTATTATATATCTTTTCACTGTCAGTGCACGATGCTGGACTTTGTTCCCCTGTAGTATTTGTGTAGAAAACCCACTGTCCAGTACTATTCTGAAATACCAAATTATAGTTTATATCTATGTTGAATTGCTGCTTTACATTTAGTGCAATATCAGTGTATAAACGAATCATTTTGTCTTCCAATTCTTCATTTATTTTTAGTTCTTGAATGTCAAGTTTCAAAATCACCTATGTCAAAAAAGCACAATCAACAACGGCAGGATCTGTGTCAATGATACTTTGTTTTTCCAAGAAACAAGGTTTGGAAATTTGCGCATTACTGTTTGAATGTGAATGTCGCGTGGTCAGATATCATTAACCCAGGTGGTACTCGAACCCGAGACCCGCCGCTTGCAAGTCAGGTGCTCTATCAACTGAGCTAACCGGGATGGTGATAGTACGTAAGTAACCATATCACCTATATTAGTCATGTGACATGAAGAAACATCAAGACGATGAAAGATCACAATAAAGACAAACCTTTCGATAAAACCACTGAAACTGTGGTGGAGCGGGATATATACAATTAGAGGTGTGGCAATTCAACGCCACCTCTTCCAGCTGGAGGTCTCCGCCATTAATTTTTCCACCGATGACAATACTCTTTGGTGAGGCTGAAATATACAAGCGTTAGAAATATACAATATATAAATTATAAGAGTAATTGAAAACAAACATATTACCAGACAACACTTTAGCTAAAGCGCGACAGATTACGTTTGTTTTGATATCATCTTTGAGTACTATTTTGCATTATAGGTAAGTTTGCAAAGAATATTCAACGAACGAATCTAAGATAAAAAAAAAATAATGCTGGGGACAAATAACCCGAATTACATTGCAATTCGGGTTGAATTAAATAACTCTTCTTTCTGAAAAGCAAGATATACTGGACACTTCCTGTTTATTCTTAAGTAGGCCTATCCTTGTTGCAAATGATGAAATAACAATGGTAAGTAAAACTTAATAGAATACTTGCTCAGGAGTTCATCGGAATCTTACTTATTCTATCATTTAATTGATCAGTTTATTTAAACTTAATTTTTACATGAACTCATGTATAAGATTTTTAATGAACTTAATTGCATAAATGACAAACAAATCGAGTCCAGCACAAGCACGACATAGCCTATAATCACAAATTAACATGCATATTTTACCTATCTATATTTATTGTTTAGTACTAGAGAGTCCTGTTTGATACAGTTTACAAAATACAAAATGGAACACGAAAAGCGTACGAACACAAGTGTGTACGAACAAAGTGCATAGCAACAACGAAGATTAAACCTGTATGAACGTTTAACTGAAATAGAAATGACAGTATTCTAACTCTTGTTAAATAAAAAAGAAACTGGAATCCGAGCTTTTAGAGAGACAGAATAAAAATACAACAACAGCGGTTCAAACATGTCCTTGACTTTAAGTTTCTAACAAATGCGAGAGATATCCCATTCATATGAATGACTAAATATACCTCAGCGGTCATCTCCTGCCTAAATCGCAAAAAGTTGTCATTTCATAATGCTAAACAACTTCTAACCACAAAAAGAACATTACACAACAACAGATTTAGATTCACAATTTTAGTCACATTCGAATGCATAATCCTTTGAATGTCACCTGTTTTACAACGAATCAAGAATCCCTTGCCTAGTGTTTAACCGTTTAGACTTTCGTACAAATAGACACTTTGCTTAGACATATGAGTCCTATCTATTATACGTTTACACTGGTTTACCACATACGTTTCTTTTAAATGTCTTGTGGAAAATAAATACAACAAAAGAAGACAAGAAAATGTGTGCTTAACTCAGCAATGGTATTTTTATTTGTTCAGTGTTTTCTTCCAAAGATTATATTGAAATAAATTGTGTGTATCGTAGAATGAGAAACTCACAGTAAACAATTAATTGTCTCTGCTGCTGTGATTTAAGGTACATACTATCACGACAAGTCCACCATGCTTCGTCTTGTGATGTTGTAAGGTTTTCAATCGAAATGTTAACATGGGTGTTGTCTGCATTTATTCTGTACTTATAGTAATTAAATTTTGCATGATTGTCACAAAGATAAGGCATACACCGAGCAATGTACCCATAGTGATTCTGAATGTCAGGTTTGTCAGTCCTGTAAACATAAACGCCCCTGCTATCGTAAAAGTTCTCTATGGTACAAATTAGTGTGATGTTGCTTCCTGTCTCTGTTACCGTCTCGTTTTGAATTGTTATAGAACTCACTGTAGCTAAAACAAAATAATAAATCAATATTAGTTTTTATCTTATTACTATCATAACAAAATAACTGCGACTCTGAACTTTCATTCTCATTCAGTTTCAAAATTCTCATTTTTGGACCAACCCAAAATCTTTTTATTGATTCCTTATTTACGTGCACTCTTAACTTACAATTAGTGTGCTGCATTGAAATCGCAAAATTAATTTGCCATTGCAAACAATTTGTTTATTAAATAGATTCGAATATCTTGAATAAAAATTGTTGATTGCGTCAATCACAATTAAAATACGAGATATATAGAATTACCTGTCAAAACGGTTATCACGTGGTTTAACAAATGGTAACGTATCGCTATCAGTGCACTTATTTTAAACATTTTAGCAATTGAAGCATCCTTTATTTGAAAGAAAAGTAATAAATGAAATATTGACATAAAGTTCGATATCTTTATTTTTGTATCGTTATCACGGAAAAGTAACAATTAAAACTCAGTCGATACAGATGAAGCTCGTCAAACAAGAAGATGTAACTTCCTAAGAGGTCTATCCGGCTGATGAAATCGTCAACTTTTCATTCAAAAATTTCAATACATTTCGAATAAAATGAATGATCGTAATCGTTTCCGGTAAATAAATGTATAGTACATGGGCTGCTTCACATATTTTGTTATAGTTGTTTACAATATAATAACAGTTTACCTGTACACTGCCTTGTGTGGATCGTTGTTTCAAGATGAGGATCGAAAGGTTGAAAAATTCTATATGAAAATATATCTTCATAGGTTTCAGTTCCAACTAACAGCAATATTGATGTCTTCTTGGTGTTGAGAAACGAACTTTTTTTTCAAGAAAAAAATCGTATACCGGTATGAAGCGCTCACATCCTTTAAACAACACCCGAAAGTGGTCATGCAGAAGTCACATTGGTATGAAATTTTACGTTAAGTATTTGAAAAGTGAAAAAAAAACGTATTCCGTGCTTTTGAGACGTGGAGTGGTGACCGTATTTCCTTTCAGTGCTTTGATTTTCCTACGTTGTCAATATCGATCCATAATATTTCTTACAACGCAATTTTCCAGTAATGACCAAATCAATTTGAGCGGTAAATATTG
Source organism: Cyclina sinensis (assembly GCA_012932295.1). Lineage (NCBI taxonomy): Eukaryota > Metazoa > Mollusca > Bivalvia > Venerida > Veneridae > Cyclina > Cyclina sinensis. The sequence continues at coordinate 3,684,874 of JAAONU010000002.1, read as the reverse complement.
TTAAGATGTTCTTATTTAACTTTCTCTTAAACACTATGATGCAATGAAAGTAACAATATTGGAAAGAATCATCATTCCATCTGTTGTAAGTATTTTGAATATTCTGTACAAATGTCCAGAGCTGTGCTAGTAGCGACTCGTATTGAAAATGCGGTGTTAGACAGTCTTTGTATGCTTCAAAATGGCCAGCATTAATTTACGCACTGCTGACACTTATAAAAGAACAAGACAGGATTTTACATTTATTTACACTCGGGTATATAGTAATCATAAAGACCAAAAAGTACTGCAATGTATATGAGGACATGCTGTGATGAATATTTTACATCTACCTCTCAATTAACACTGTACTTTCTGTATGCGCTTTCATATTTCATAGTTACAATGTATTTGTCGTTAATACTTCTGTCGTACTAGATGATTGTTTTCAACCATCAAACATACACAAAGGTACAAAACAATATGTAAAAAAACAAATCATTAAATACAAACGTTTCGGACCTTGAAGTGACTGCAAGAAAAATGTAAATATTTACAAAATTGATATCCGTATTTACAACAAAGTTAATAATACTTAAAGCATAATGCCAGGGGTATTTTGCGTCATTATGGAAGACCTTTAGCTAGACAGATTTTTCTTTTCTTTTTCCGTTTCGGGCTAGAAAAAAAAAAGATTTTTCTATACAAATGACACGAAAGAAACTGCTCCGAAATATCCATATGAACTTAAATTTAATCCAGTTATGCAACAACAACCTAAATTAAACGAAAGTGAGATAACAAAAACAGAGATGAACACCACAAATCTACAGATTACCGACGGTGTTTCTTGACGTAAAACTGTTCTTCAAGGAAAGAAAAGCACTCACTGTAAACAGTCAGTTTTAATTGTTGTTGTGAATTATACTGATTATCTCGACAAGTCCACCATTTCTCGTCTTCTGATACGGTCAGACTCATTATCGAAATGTTGACATGACTGCTGTCAGATTTTACTATGTACTTTCCGTCCAGCAGCACACCATTTTGCGTACAGATATTTGGTAAACACTGGTCAATAAACATATTCAGATCCGCGATGATAGCTGTGTCTGTTCTGTAAACATAAACACTTCTACTGCCTGTAAACTGTTCTATGGTGCAAACCAATGTGACGTCACTTCCTTTCTCTGCTACAGCCTCACCCTGGATCATGACAGAGGAAACTTTGGCTATAAGAAAACCATACATTCTTATATTTACACATTACAACAAAATATGACATATTTGTAGCATTCATTGACATACGAACAAATACAACAAACTGCCCTCTCAGAGTTTATTAATACAGTTTACACACCTCAACTTGTACAGAATTGTCGAAACTATATTACATAGTTTCCTTCATAATACAGTTATCTTCTATGCTGTTTAATTACTAGCATACAGTTTGCTTTCACCGAGGACATTTATTTGGCTCTGTGGTCTTGGGGTTACAGCGCCGGACTACCGTTCCGGAGGTCACTGGTTCGAATCCCACCAGGGATTAGTCTCCAGTGACGTTCCGTACTTTTCACTTTCGGCGCGAGTACTGGTTTGAACCCAGAAAGCAGTTTTTGAGAAGAATTGATATAAGTTGCAAGAAGTTGATTCCCAATCGATGTTACATAATTAGTTTAAACCAAACTAGATGATCTTTTGATAGAAACACAGAAATATTTCTTTTTCAGAATACTATTTAAGTGATTTTGCGTGATAAAGTAAACACCTGAAGTTGAGCTTGAGTATGCTTTGATCAAGCTAAATGTATAGAAACAGTATAAAAATGGTTATTATGCAAAATAGATAAATGCTTATCTATATGCACATGTATAGAGATAAACTACAACATACCTGTGAAAACGGTATTCGTTTGATTCAGGAAGTGGTAAAGAAGCACTATCAATCCCCTTCTGTTTATCATTTTAGCAAATAAAGCGTCTGAATTGATCCGTTGAATTCAACTTTATCCGTTACGATATAGAAAACGGTCATATTTATATAACAACACAGATCTTTGTTCCTTTTCATCAGAAATAAAGGAAACTTTTATTTCTAGACTAAGTATAGTGTATATGTGACTGTAACCCGGAAGAGCATTGCTGCCGCGCGTTCAACTAAAAAAATTAGGTTATTATATATTCCAGCTGGTTTGTCAGTTTAAACTTTTTCAATTTTTACGGTAAGTTTAAAAAATATCAATCAATTGTATGTTGGCACTTAATACAGCTAATAACTTAAAATATAGACTTTAAAGTGTAAATACCTTACTTGCAAGACTCGCCTGATATTATATCGTTTGTGGCGAATCGGTCAGGGAATGAAATAGTACAGTACAGTAAATCAGTACATAGAGTTAAAGAGCTGAAGATGGGATTTTAAATTAAAAGTTTATACAGGCATGCTTTCAGATAATAACTAAAGGTTATGAATGCCGAGTATGCAACCGTCTTAGATGTCACAGATTCCGGCTGTTTGTATAAATGAATAAATCAAACATGTTGACAGTAATTTGTACATACATGCACAATTAAACCTTTTCAGCCTTTGCAAGCATGCATTACACTTACATGTTTGCGACAGAAACACAGTCTGCTAGATACATACTGAAAACAATAAGTTTCGTATCCTTCCTCTGTACTCCTGTTACACAGGTCCACCATTTCTGATCTTCTATTCTATTAAGGCGTGTAATGTTCACAAAAACATTACTATTGTCTGCACTGAACCTATACCTGTCTATAGTGTGTGTAGCGCACAGTGACGGTATACACGCCGTCAGTGATAATGGCAGGGGTCCGGATAGAACTTGTGAATCCGTTTTGAAGATGTGCACTGCATCCTCGTCGCTGTAGTTTGAAATATGACACGCAAGTTGCAAGCTGTCCCCTTTGATAGCTGGAATATTATCTGTTATATGTATCCTCTCTATCGTTCCTAAAGTGAAAAAAAAAATCAACCAGAAACTTACATGTTCACTTCTTTAAAAATTGCACATCACGGAATGTTTCAATGGAGAAATTGTTGGTGTATAGCAAAGGGAAAGAAAATGAAGATTATGTTACAGATTGATGCAGTTGTATTTTACAGAGCGGTTTCAAAGTATGTTAACGTTAGTAAAAGTATTGCATTGTTTTGGATATTTTCTGCATTCTGTTACCTGTGCGACTTCATAACAAGAGCAAAAAATATTTAAAAGGTAGGCTTTTGTATTGAGCTATATCGCAAAGTCTCACATAATTTTGAAACGAAACCCATTAAGTTTCACTCTGAAAACTGCAATTTCAACAGCCTTTACAAGTAGACTCTGTAAACGAATTAACTTACCACCATCTACTAAATAGATAAATCCAGATATGTATACTATAATACTCGTCCATTTATCCATTTTCTATACTATAGGTTTAAAAAAATATTGATAGAGGAAGTAAAAAATATTTAAGATACGAGTTCATTTATGTCAGCATAGATATCCTAAAGATTTACGTGAATAGAGCGATAAGTAGCTTAAACGTAAACGTTAGCTAACTATGAAATAAGTTTGATGAATTAAATAGGCAACTTTAAGATTCATTTGACGTTAATACGTCATGCATTAAAAAAGTCAACTAAAGGATGAGCCAAAAAGTTGTACAACAGAATGTATAATTTTGTTGGAAATTTTTCCTATTTGACCGACGTCACGGGAACAAGGGCACTCGGGTATTTGGTAAACTATTGAAATAAACTGAACTGAAAATCAGTAAAAATGGCAAAATTTATGTACTCTTCCAATCTAAAATTAAAGCGAAATATTGATAGCCTGAATATTGTCCTTCACAAAAATGACTATTTTGTATCAAATTTCTTGATTACCATTATCATGGCAACAGTTTTTTGGGGACAATTCTTCCTTGTATAAAATGATATCAACTGAACAAAACGCAGTTTTGAATGATAACACTAATATTTTTGTAAAAATATTGGATACACTGAAAAGGTATAGAATTTTATAATTGAATAGGTAAAATTTAAATTTCTGAAATCTGCCACGTTAATCTAATTCCAACGGGAACGTAGATAGAATCTGACGTCAAATTAGGGTATGTGACGTCATTTGAAAGAATATCAAATTTGCCCATGATGTTCCTCTTAAACATCAAAGTACGTCGTATTTGCACTATGCAGGAAGCTGAAATTTTCAGACATTAATTCTGGGATATCATTTGTTCAAAAAAAGTAAAAAGGTCAGTTTCCAAAAGTTATTGTCGGAGTGCCCTTTTTCCTGTGTCGTTGATTATTTACCTGCTATTGTTTTTTAAGCCGTATCATTTTTTTTTTTTTTTTTTTTGTAAATGACTACTGTTAAAGTCAAGTGTAGGAGAAAAGCAAAACAAATGTTCGAACTTATCAGTTGCTAAATTATTGACTGCACCCGTATTTGTACCCCCATTAAAGGTTTCACTTAAGATGCATATAACAGATGGATATTTGATAGTAACTGAATGTTTACAGTATGTATGAATTTCGCTGCATTTACAGTTCAAAATGAAAAGGGAGATACCTCAAAACATATTTCCTTATTTAATAAGTGCTACAGTTGTTTCTCATGTCACACATCAGATGAGCTCAGTGGTCTAACACGTGACAAGTCAGTTACATCAGTGTACACCTGTACCAAATCAATTATTTTTTCACTCTACAATTTTTGTTAACTTAGTTTTTGCTGAGAACCGAAGAAGCCAAGTAGTTACCGTGGGTGTTACAGAGCCTTATCCTTTCTGTCATGACTTTGGTGCTACAAAAATTGATGTGTTGCAATGGAAAGACAACTTAACTAATTAAGACTTACAGTCATCAAACTAGAACAGCAACAGTTAAATAAAATGTCACTCAAAGGGCTTCGCCTACCTTTATATACCATTAAGTTTGTTCTTAACACATACAGTTCTAGTGGGTTGTTTAAACAAATAAGTATTTTGAGGATTGTGTTGATTATAGATTATTCCGAAGCAGCATATGAAGTAATAGTCTATGCCTTTCTATCTTGTTACTGGCTGAAGACTGTAGGGCTGAAATTCCAAAATATTAGGAACAGTTTCAATTGATATCAGACAATATTTTCAGTCCTTGGTGTAATCTTGATATTAAGCTATTCTCATGGGGTATGGATATGTGCCACAAGTTCACATTTCTATTTCAAATACAATCATTTTATTAAGGGTCTAAGCTAACGTGTTAGCACCAATGACAACATGAAATTAAACCAGTCCTCACTCAAAATCAATAGGACAAAAAGAAATGGCCCTCGATCACTCATCTGCTGTTGAGCAAACATTAGAAGCTTTTTTAAGATTCTCCCTATATAAATATATATGAATTCAAGTGACCCTTAGGGTAACTCAAATTTTCACTCAAGGGGCATAATTTGAACAAACTTGCTAGAAGACCTCTAGCTGATGCTCCATTAAAAATATCTAGGTTCTAAGCTTAGTGGTTTCAGATGAAGTTTTTTAAAAGTTCTGCCTATATAAGCCAACGAAAAATCTATTGACCCCCAGGGCAGGGCCAAATTTGACCCCAGGGGCATAATTTGAACAAACTTGTTAGAGGTCCACTTGACATTGCACGCTGACAGACACCAGACAATCAATGATCCCAATAGCTCACCCTTGAGCACTTTGTGCTCAGGTGAGCTAAAAAAAAGAACAAATTAATTAATAACAAAACATATACTGTTTTCGCTCATTTAATTTTCATACTGTATACTCTGCACATAAAAGGAAAAAATGTTTATTTTTAATGTGCACAATTCAAAAGTCACAATGTTCACCAGTAAGCTGTAACATTTGGTAATAATATAAAATCAACACCACATTCTGGCTCTAGAACATTTTAAAAAAATGCACTATGTAAATTAAGAAGTATAAGCATAAAGGATTTATCTGTTCACTTAGAAACTTTTTCACTGTAGTGCCACATCTTAATGAAGTAAGCTTGAAATGTGAAAGGCATATGAAATTAGAAAATATTTTAAGCTCCTTTTAAGTCCCTGGTGTAAACAGTTTTTGAAAGAATTAAACAAAAAATTAAACAATGAAAATTTGCAATAAAGTTTTTGAAGATTTCACATGTCTGTAAGCTAAATCTGCAAGATGTGACTTTTTACCTTAAAAATCAACTTGAAAGTTTCAGAAACATCTACAAGTACAACAGATATGCATTAATCTAGTTTTTGCCAAAGCATTAAGTACCTAATGTATTAAGTTTCTATAAGTAATAAGACCATGTTAGTTTAAACTTTATCACTTTTCTACAGTATGCCTACAAGCTTCCAAGATGATTTACCCTTAATCCTTTGCAGTCCATTGCTTTTAATACTATTTAAATGTTACAGGAATTGAACAAACTATTTTCCAGTGTCAAGGTCTCAGTTAAAAATTCTAAATAAAACAAACTGAATGCATGTATGTTTGTAATGTTAGTCTAAGGAAGCTCTTGTTGAACAATGTTTCATTAATAGTGATTTATTACAAATGAACTTTTTCTTCCTGTCTGTATGCCCCAAAGAAAACCTTAAACATACATTTTTCTTAACATTTACTCTTTTTTTTAATTCTAAAAAAAATGAGCCAGTAAAATACATTTGCAATAATATCATCACTCAATTTTAGGGTTTGTCTTTTCCAACAAGCAAATTCACTAATACTGAGATTCTGGGTGAAGGTAGCAGTGTGACACAGTATTTTAAATCAATACGACATTGCAGCAATCAACATAAAGTGACAAGAAATAAGTATTTATTTGAAGTTACTAAAATACATCTAATATCGTACATTAGGTAAAAAAGTTACCTCTACTTTTGCACTTTAAATATTCAGTCTTTGAGAGTGATTTTGCATATATATATTATAAGCTGTGATTGTTTTAACAGAACCCTGTAACAGTGTAGTAATGGTGTCAATTTTGATTAAGAAATTACAATTATATTAAAACTCTATTTCCTGATTACATAAATCAATACCCTGTGTTTGTTATCAATACTAACACATGTATATCAATATAATATATCTTGAGGTATTGTATGGGTTAAATTTTGATACCAACCACCCTTTATAATGTACAATTATTGCCTTCTGGTGAGGTCTATAAGAAGATTTATTGAACATGATATAGAGAATAATAGGTTAGTGTCTTAATATGAGAAAGACTATCTGGCAAGGCGTACGAATTTATCGGGTGAGCCACAGGCGAACCCGATAAATTCCGCAGCCGAGCCAGATAAACTTTCTCAATTAAGACACTTACCTATTATTCTATTTATCCTGTCAAATCTGGCATTTGGAAATAATTAACTTAAGATACTGAATTTACTTAAGATGTTGAAGTGTTTCAATTTAGGCTAATGTCAAGGTTATCCGGCAGTGGTACATTTGCACACAAAAAATAGTTCCAAAGTTTCAGTATCTTCATTTCCTTAAATGATCACTATTTTGCAAGATTTACAAATTGAAATATTTAATTTTTCATTCAAGTTGTCTCTGTTTGTAATAACATCAATTTTATCACTTCCTTCTGATTAAAGTAGTCCATGACATATCATGTGCCGTATATCAATGTCACGTGACCAATTGCCGTAGATAAAGAAAAATATCCGGCACCTTGTTATTAGTTCGAAAGTGTTATTAGTGACAGGATAAATGGTGATATTGAATGAGTTCATACCCCAACGTTGATATCATTATTCCAAGGTCAATATGTCCTATTATTAACCAAACCTAAAAGGCAACAACTGTTTTATCACAATGGACCACAAACTTTCTTTATATGAAAGTTACTGTTGTATGTGTTCTGAAGATGTTTTAATGCTCACTGACTGGAAATTTGATCTTGCTCTGACACCATTCAGCACATAACCTAGCATTAGTGTGTAATGAATTGCGTATTAGTCATAATGTGTTTTTTTTTTACCTACGGAATTAGTAACAATCTTATTTACTATTTTAATGGTTTTGCTTGTTAAGTAATAAAGGTAACATTTATGACCATCAGAATAATGTAAACAAATTTTGACACAGAAACTTTTAAATTTTCAATTTAAGTACTGCACCATAGAAACAATATAAGTAAAATAAAGAATCTCTACATATTTTGTCAATTGATTTCAACTTTCTTGATAAAAAACTGTATAGTTTATTAAACTGTTTATTGAACTGGAATACAAGATAGTATGCTGGTGAGAGAACCAGAATTTATGGATTAAACCATCCAAGTTGTTTATGTGATGTAAATGGTTAACAGTTAAACTCTATATATGAATTATGCTGGTGAGAGAACCGGAATTTTAAGATTAAACCATCCAAGTTGTTTATGTGATGTAAATGGTTAACAGTTAAACTCTAGATATGAATTATTTTAAAGAAAACAATATATAAAACTTACAAATAAATCATTCAAGTAAGATGAGTGATATCTAAATCGAAAAGTGTATATATGTAAGTGCATAACATTGGTCTGTAAAACCGTTAGACAGTGAATAAAATTACCAAATCTCAGTGAAATCTAAATGAGGTCATTAAGCACCAACACTGCTAACTACAGCATAACATTCATTTGGCAAAAAATTAACAGGAAGCCACTCTGATTAAGTTCTTACATACCATAACTGTCTGTCAGCCTGTACTACATTGACCTATTAACCCTAATGATGAAGTAAACATAAACACTCGGGCCAAAAATGAATTCCCCGAATTAGAAATAACGCTAGATTTAAAGAACCATGCTTCTTTCACTTGGAACTCTGGTACAACTTTTCTCAAAGACCTTAGCAAATTGTTGCTTTTTTAAGACCTAGTCAAAATACTATTTAAGACCTTGACAAAACGATGTTTTTTTCTGCTATGTCAAACACTAATCAATGATGAGCAGAAAAATTATAAAATTACATAAATGCATAAGTAACCTGCCTTCTGGAAGGCACTCTACCTATAAGCCTATCTCACATCACTCAGTCTTTTAAAAGTGGGATACCTTATACTGGATTTTACCTGAATGCCACTGATATAAATCTGTGAAAGCTATGTTAACAGTACCAACAGCCAAAACTACCACTGGCTACTAAAATTTCCAGAATTCTTTGAAAATGATACCTATTTTTACAGTGTATGGTACAATTATTTGAAAATCATGTGCGTTTTGTTAAGGTGGAAAATCTGACTTACAATGGGCAAAAAGGTGTTTATTTTTTTTATAATCTAACTACAATACTTACAAATCCTTAACAAACATTGTTTAACATTCCAAATAAAAGTATTTTTACAAACCAACAATTCTGGATTCTCAATACAAAAATAAAACAATATCATCAACAAATCTCTCGAAACCAGTCCAATAAAATGTCATATCAATCAAGTGATAGAGAATGAGCAAAAAGAGGTACTCTCGCACTTAATGGACAGAAGTTCTGGATTTTGGGGAGATTTTCTTTTAAATACTGCTTATTAATAATTAATTTTTCTTTATAGACGTATTAACCGGACATGAAATAAAAAGCTCAATTTATTGCTCTAAAACGTAAGTTAATGGTTACAAAATTGAGTGATGCAGGAAAATATGGCACTGTAAGTTAGTTTTCACAACTGAACTATTCAACTTTTTTACTCTGCGTAAAAAACTTGTGCTGCTACACTTCTTTCTGCTGATTTGCTAACACAGATTCTAAAACATTCAAACCTACAACAACCAATCAAAAGGAAGGAAATATGCATCTCCAAAAGAATCCATGCCTTAAAACTCATTATATCTGAAACTGTCATTAAAATTAATATCTCTTGGCATTTGGCTGTGATATCCAAAAATTTCATTTTGGAATTGACATTTCTTAAATGACAACTTATTTTTTTTCAATTTGCAATTTTCTTCCGAGGAAAATTTGTCTGCAATTCAGTGAAGAGTAAGTCCATTGTAGTTTCTTACATCACTTTTTTTTTTTCACAGAAAAGGTATTAAAATCCTGATAAACTTGCTCTGTATAAGGCATATTTTTCTGAACAAGTAACACATCAGAATTCCCTTTCACAGTAACACATGGAATATCATTTTTCAAAATCATTTTCTTTGTTTGTCATTCACACATTCAAGGACAGACATTATCATTTTCTTAATTTTTTTTAGTGACAATAATACATGCCTTGAATATCACTCTCACTCCACGAATTTTCAACTGATATCTGATAACATTAATGAATATCACTCAAACGTTTGTAACATTTAGCCTTTATTAGCTAAAACCTATGTATTTACAGCATTCAGCTCCCTATGACTGAATACATATACCAAACCAACTTGGCCAACAAGAAAATGTTTCAAAACCACACAATAAATGAAGTTAGCAAGCCCACACAATCAATGCAACAATGCAAATAAAGCTATTACAATTACTGACTCTAATTCTTAAGTTATGCTATTATTTACAGCAATATCTGGAAAAAAGGGGATGTGTATCTCAGCCAGGTTTATCACTAATTTCAGTTCAACTAGGGAATGTTTTATTTGTTATGACCAAAAAAGAGGGATGATTCAAGAATGCTAAATCAGAGATCATTAACTGGTCAAAAAATGAATTCTTTAGATCTGTAAAACCCTTTCAGCAAGCTTTCCTGGGCTCTTCATATGCTAGAGTAAGTAATTTGTACAATAAGTTCCTAATCAAACTATAATTTATGGGCCAAAAATTTATTGGTACTAAATCCACTGCTATTAAATACCAAAACCTCAAGACTTTAGAACCATCTTGTGTAATTTTTTTGACAGTAATTAAAACTGTGTACACAGTACACACATTTCTAGGTATTTATGCAACATACTCCATGAAGTCTGCACGGACAACGGACATACAGTGACAACAAACCTAAAATCAGGTAAGTTAAAATAAACCCTCATGAGAAATTTATAAATAAAAGTCACTAGATTTTAAGTCTCTATATCAGGCCAATCCTCAAGTGGTTTCCTCAGCAACAGCACTTCTAAACTTTGGTAAACACAGTCCCAGCTGTCTTTCCATGCCATCAAATGTGGCCAAGGCTAACCTGAAGCCACCTATATGATCTGGGTTACGCGAAAGCTGTTCTTGTAAATGTGTTGGTTTTGCTGCAGATCCTTCTGGCCGTCTGAAATTGCAAATAGCAGCAAAACTATCATCTGATATTTGAAAACAAAAAGTCTTATCCCTTATCATTAACCTTTATCACATTATTTTGCTTTTTCAAACAATTTACAGAAACACCAGCAATTTTACTACCAACTTTTTCAACACCAGCAATTTCCTTACCAGCTTTTTCAACATCAGTAATTTCATTACCAACAGCATCAACACCAGCAACTTCATTACCAGCTATATCAACACCAGCAACTTCATTACCAGCTATATCAACACCAGCAACTTCATTACCAGCTATATCAACACCAGCAACTTCATTACCAGCTATATCAACACCAGCTATTTCATTACCAGCTTTTTCAAAACTAGCTATTTCATGAGATGCTACTTATCAAATGAGCTTAATTCCTGAGGCTCACTTACCTGCCACCAAAGTCAATATAGAAGAGACGCTGTAACAATTCATATGTGAGCAAAGTTACGCCAAACTGAGGTGAGGAACGGAACACTCGAGCTGAAATAGACGTTATTTCTTATTCAGTACTGTAACCACTACATCACATTCATGTTAAGGCCTTTTTCTAATCCTATCACAAATTCTACATTTTCAAGAAATGTGGAAGTTTCCATATCTAAGAAAGTATAACATGTATAAGGAGAGAAAACCTCAATCCATTCTTCAATTCAATGTCATGTAATAAGTTTAAATCATCAAGAATCCACTGAAAGTATAGATTCTATAATATCCAGACTTATAACCACTAGAACTAGTTTTGTGCAATGAAGAGACTAGAATGATACTGTAGTTTATGAAATCATTTAAGAACTTTGAGAAAAAACAGACTGGTTGAAGTTTTAAAGAAATAAAAACCCATACCAGGTGTTCCTTTCCAGAAAGCAGAGAACCCTTCTTCTCTGTAAATTTTACGAGCACAGTCTATGACACCATTGTAAGATGTCTGCCCAGCACGTGCTGCCACCTGGAGACGGGTTTTTATCACATCAGCAGGGGTTGGAAAAGCAGCAGCAGGTGCACCTGTCAATCAATACATACACAATACTAAAACCTATTATCACTTTATCAGCTATCCATGAAAATTTTATATAAATTCTATTTTCATCCATTCAAAAAGTAATTTTTCAGGGAATGATAGTACAAAATAGACACTACAAATTGATAATGAATGTTGCAAATTGGACATGTTTTAAGTGCATGATTATCAGTTCTGAAATATGGTAAATTTTGAAGAGTTTTATAATGAGGTTATCATAACACTACATTAAAGTCGTTCCTAAGAACAGAGTTGAAAATAAAATCAACATAATGTTTTCAACTATCAATGATCCTCAAAACAAGTGCTATCTCTTTAAGGCATGGTGTTTCTAGCTTAGCAACTAAACAATATATTAATCCTTACCAGCACATGTAGCAGCTAGCAGTAGAGTTCCTGGGTGATTGTAACCATTCTCATCAGCAAAAGCCTTCTTGAAATGAGCATAGGCTGGGAAGTATATAGCAGAGAATGGTATATCTCTGAGAAAACATGCTCGTGAACCCTGAAATGTAATACATGGACCGTTTAGAACCTTTCCAAGTATTCATTTACGCTGTCTACATCTTTTTCTTTCTGCTGTCAGCAGCTGTAAACACCTTTGTGACCATTTCTTATCATCAGCAACCTTCTGTTAATACATTTTCTGTTAAAGTCCCTATCAATGATAAAAAGGTCAAATCAATGATGGACAAATCTATTTTAGAAATTTAGCTGGATAAAGGTTAAATATTGGTTGTCTACAACCTGACAAGAGGAAAGAAAATGTATAGTCTCCTCCTTCAGCTGTTAGATTTGCATTCTGATAGCTAGGTTTATAACAAATAGATCATTCACCGACTGTCGTGTATGGCAAACCTCAGCTTAGCTACTTTATAGCTGAATCATGCAACAGTTTGTTATACAATCAGTTAGATTTAAGTGTTTTGATACTGCTCTAATGAATTTATTTCTAAATCAAAAGAAAAAATTATGAACTATATGACAGGCAAAATTTTAAATCTGGGGTAATCACTTGATTAATGATGAAAGCATTCTTACTGTCAGAGCAAAATAAATGTTTAGGTAAAATATGAACAAGCATTTGAAGTTCAACAATGACAGTTAAGTGATATGCTTAATCTTCTAACACACATACAGGATCCCACAGATCGCACAGACATATAAACTTACCTTGTAAAGTCCTAAGAAGCCAAGCTCCTTCACAACACCTATTGCACTAACTTTGGTTTTCCCAACTATCTCTCCAGCCACCTGTAGACGAATTTTCACTATTTCCAGAGGGTTTGTAAACATTACCTGGGAGGCTCCAGCCTGAAAACATGAATTATCAATGCAAAATTTACATACACTATGTTCTCAAACATTCTAAAAATATTATCCTTTTACTGAGGTGAAAAACAGCATGAGGTCATATTTTTAAAGAAACTACAAGATCCAGACATAAATAGTTTTAAAGTTCTTCATTGTTATTTCTTCCTGAATACAAGGCAATTAACATACCAGCCCAATACCATGTTCATGAAATTTGAAAAAAAAATCTATTGTCTGTTTACTCAGACACATCTAAGCAACATCCCCACAAAACAGTTTCAATACTGCTGTTCTCAAATTCTTACAGTAAACACAAAATGCAAGGATGATCATGACACTAAGGGAGCACATCTGCTTGCTCAAGGAATCTTAAACAGTTCAACTGTTGTATTTCTGAGGTAGAATAATTCAAAATAAAAATTCACTTACTATACCACCAGAAACCATTTCTGCCCATAAAGCAATACTGCCATCTTTGTTGCATAATTTATCTCGCATTAAATCATTCATCTGAAATTAATAAAAGCCATTAAATACCCATTAAGAGGGCATAACTTCAATGTTTTCACTGTTTTTCTATACCTTTGACCTTATACAATACAACACAAATTATTGTTATAGTGTATTTTATGCAAATTAAAATCGGCAATTTTAAAATGTCCTTACTTGTCACGAATATACTAATTACAAATTGAAAGAACAACAGTTATCTAAGTACTTTGCAACTCATGAGTTACCAACAAATGAATATACTGTTATTCAACTATGAAACAAGTTTTAACCATTTTTAACTACACGTCATTAACAATGTAATAGTACCATCAAAGTATTTAAGGTTTAATGTCAACATACCTTGTAACTATTTGTAGAAATTTTCTAATTTTCATATTTTGATATTAACTAACAATTCCTTTTGGGAAAATGCTACAGTGATGATAATCTGTCTGAATAAAATTAAAGGTCATTTTGAATGCAGCCAACTAACTGCAATGGATGTCAATGTATCAATAGTCACCATAAAGCAATACTTTACCGTCAATTTTATAGCCTTTTCTGGGGCCACTCCCACTAGCTGTGGTCCCAGGCCTCTGTACAGCCCCAGGAGACCCTCATGACGTATGACCTTCTTGAAACAGTCAAAACTGTTCTTGTACATCAATTCACCAACCATCATCCCAGTTCTCTGGTTTTGTAATCTTGTTTTTACCAGGTCAATGGGGTAAACTGCAGTTGCACCAGTGGCTGGAACACAAATTGTTGGAAGTCAAAGCAAGTTGTAGATCCATGCACCATTCCTTGAAGCCAACATTGCAGACTTAGAAACAAAATTTTAAAACTTATTGACTGGGGTATCCACTTTATACATTTTTTTTCTGAATAAACTGACTAAAGCAGTCATCTGACTAACAAGAGGGCCATGATGGCCCTGGATCGCTCACCTGAGTACTTTGGCTGTAGGTTTGCTGTTAAGCAGTATTTCATTTTTTAATTGAAAATATGTAAGTGCCTACAAACCAAATATGTAAAATATCAGTCAATAAATAAAGGCTCTATGACAGAAAGTAGAAATATCTATCATAAGCTATGCTGACCTTGACCTTGACCCAGTGATCTCAAACCCTACCCATAGGTAGACGTCCATGCAAGGAACCTATATACTAAATATCAAAGATATTGGTCTATAAATGAAGGCTCTATGAGGTACAGTAGATAAATCTATTTTTAGCCTCCGTGACCTTTAACCTAGTCTAATAATTTCAAAAAGCTTGATAAAGCTTGCTTCTTGCCAAATTATAAAATTCTAGACCTTGTGGTTTTAGACAAGAAGATTTTTAAAGATTTTCTTCTATACTGCTATTTAAAACTTGTGACCCCTCGGGCAGGGCCAATAGTGACCCCGGGGACATTTTTCAAACAAACAAGGTAGAGGTTCACTAGACAATGCTGCATACCAAATATCTAAGCTGTAGGCATTGAGGTGTCCAGTAAGAAGATTTTTAAAGATTGCCTTTTTTACATATTAAGGGCCCCCGGGGTGGGGCCAATTTTGACCCCGGGGCCAACATATAAACAATACTGGTAAAGGTTCTCAACACAATACTCCAAACTAAATACCCAAGGTCTAGTCCTATTAGTTTGGAAGAAAAATGATTTTTCATGTTTTTTCCTATATAACTATATGTAAACCAAGAGAACCCTGGGGCGTGGCTAATTTTGACCCAGGGGACATAATTTGAACAAACTTGATAGAGGTCTACTAGACAATGCTACACACCAAATATCTAAGCTGTAGGCATTGTGGTTTCTGAGAAGAAGACTTTTAAAGATTTCCTTTATAAGCCTATGTAAAATCAATTGACCCCAAGGGTGGGGCCTATTTTGACCCAGTGGCTTTGATTTGAAGAAATTTAGTAGAGGTCCACTGGACAATGCTGCACACCAAATATCTAAACTCTAGGCCTTGCGGTTTCTGACAAGAAGATTTTTTAAAGTTTTTTTTATATAACTCTAAATAAAACATCTGACCGCTGGGGCGGGGCCATTTTTGACCCAGAAGCCATGATTTGAACAAACTTGGTAGAGGTCCACTAGACAACGCTGCACACCAAATATCTAAACTCTAGGCCTTGCAGTTTCTGATAAGAAGATTTTTTAAAAGTTTTTCCTATATAACTCTATGTAAAACATGTGATCCCCGGGGCTGGGCCATTTTTTACCCAGGAGCCATGATTTGAACAAACTTGGAAGAGGTCCACTGGACAATGCTGCACATCAAATATCTAAACTCTAGGCCTTGTGGTTTCAGACAAGAAGATTTTTAAAGTTTTTCCTATATAATTCTATGTAAAACTAGTGAACCCTGGGGCAGGGCCATTTTTGACCCAGGGGTCATGATTTGAACAAACTTGGTAAAGGTCCACCTGATGATGCTTCATACCAAATATCTAAGCTCCAGGCCTTGTAGTTCTGGAGAAGAAGATTTTTAAAGTTCCAACTTTGAAAATCTATTTTTAGCTCCTGTGGCCTAGAAATGCAATGGACCTGAACCATTTGAACAATTTTGGTAAAGCTTCATGCAAGTAACATTCCTGCCAAGTTTCAGCAAGATTGGCCCAGCAGTTCAGGAGAAGAAGTTGTTTGAAGAAAAAGTTGACGACGCATGCACGGACGGACGCCGGACATCAGGCGATCACAAAAGCTAACCATGAGCACTTTGTGCTCAGGTGAGCTAAAAATGCCATCAATGCACATGTATCACATTAAAATTCAAAAAAGCTTCAATGACAAGCTGTTACAAAACACTTGGGGTCCATGACATATTCTCATTTCTGAAAACCATGCTTTAGCTGTTTGGGCTGTAAGAAGACCAGCGGGTAGACACAAACCTCCAGCCAATGCTCCAAGGGAAAATCTGTACACACTCTCAGCTATTTGTAGGAAGACCGTACGCTCTGCTCCTGTCTCAAGTCTCAGATCTTCCTGTAAGGAAAGTTCAAAAACTTTGTTGGTACTACCTGTTTTATATAAATTGTATGAACTATAAATAACCCAAACCCTTAACAAACAATTCTCATTATGCTGGAATCTCAAACCCTTAAAAAATAGTTCTCATTATACTGATATCTCAGCATAAATAGAATATGAAATAAGTGAGATTGACTGAGAGCCAACAAGGTTGTAGTCAACACCTGAAGATATTTCTGGTTAATTTTGGAACTGTATTATTTCCCTTCTAAATGCCAAGAAAAGCAGGTTACATTACAAATACAAATGCATTTTCAGCTCATATTTTGTACCAGGACATCTTGTAAGTTATTTTAACTGGGTAAGAGTTTAAATGGATAAAGGAGCCATTTGTCTAGGACAGCCATTAAAGAATATATCTCAACCACTGCTAATGTTGAATAACAACCTGTTTTCCCATTTTATCTTATTATTGATTCTTGAATTCTTGTTTGTTTTTTTTTAATTTCCGGTGCTGATTTGAACTATAATTTATGTTGAAACAGTTTTTGTTACTGTCTGAAGGCTAGTCAGTAATAAGTCTAAGTGTGGGACATTTGCTTGATGTCTATACATTTGGTAGGCCTTGTGGCTTACCATTATTATTTATGAGACTAACAGGTCCAATGTACCTGTCAGAATTTAGCTTCAAGACCTTATTTTTATAATGCCTGTGGTTTCACTGAAGCTATAAACCTGAATGGCTCAGATGGTTTCACAGACTGCAGGTTGGTAGCATGACTCAGACCCATCCTTCTATAAAGGACAATTACATCCAGGTGGATCAGAAAATCTATCACTTATTCAGTAGCAGTCTGTTAGCATAAGCTACTTTGAAAATTCCAGTAGTGACTGTGAAAGCTGTGTTTATATCAATTATGACCAAATGGTAATATAAGAAAACAGTTCTTCCCTACTACAGAAGAAGAAGACAGTATTTTCAATACAGAAAAAAGCTGCATATTCACATATATCTGTTGAATACAATGGTGGATGATATCACTGATGTATTACTTCTTTCAAAATTAAAGCATCAAAGCCTTGTCTACTTTGCTGCCAAGCAAAAAAGCCAATTAAACTGCACTCACACAGACCTTTTGCTTCTCACTTTTCTCTGCCCATTTTGTGTGAATTAACAATTACCTGGCAATCAATTATGAAATGAATCTGAATGATCACATAAAATTTTATAGGTTTTTGTTATGGGACCTAAAACTGCATTCTTTTATCCCATTTTTTGGATCTCAACAAATTTTACAGGAAAATATTGAGAGAAAGCTCAAACCCAATGACTGTATTCCTAGGACACATTTATTTAGTAAAATCACATTTCATAAGATCATTTTTGGACTGTTATTAATACTATGTCAACTTATTTGACACAATCACCTTAGTGACTGCTCACACACATTCCATGCAAGCTGAACTTACACAAACAGCTTTGGTGTGTGTCTTAAGTTAGAGCTGCGATAAGCATCATGTGGTCTTGCCTTTGACGTTACAAATTTAAGACATACTTACATGAAGCACTTTAATTTTGAAAGGCATATGATCAATATAATACATTTCCAACCCATCAGAGTTAAGAATTTCACTAATACAACTTATAATGTTAATATACATATATAAAACTACGATGTATAAAAAAATGTTATTACAAAGGATTCTGTTTAAACACTACAGAGAGGAAGTGTCAGTTTTACCCTATGGCCAGCCCTATATACCTGGAAGAAATAGTTCTCTAAAATTAGTGTCAATCACTTAGTCTTACATTTGTTTCACTTCGCAGTAAAATGCTCATGTTGTATAAATTTGAACAAAAACTTGAAAGACTATAATCATACACAAGTGTAAATCAGATGTGATGTTTTTTTCAGTAAATGAAATGTCAATGAACCACTATGAGTAAATGAAATGTATATCTTCAATGAACCACTATCACAGGTATATTTAGTTCATCATGTTTATTTACTTGTTTTTACTGGTGTTTAATGCCTCTGTTCTTGGTCATATCTTGGCAGTCAGTCCACCTAACAAATGTTCCTGGAAATCCAACCAGTTTACTTACCAATCTCTCTGCAAGTGATCTAGTTATTCATGCAATTCTTTAGAAGTTACTTATTGATCTAAAAGCAATCCATGTAAGTTGCTCAACTTAAAGATGTTGAATTCAGATTACCAAACAAATAGCAACACAAAGTAGCATTGATGGTAAAATAACATTCAAGCACATTTCTTTGTCCACATTGGAACATCCCAATGGCAAGGGAAACATTATGAAAGTAAGAACTAAGTTTCTTGAAATGATAAGAACTAAGTTTCTTGAAATGAAACTTAGCTGTATTTAGAAATGAGAAATTAAGTGAAAAAACCATACTTGTAGTTAAATATCACCACCAATTTCGTATTGAGAAATAATAAAGTTGTCTAAACTATTATTTCTTAACATGTTCAGGAATCATACCTTCCTAGCTCTGTCTTGGTAAGGACTAAGGACTGTAACAAGGAGGAGTGTTCATGTGGACAACAAATATCCAAATAAAAAGCAACATAGAAAGAATATATTATAAGGCAAACACTTCAGTTAGAAAGATGCTTAACAGCAATGTTCAAAACAAATGACAATTCTAGCTATCAGTTTGAAATAAGCCATCACACAAATCACTAAGCGTATTTAAGAACAGCAGACCCAACTTACCTCTGCAATTTGCAGCTGTAATGAAAATGGTGTTTCACGTCCTTCCATTGGGGACAACGCCTCAAGGTCCTGATATAATACACGCCTGAAACATTTCAAGGAAACTATTCTCTTGGCGTTTTATGTTTATCTTAATTTTATAACTGTTTCCATGCTAAATTTGCGCTTCAAGTGCTTAAAACAGTTCTTGTCTTACAAAAAACTGCTAAGAATACCTGATATGCTAAACAGGTTCAGAAACTCTTTCATTCCGTACTGATTTCTGAACAAGTAAATCAAGTAGGATTCTTAGCACAAAAGTCTAAAGGGCAATAACTTATGTTAACAATACACTACCACAATGTGCCAGATTTTAAAGTAAACTTTTCATGTTGATTTTACACAGGGAATAGAATTGCTTACATAACTATGTTAATTAACACCATCATACTACTTAATCTGTGACAAAAAAATGATTTAATACCTACCCCATATCATGCTGCCTTTCTAAGCCTTGTCTGAAAAAGAAGCACAAATCTTAGCAATCAATGCCAGTCAATGTTAAAAGGGCAATTCTGGACCTCTGATCCAAAGGAAACTGGACATAACTGAAAGACTTCTGGATCTCTCCCACTGCGAATTCCTTTGAACATTACATATACACTGGAGAAAGGAGCAAGCTTTGCATACAACCCTGTCACTTCATGAAGTTTACAAACGTGGTACAGTGGTAATTTACAGAATCTGTAATCAAGGATTGCAAGATTCTTCCCTCACTCATTCACTATCAACTGAATTTCAGATGAGACATTAAACTAAGGTCCCTTGTATCTGTGCTGTACAAAGAAACTAAAAACCAGGGGTGTCCTGAATGAGACATTAAGTGTATTTTGCTTTAATCTGCAAACGTTTAAAATAATTCTTCAGTAGACATTGGTCATATGGGTAACATGTATCAACAATTTATAACTTCAAAAAGATCAAGAGAGTGTATCATTCTAATTTCAGCCCCTATTGTTTTCTAGGATGGACACTTACTGTGTTTGGTGTAGAAGCTGTACCAGCTGGAATAGGATGTCTATCTCCATGGGAGTGATCTGAGGGAACTCCTGGGATTGGTACATCAACTCCTCTATAAACACAGGAAATATTTGTCAGTTGGTAAAAAATTTAAATGAATCACAGTGCCTGTGCCCTTCACCTTTCTGAAAGCTCTGACATGACTTTTACAAACATGGAGTAATTGTCTAGCAAGCATTTGGGGTAGATTGCTAGTACTTACAGAAATCATTTATTCATATGGTACACATACACTCATTCTTAGATTTACTTTGATAAAACCAGACAATATTTGGTTCCCTTTTATAATATCATTATTCATGATAAGACCTTGTCTTCAACCATGACTTCATAGACATTTCTGTTGCTGCTATACATCTGCATGATACAAGTTGAATGTGCTATGATGTGTCATTAGCTTGAACATGTTTTTTTTCTTTCCTAACACAACTGTTACCAAATTTGGTGCACAACAATTACAGGAAAGATAAGAAGTGCTTATTTCATAACAAAACATGGGATTTATATCTGGCAACAGATGGCAAAAGCTATTTCAATCCATTTTTAGTTATAATGTTTATGTAACATCTTGTCCAACCTAAAGCAGTCTATAACTGAACGAACCTTTTGTGCAAGCAGTATTTCTGTCTCGTTTCGTTGCTGATAAATATATCTTCTTCATCAATTCCATGTTGTTCAACAATGATACAAAAGCTGTGAAATATGCGTAACTGATCTTCTTGTGAAAATCCCCAACTGCTATCTGAAAAACATGAAAATATCTGTTTTTATACTATAAAACCATGTTCAAGTATTTTAAGCCGTTTTCAGACCTGCCGACATTTGAGGCTCTTTCATTACTTATGCTTCAGGATTTTGATTTCCAAATTTCCCACTCTTTACATTAATGCACATGTTTCAAGCACTTTATATAATAACCAAAATTTCAAGCTCTTTATAAACATAATTGCCCTGTCTTCAAGTTCTTTACATCATTGCCAACCTCTCAAGTTCTTTTAAGTATTTCCATAATTTCAAGCTCTTTATATTAGTCCAACATTTCAAACTTTTCACCTTAATTCCAATGTTTCAACCCCTTTTACATTATTGCCCATGTTTAAAGACATTTACATTTTTGTCAACATTTTAAGCTCTACAATATTTCCCCTATTTCAAGCTTTTTTTATTATTGCCCACATTTCAAGCTCTCCATTACAGCCCAAATTAGAAGCTCCTTAACTACTGCCATCATTTTTAGCTTTTTCATTTTTTGCCCATGTTTCAAGCTCTTTGCATTATTGTCCGTATTTCAAGCTTTTTCCATCACTTCCCACTTTTCAAG
The DNA here is from genome assembly GCA_012932295.1 of Cyclina sinensis. Classification (NCBI taxonomy): domain Eukaryota; kingdom Metazoa; phylum Mollusca; class Bivalvia; order Venerida; family Veneridae; genus Cyclina; species Cyclina sinensis. Next base: position 3,662,771 of record JAAONU010000002.1, on the reverse strand, counting down.
CTCTTCAAATAATCACCCATATTTCAAGCTCTACAGTACTGCCCTCTAACTTTCTACCTTTTTACCTTACTGCTTGTGTTTCAAGCTCTACATTACTGCACAAGTTTTAAGCCATTTACATAAATGCCCAGATATCTAGCCTTTCACATAATTGCCCACACTTCAACTGTCCATGTTGGAAGCTGTTAATACTTCTCATGACAGGACCAGATGTTTCAGTTTTGGATACAGCTAAAGCAAGTCTTTTTTTAACTTACTGTATTCATACTGAACTATTTAAGCTTAATTTTGATTTTTTTTCTTCCTGTTTTGCTTTCAGGAATCTGACAGACAAAAACATCTTTTTAAACAAAAAATTAAAATTTCTCTCCAGAATGGGTCAAAACCATCTGCTTCTATTATCTTTATTGCTATTTATCCAATTTACTTTACAATTTTGCAAGGAAAGTGCTTTGCAGAAAAAGACAGAAAGTCAAATGTTACAATGATGTCCTGAATAAGTGGCAGAAAGTTACAGGTACAATATACCTTCCAGTCAACCCCTATCTCTGATATTAATACTGTTATTCACAACTTTAATACATAGTGTTTCTTTAGTATTAACCTATTTATTTACGACAACTGGGATGTTCTGATATAATCGTGGTCTGCACTAAGGTAACTGTGGTCTACCTTTATCAAATATTGTCTGCACTGATTCACCTTTCCTTTCCTTTCATTTCACATCAGACAATATCCCTTCGAAGCAATTAACTAAACACTTGACAAGTTCATTTTAGAATTCTAGCAGATTCAGTATCAGAAATGGTACAACCAACATTTCTGGTATAACATTATTGTTTTTTTTCTTTTTGACTTATTCTACAAACTTAGCAACAAAAGTGAACTGATAAAGTATAAAAACAATTAAGAAATTAAAAACTGCTTGTTAGATTTTTCTTAAAAGAGAAGAAAAAATACATGCAACAACATGCCTAGAAATATACAATGCTTGCTTAAGGCGGTATTTGTTAAAAAAATTTCAAGTTGTGAAAAGATTCCTAAGCAAAATTATCATCGTTCAGACACACTAACAATGAAAGAATAAAAAACTAATTCAAGTCTATAAAAAAAAAGAAAAAACAGAATACTTTGGTTACAATGAACTAGAATATTTCTGTATTTACAAGTTCCTACTAATTGGCAGACTGCCAAAACTGAGAAAAGAGCAGGGCATCTGACCAAAAGCAAAGCTTAAATTCTGTCTGATCAAAATCTCCCAAATAGTAAATGAAATGTTCTCTACCACTAAAAAAGTAACTACTTCTATCAGAGAATCTTTATCAATTTCCATTTTTATAAATTTCAATCTTGTTATTACTGTGTTGTGACACTTTTGTAAACTTTGGTAAATTCAATCACTATAAGCAATATGCGCACACTTCTTTAATCCCAAAACCAACATGTGGTTTATCTCTCAGAAATTTAAAACAGCAAACAATCTGAGACCTCAAACTTTCATCCCACTCCGTAATTGATTATTTCTTTTCAGTTTAACCATGTGAATTCATACGTGTCAGCCCTTATTGACAGAAAATGTATTTTCACAACAGACATTGTGTTTTTTTGTTGTTTTTTTTGCAATTAGATTGATGCGTATGTGATAGTCTTATCTGATATATGTAACTTCTGTACGATAATGTGTCAAGAGTAATTTCATTGCTGTTTATCAAAATATTCTAAAAAAGTTTCTTGTTATGACAATTCCAAAGGGCATTACTTAAGAAACCCTTTCTATTAATAAATAGGTAACATTTCAACTAGATAAGTACATCAACTATTAGGGCACCTAAGGTCTGGGTAGGAGCCAATCAAGTACCCAGGGACATGACCTCTGTAACCTGTGTTAAGGTCCACTTTAAAATACAACACACCAAGCTTTGGACCTTGTGCTTAAAGAAAAGAATTCTTTTTCAGTATTTTTCTACATATCACTATGAAAAACAAGTGACCCCCAGGGGTAGGGCTTATACTGACACCCAATGCATAATTTCTGTTATGTACATAAAAGTCAACTTCATAATGCTACATGCAAATGACAAACACTCTCTAAAGACATTGTGGTTTCATACAAGATATCTTAAGTGTCTTCTAATATATCAAGTTATACTAGAGACCCCTTGGGCACGGCCATTAATGACCTCTGGGGGCATGATTTTTGCCATTTTTCGTAAAGGTCCACCAGATAAATACATTGTACAACATACCAATTTTAGATCTTAAGATGACAGACAAAAATCCATCACAAAAGCTTCCCTTACACTTTGTGCTCAGGTAGGCTTAAAAATTCAAATGACAGGCAATCTGATTAAATTATATCCTAAAAATCCCTATGCTAGGGAGATAGTGTACTTCAGTCAGATTGAATTACAGGTAACTTTACATAAACATGTTTTAGTCAAGTATATTTTGCAATACATGCCCAAGTGTATTAAATATATCTGTGCATTTGTTAGATTACATTGGTGCACAATAAAAACAAGAGGGCTATGATGGCCTTATGTCACTCACCTGATAACTTTTTCACCTGAAAATAACCACCTAACCATTGAAAATATAGCTTATACCCAGGTGGCCTTTTATAGATCCCAAGTGACTCTCTTTTGAAAACAGCATACATATCATCAAGCTGAATTATCTTTAAGATTCTTCATGACAATCAGGTAGAAAATGTGACCTCTGACCAGGTGACCTACTTTTTGACCTTACATGACTCTCTTTTGAAAATAATCTAGATTTCATCAGGAAAAACATTGAAATAAGTTTTAATATGCTCTCTAGCCAACTGACCTATTTTTTTTACCCCATATGAAGCTTTTTAGGAAGTGACCTTGATATTGTTATGACAATTAATCATGACATAAATATGGACTGTAGCATAATTTTTATTAATGAAATACTTTTAGGAACCATTGTAACCCACTTCGGAATAAGACATAGACACTCTGACAAATTTTCATGATGACCAGGCTGAAAATAAGACATCCAGACAGGTGAACTACTTTTGAACCCAGATATCATAAAGAATATCATTCTGACAAACTTTCATCACGATCAGGCTGATAAAAATGGTAACAAGACTGGTGAGTTCTTTACCACCCAACACAACCCATTTCTGAGACACTTGAAAATACCAAGACAATTATTCTCACCAAAATCACTATGACTGAACCCATAATGTGGCCTCAAAAGCATTAGAAGGATTTTCTTCTGATTTAAGGCACTGACCTAGTTTTTGACTCCAGATGACTCATATTTGAGAATGATCTAGAAATGATCAACACCATAAATCAGTCATGATGACTGAATTCAAAATGTAGCCTCTAGAGTATTACGATTTTCCTTTAATTTATATGCAAAATGTATTATATGGGCTGTTAAGTGTGGACAGATGAAAGATAGACACATGACAGACATCCAGCAATCACAATTGCTCACCATGAGAATGTCTCGCTCAGGTGAGCTAAAATCACACTTGGATGGTTTATATTTTACTCATCTTCAGAAGTTATTATAAAATCACAATCAATATTATTATATTACTAATTTACTGATTACATATAAGCAAGTTAAGCCTCATTTTTATTTTAAATCAGTTACAATTATTCTTCCAAGACAAACAGTCAGATTGTGCAAAAAAAATGACTTCACAGAGACAATGAACATCCAGATACAAGTAACACTGACAGATACTTCAGTTTTTCACTTCAAACTTACATGTGTCAGCCACGGAAACATGTTACGTGGATACATACCTTAATCAGGCCAGTTTGTAACTGAAGAACAAATGAACTTGATGACTTCAATGCTACAGAAACCCTTTCGCTTGAACTTGTATACCATGGAAAAGACATATTAACTCAAGACATTATCACAACATTGAATAACAACTTCAAATTTTCAATGTCACTTTACAACTGACGTCAAAAACAAGGACAAATGGACCACATCACACTGACAAGTCAGATAAAAGAATATCAACACAAGACTTTGAATGAGTATGAAGCTTCACAACTTGAAGACAAGATGACAAATAAACTTCACCACTGTCAATTAAAATGAAGGATACATCATAAAGGACAAATATCTTCACCTACTTAAATCAGAATGAAGGATAAATCATATGAAAAATCAGTATAAAAAACCATGATAAAGGGTAAGTAACAAGGAGGGTCAATGAACTTCACCATCTTAAGTGTCACAACGAAGGATACATTATACCTGTACATCAGGATACATTAATCAGGATACATGAATTTAATCAACTTCCCTTAAAATCACACAGGAGAATAAATTATACAGAACTGACAGACAAATGAACTTCAATATCTGAAATGACAAGATTAGTTAAAATGAAGTTGTTATTTCAGTCTGCAAAATAAGTGATCCTAAAAATCCATGGGCCCAAATAAAATTCTACAAAACCAAACAATCAAAACTTTGGGCCTTTGATCTGCCACAGTTTGTAGGCCTCACCCAAATCTTAAGAGCATTAGGCATTTTGCCAACAGTTTATTGTGCATACTATTAAAAATTTTACAATCAAAAGGGAAGGACAAGGCCAACAACATTATATCAGAAGGTCACAGACCACATCGAAGGTAAAAAGACCAGTCAGTCAGCAGCTTTATAAAAAGCAAAGGGAGAATAGACAACGCACTGAAAATGAACAAGGATCTAACGACAGACAATTGAGAAACAAATCATGCTTCAAATGAGGTTTATATAGTCATAAGCAGTTGACGTGAGTAGCATTTGGTGAAAAATAAAATCTTGCATAACTAAGATTCTACATTTATAGATTGCAGTTTAAAAATCTTAAAAGTGTGTAACACATACCGTTAAACACGTCTGGACGATGAAAACAGAAAGTGTACAAATATTAATCTAGAGTTGCTGTTTGGTTTGGTTTTGTTCTGTAATCAGATTGTTTTTTCTATTAAAAAAAGTATATTGTAATGACATATTATTTTTAAATCACTGTTCTGCTCCAAAAATTACAACATGTACAAGTGTTTTATCATTACCTGGATTACTCATAAATATACTAGCATTACAGAACTACACCAAGAAGTCAAAAGGTATGAGGATAAAAAAATGTATAAATAGTTAAATCTTATAAAAATATAAGACATTAAAAGGATTTTAAATAAATATATACATAACATTATACAAAACAGTATGAAGGGTTTACAGAAGATGTTCTTGAGTAAGTTATATTTACCAGGACCATTCCTACAGTCAAAATTGAAAAAGACAAAAGCACCATATCTAATATAGAATGAAATACATGACTTTTGTATTGATACTGATTTCTTAATGATAACAGATGCTGACTGACACTGTAACTAAATATTTGTTATTGTCAAAGTCACTGGTTTCCTGTTTTAATACAGTTTATACATTTATTCCACTTAATATAGTGACAGTCTACAACATACATAAATGTACAATGTTATCTTTTAGTGAAAACAGCAAAATTTTGAAACACAAGTTTTCAAATCCTCTTATAACAAATATATGGGGCACTATAATTATTATATTTATTTTCTACGCTTTAAAATATTTGATTTCAACAATAGTTACATCTTCCCGTAAAATTATTATTGTTGTTAAATTTTCTCTGTGGATGAACATACAGTTGTTGTCTTCAGTTTGGTTTATTATTTAGACTGTTTAAGTCACCTACCAGATAAAGTCTTGGAGATCTCTACTTTATCATTATAGATAAATAACCAAATTCTGTATCATTTTGCTGTTGTGGGGTAATTCCATACTTCTTTTCAAACTCAAAACATAACAATAATCTTTCAATGGCAAACCTTAAACACAGTCCCAAAAATGTCTCATTTTCCTTCTTCAAACAAAGGGGTGAATTGAAAGCAAAGCAGTATTTCTAATCTACATGTTGTATGGGCCTTATTTCAACACAAAGTTCTATACATTAAATGCTGAAAAAAGTTTCACACATTAGTTTACACCTCAACTTAAATATCAAGTGTACAAAGCCTAGTGGCAACATTCCATAATCTTATGAGGTTTTGTTCAAGTAAACAAGAGATGTTTGTTAAACATGAATGACCTCCTTGCCTTTTTTACTAAAACATGGGCCCTTGTGAGCTTAACCTTTGTCACAGTGAGCCCCAAATCAACAAATTCACTGCATTCTCTTCATGCATTATCTGTAACTGCCTGGTTTACAGACCGTACATAGGCAAAGCTATACACTCCCCGCCGATTCTTTCAAGGCAGGGGAAGCAGGGAGTGGCATGCATTGTACACTTCTGTAAAGGTTTCTTACTAAATTATTCTACTTCATATGAATTCAAGTCAAAGGCACATCAATCTGACTTAAAGTTGATGATACTCTCTGTGATGTCAACAGTGTCTATTCTAGAAATTCAGAAATAGGGGTGAATTTCCCCCCTCACTTCAAAAAATAGGGGGGATTTTCAAAAACATGGGGGGACCAAACACCATTGTTTAAGCATTTCACATGTTCACACTAGTATTTTCGTTCGGTTAAACACCTTGTGTCTATTTTATTGGGTGTTTGGTCGTTTCGTCAAACCGTCGTTTCGTCAAACTTATTTTTCTGTACAAAACAGGTAGTTTGTTCGTCAAACTTAATTTTTAGAGTAGATAACTACCGATTTTACCGAAGTGTCAAACAGATGCAATCACATGCAAACAGACTATTAACGTTAAAGCTGTTCACATTAAACGTCGCGCAAAGGTACCGCTGATTAATTGTTTGTCTTACCGGTAATTATACAAATTAGATTATTATCCCGCTATTTAGGTTGCCGATTGCACATTTATTTTAATGAATCACAAACACACTTCAGCAATCAGTTATAATTTGATTTCAATAGGTGTGAATTACTATATATTATTAATCTGACGAAACGACGGTTTGACGAAACGACCATAATTCATTTTATTTAGCTTCGGATTACCCCCCTTTGTTTTCCGGTGTTCATGTAAATTAATCCCCGACTAGGAATTCCGGCAGTTTTTGTGCAAGTTTACCGATTTGGATGCGCGATTTTCGCGCACATGTTTCAAAAATGTGCGCGATCTTTGAAAAAATAGCGTGAATCCCGCAATCGCGCGTCCTAGAATAGACACTGATGTCAATGATAAAGTCCAAGTCAAGGTCTGGATGAAAACAGACTGAAATTTACAGAAATACTTACAGCTACTAAATTTTCTTGTACAAAAGGTGTCAACAGATAACTTTTCAAAGAAACCATGATTTCTTCAAAATCTTTAGCATTTATGTAGCCATTGTTATCATGGTCAAACTTTCTGAATGCCTGGAGGGCATGTTCTTCATTGAAATCCTGAAAATCAAATAAAAACAGGTTTTAGTGACATATGACATATTCACATAGAGGTTTCTTAACATTTTCTTATATCATCTAAATATACTTCTACAAAGCTTTCAAATTCAATCAGTTTTAAATCAATAGAATAAAAACTGTGATTGCAATCTTCCTGACAAACACCTTCAACCATTCTATGAAAAGGTAATACATCTATATACATAATTTCAGTCCAGCTAGTCTCTTTAAATTTGAGCAGATATCCTGTTACATGTTACGTATACAGGACAACAATTTCCCTGTCTAGAATATAAGACTTTTTTTACCTAGATAATCAAGTTCTGTTCATAATTGGTTTAACTGGTTTAAGCAAGGTCAATGCCCCCTATCTGTCAAAGTCATACCAGACAGGCAGTTAATCATATGATCATTATTGGGACAGACCAGTACTAGTCTCCAATTCTCCATAAGAAACTGCCAATTTTCTCTCAAGAGTGGTACTAATGGCTGACAGCAGTGCTCATCTCAAACCCAATCAGTGATACGTTAAGTGATTTAAAATCAGTGACTTTAATCTCTCCACTATGGAGATGGTTTAGTTCTATTCCTGAACTACGACCATAAACACATCATTTAAGGTAATCAGTTTTAAAAGATTCATCACAAAAAACTTGTTTTAACTTACATGTATAAGCTGTGTAAACTCAGCATAGGAAATCCGTCTTGACTTGTCCTCACCAAAATGGAGTTGTATGAAGTCACACTCAAAATTGAATGGTATTTGTTTGTGTAAAGTTGTATGCATCACAATGTCTTTAAACTCCTCTGAAAAAATATAAGTTACAGTGACTAAGATGGAACATGCATATATACTCCATCTTTCAAGGGTACACAAATAACAGTAGTAAATTGCTATGAAGTTCCTCAAGCTAGCAATTTGTATTTATATTAAAAAGATCACTTAGTCTTGATGGCTCGCTTTCAGAATCTGCTTTAAAAGAAAATTCTAAAAGCACAGCAGTAAGGCCACAAGAAAATAATTGTTTGTTCAGGCGGAATCCAACTCTAACTGCCACTGATCCTGAGTTTGTATTTTCTGTTCATAAATTTTAAGCTGTGCAAAATTAGAGTTACTAAGGAGATAACTTGAATTTAAAGCTTTAATTGAAGAACATAATGCTGCTAGACTGCTAGACTATCAACTCCATTGTTGGATTAATTTGATTGGCTGAACTTTTCTTACAGTTATACACTGGTGCTGAAGGAACAAAAAGAAAACTTTGATGCATTCCATAGCTACTTTTTTAGGCTGTTGCATTTAAACAAATATATTTTTTGTTTGGTAGGCACAAATCTATAAATTTAATGCAGATTACAGACTTTACTTTCCTCTGATGACAATATTTAACAAGTCAAATTGGTAGGTATTGTTGGAGGATCCAGACTCATCAGCACACTTACTGTAGTTGATGAAGCCACTTCCATTTCTGTCATAGATCTGGAAGGCAACTCTGTACATGGCATCAGGCAGGGACAACAGGTGTTCAAATGCTTGAAACTCTGTAAATGAGATTTTGCTGCAACAAGAATAATTGGGATCAACTGTAAAACTTCATAATATAAACTGATTCAACAGTTTATCACATGTTTTTTTTTTTGTTTTTTTTTTTATCATTTCTTTCAATGCATAATTTCCATTTTGCAGACATTTCCAAGTATCAACTATGAACAGCTGCTTGTATAGCTGCTATATTATTGTAAGAACACTTCTTCATCAGTAAGAAATCATAGCTTCAAGGGATTTAAACTGTCAACCATGGTGTGCACCATTTCAGCTAACCAGAAATATCTAACAGGCTTCATTTAAACGCAAAACAGTCACATTTTTTATACAATAAAAATGGAGCAATAATAGTGATCTTAAAATAAAAATATACAGATGTATCTTACCCTTAGTATAGTACTTATTACCTCCAATTTAGAAAGGTTTCTTTATATATCCCATTTTGTTGTAAGCATTGAAATACTGAAATTCCTAAGAATCCCCTTTTTACCCCCCACCCCCACAACTCCATCCCCCAACTCCCCAAACCGCCCTTGTTTTAAATACTCCTCTGGACTCTGAATAAATCACAGACTTCATAGGTGTTTAATATGGAAAGCAAAAATAGATATCTCAAATGAATATTTACATCTACAAGCACCAAACTTACCCATCTCTGCTAGTATCTATGCTGCTTCCAAATAGTTGTAAAGTGTATTCATTGAAGTTTTTCACATCTAGTAACTCTAGAAACCTCTGAATAAAGTCAGAATAGGTCATAAAGCTCTCATCTCCCTCAGTTACACTGGCATACTGAAAATACATATCTGCGATATTTCAACTTCAGTTTATGCAGGAACTATTCTTGCATGTTGCCCAAAACCACACAATCACATCTTTTCTTTATATATTTTATATAGATGTCTCAAAATTCATGATAGCCTGAGCTGGTTTTATATTGCCCACTAACATTACATGTAGTGCATGCAGGAGAACTGCAGATTACTTTTAAAGCACGATTCTTGTAAAATGATAGAAAAACATGTTGCCAATACTTTGCCATGTTGAAATCAGTCAATGAAAAGTGGCTTTGTTTCAATAATTGTTACAATGGATTCTCAATATAATCAGTAGATATGATTAACAAAGAAAATCCTTTTTGAAAAGTACTAGACTGTCTACTTGAAAACATCAAGATGTAAAATCGGTTTTATCAGGTTTGTATGACATACCTTCTGGAAAACACTTTTCAGATGCTCTGAATCTGCACGCATCAACCCCTCTTCCTGTAAGTTTACAAAAGCTTAAATATTTAATTTACTTTTCAAAAGGACATAAGTAAAAATCTTATATACAACATACACTTTATATTAGTTACTTGGTCATTACCTACTTACTGTCAATGTTTACTGTGTATGTTGTGACCATCTGAAAAATAAAGTTTTGCATATGGTACCAATTACTGGTCTTACAACTATATCAACTATTTCCTCACTTTCTTAAGGCTTGTGTTTGTCTGGATATTACCTACATGCATTTCTATGCAGTGGTGCTTATTATTTCAAGAGACATACTGTACTGTACTTGAATATCATGCTAATTTTTTGGACTAGCCTGAGTGCAGCAAGTGAACTGTATGCAATTTCATGGAAATATCAGCACTCAAATAAATCATAATATTAATATGCATGACAAAAATAAGATATTGCAGAGACAAGATCTTTGTTCTAAGCTTATGCACAATTATTAACACACAATGATTAGTTGAAAATCGTATATAAATCAAAAGAAAAATCATTCATCTTTAAGAGATGTAAAAATTCTTGTGAGGTGCGGAGTTATTTTTTTCTGGTGATTCATTAAAAAAATACAAAGATAGTATGATATTTAGAAAATTATACACACACTTTGGAGGGAGAAGTAACTACAGCATTTATTAAGAAGTCAAATCTGTTAGATTCTTATATCTTTGATGTTAAAACAGCAAGGCCTTGTGTATAGAAAAATTAATAGCTACTGCCACTGCTTTGGTTCTAGAACTTTCAGCCATAGCCAAATTTGCTTTGCCTCCATCTATAGCGAGAATACTCAATATGAAGGATGTAATACACCAATTGACACTTTGGAGTTAAACCAATCAGCGCACGCCTTTAGGAAAGTTCCTGTGACGTCACCAATAAAAATTTCGAGTAAAAACATGGAATCGCCGATACGCCATCGTTACTTGCTTCATTTAAATTGCTTTTTCTTCGCTAAATGTCAAGTAATCTTCTTGAAAAATATCTCATTTTTTTCAGGAAACATTGCTTTATTGAATTCGTTTGATTATAAAAAATTATATTTTTTTAAACAACCATTAAAATGAGTTTTAAAATGCCGAAAATTGTGATCGGAAAGCAAGTCTGTAAATTGTCAATTTTCTTTGGTTTTAAGATTAAAGGTTTGGTGAAAACGTCATAAAAATATAGTTTGATGTTTGAATGTATTTTCTCAATCAATAAATTACTCTCAAAAACATTTTTTCAAACTTTTCTCGTCGATTTAAAATTGGTTGTGTACGCTCTGTATGTATTGCGCTTGACTTTTACTCGAAGTAGGTGGCGCTATTTGTGGCTAAAAATAGAACAGCGCAAAAGTGTCAATCGGTGTATTATGGGATGATGATGATGTTTAAAAACTAAACAAAAACTGTGTATGTTTCAACATTATAACTTAGTTACCAACTAAGCCTGGGCAGAACATTGATGTCTACTCCACTTAAGACCTGGGTATTGATACTAATCTTAATCTTGATAAGAAACTAAAAATTCCTGAGAAATCAAGAAGAAAATGCGTAACTTGTTCTAACTGTTGCTATGTAAGAAATATTTGGTTCACCTTGTGCGAATCGCATTCGACCTTTATCGCAAATGGCCAACATGCAAAAAAACGTGACAGATACTTCTCCTGAAATAAAATAAGTAAAGCTTTTAGCTTTTATAAAATACAAAGCATAAACAGAATTTTCGGAAAAGACTGGTATTTTACAGCATTTAATCGAAAACTGGAAAATTGGAAAACAAACCCTTATGGGCGCCGCCATTTTTCTTATCACGTTAGGAAATGCATTTCATTGGATTAAACCAAAGGTGAAGGCCGGATAGATCATGATAAACATTAAACTGAAAGTAGAAAATGATAGATTTTTTAAGTGCAAAAATTAAGGAGTCTGTCCTACATTATCACTATCAAATTGACGCATTATGTCTGCTGATAAAGTATTTCAAACTTATAGTATGCATGCATGATGGCCAGACCAAGTTGACCTATATTGTCGGTCAATAACTATATATAAATTATAAGATTTAATCTGGATCTAGTTTATGTTGGCCTAAATAGTTTGAAAATGTAAAGGATACACATGTAAAATATTTGAGGGTTGGGCGTATATTCAGAAAAACAAGCATATGGACGTTTTGATACGAGACTCAACATAATTTTATAAAGTTATATTTTATAATATATTAAAGATTACGATTTGCGCCTAAATATGTGGCAAAACGTTTACTGTATAGATTTAAATAATATGAATAAAAGCAGTCTTTTATAAAAGTATGACAGAAATTGTACTCATATATTTGAAACATAGATCATAACTGCTCGAGAACTTTGGACTACACGTTTTTTTCAAGACGCTAGATTTTAGGCGACAATAAATGGGTTGACTACAAATAAAACAAAACGTGATGTATTAAAACAAATAATAAAACAGAAATAGAAAACCCTTATTATTAAGTACACCAGGGTTTTTCAGGATATTTGAAAGACCTTGAGTACACCTATGAAAATGATTTTACAAGTTATTTCAAAGTTTCCTTTGGATGGAGAAGTAACTATATACAGCATTTATTAAGAATTCAAATCTTTTAGATTCTTATGTTTTGATGTTAAAACTACGAATACCGTTAGGGCCATCGTGGTTAGACGTTATAATCCAGAGGGCTACAATGCGATAGTGCGATAATGCGATGGCGACAGTGCGATAATGCGATGGCGACAATGCGATAATGCGATGGCGATAACGCGATAGTGCGATGGCGACAATGCGATAGTCATATCGTACTGTCGCCATCGCATCATCGCATTGTCGCCATCGCACTATCGCATTGTCGCCATCGCACTATCGCGTTTTCGCATTATCGTACTGTCGTCATCGCATTATCGCACTGTCGCCATCGCATTATCGCACTGTCGCCATTGCACTATCGCATTGTCGCCATCGCATTATCGCACTGTCGCCATCGCACTATCGCATTGTCGCGTTATCGCACTATCGCATTGTCGCGTTATCGCACTATCGCATTGTCGCGTTATCGCATTGTCGCGTTATCGCACTATTGCATTGTCGACTATCGCCTTCCGGTACACATGCGCACATCTATTTTTTTGTATGTACACAAAAACAATTGCAGAAACATAAAATGGATGGCTTTATAAAGATATACTTTGAAAGAGGTTACAGTTATAATGAAATCCAATTCTTTTAAAAGTGGGTCCATCTACAGACAAAAAAAACGATGTGCGCATGTGTACCGGAAGATGATAGTCGACAATGCGATAGTGCGATAAAGCGACAATGCGATAGTGCGATAACGCGACAATGCGATAGTGCGATGACGACAGTACGATAATGCGAAAACGCGATAGTGTGATGGCGACAATGCGATAGTGCGATGGCGACAATGCGATGATGCGATGGCGACAGTACGATATGACTATCGTATTGTTGCCATCGCACTATCGCGTTATCGCATTGTGGCCATCGCATTATCGCATTGTCGTCATCGCATTATCGCGTTATCGCACTGTCGCCATCGCATTATCGCACTATCGCATTGTCGCTCTCTGGATTATAACGTCTAACCACGATGGCCCTAACGGTATTCCGTATAAAACTAGCAAGGCCTTTAAACATTTATAGTTGAATTAATGTTAAGATTTACTTCAAAGAACATTATTACAAAATGTACAAGAAATTAATAAATAAAATGTAGTAAAAAAAAAAAACAAGCCCCCTTATATATAATCAACTATTATAGAGGGGGCTATTTTTTGCTATTTTACTTTACTATTAATTGATAAATTTCAAACTCCTATGCATTAACTTACCAATCATCCGTTAAACAGAGACATAGATATTATCTATGTCTCTGGTTAAAGAATGAGCGGTTCAAGCGAGACTAGAGTGATATTTACCCATATGCAAAACAAGTTGGCTTCCTTTAAAAAGTAAGCCAAAGAGAGGTCAGCAGCTGTCGTCAATGAAAGAATGAATCTACTTGTTTCCAAGATCATTATGAATTTTTTAAACGTTCTTTGACTTAAATAATTATAAAAACTAGTAACCTAACTATTATTAATAGTTAATACCTTATTAGGCAAAATGACCGAAACTGGCTATAATTTAGTTATTTCAAATGCTTTTTATAGTGGCGTATCTATCATTTAAATAAATGAAACAAATTAAGATAACCTCATGTATTTCATACCTTGTAGAATCTTGGGGATCTTCTTATAAGCCCCTAAGGCTTTACTCCCCCCTCTTTTACAACAATGCATGTAGTTGTTGAAGCCAGAACTCCCATGTTAAACTGCTGCTTTTTTAGGCTCATTTAGTTTTGTTTTCCCTTTCAAGCTGTAATTACACCTTTCTTAGTCCAAATATTGTACAAAACAATCAGCGATAGTATCTGTTAAGCTTGACTTAATATTAAAAGGGCGTAAATTTGATCCAAATCGAGGAATTGGACTTGTCAAAAATCCTCTGAAATTCGTAAAAAATATTTACCATTTTTTCATGACCATGGCTAAATATTAATTTGTTCAGCAGGCTGATGAGTTTCTCAGAAAAAAAATGCATTTTAGAATTTGTAGCTTTAAAAAAGTAGCATGCATTATAAGAAATGCATCCCTATAATTGTATTTTTTTTTAAAGCGACTGACTCACAGAATTTTGCTGATTTTTTTTCCTTTTTTAAATTTAAGAGAATTTAATATACTACGGAAAAACATAATATTATGCTTCTATACGCCATGAAAACTGAAAAAAAAAAAGTTTTGACTTAACCAGGATTCGAACCCACGACCTTTCGGTCAGTAAAACAGGGAACGACGATCTAGACCACTGAGCCTTGTAAGCAAGCGTCAAAATTATTCTTATAACTAAAGTATCTACCCCGTGACTAAAGGGGTAAATTTTTTACCGATAAAAGTGTGTAAAACTTTATATTTTGATGTAAATGAATCAGTAACTTAGTTTAAATATGTTCTTTACAATTGCAGCAAAAATTTCGAGATGTAAGAACAGTTTCTTTTTTTTTTCATCGTCGGCCCATCTGTAAGTCAGTCGCTTTAAGGGAATACAAAATTATTCTGTACGTTTTGTTCATAATGGGCCGTTTTAACCATGGGCCGTTTTGACCCGATGTTAACTTTTGGTTTCGTTTAAATGAATTCGTATTTTGATTCAGAGCATGCGCATAACTATCTTTGTAGACTGGTTTTCATGATTTTAGGCTTAATATGACATCATTAACTAAAATTTGATACGCAAAAATGGATGCCGCCAGCAATTAAAGCCAACACTGTGGAGAGGTCTATATATTTGAAAGACCTTCAGTGCACCTATGAAAATGATTTCATTTTGCATTTTGTTTTCCTTCTGAAGATAAAAAGTAAAAAAAATAGTAATCCCTTCATTAGATAATTCGTTCGCTCGTTCGATATTTTGCTCATTCATTTGTTTGTTCGTTTTTTTATTCATTCATTTTCTCAGTTCCTTCATCTTCCTCCGGGTGAATGTATAAATCTTGAGCACTCTATCTGCATACTTGTACATTTACTGAATATTTTAATCATTTTCCATATTACAGTTCAAATTTTTTATTTATTTTTTTTTAAGTAAAACACAACTTTATTCAAAAAGAAGTCTTCAGTCAGATCGGAGGGACCGTTGAAGACCGGGGACCGGAGAGGATCGGTTAGTATTGCCCGTCAATCAGTGGCCACCGACGAAGATGAGTAAGATGTTTGCCTGATTAAGATACATCGATATAAAGTCATTTGGTATTCATTGACTGATTGTCACTTATTGCTTTACACGCCCTGCTGTATTTACACAAAGAGGCATTTGGGTCTGCAAAATTAGCTGAACTTTCATATTGTCATATGTTTCCGCGAATATTGTTCGTGGGTTAGAGACTGCTAAATTTTAATGCTTATTTCACAAAAGGAAAATTAGTAAGATGGAGACCGTAGGAGAACATGAGCCGTGTTGTTTTAAATGCAGATCCTTATTAATGGAGCCATATATTCAGTGTGCAAGTTGTGAAAGGACAGAGGACCATAGACCAGTAACATTATGCCTGCATTGTTTTGCAAAGGGGTCAGAGTTTGACAGCCACCAGAGTGACCATTCATACATTGTTGTGAAGAACAACTTTCCAGTATATGAAAGAAATTGGACTGCACAAGAAGAAATTCAGCTTCTGAAAGCAGTATGTGACTGTGGTTATGGCAACTGGATTGACATTGCACACAAGGTGAGAACAAAAACTTATGCTGAATGTGAGAGACATTATATACAGTGTTATATCAACAATCCTAAGGATGGACTCCCAGAATTTCCTGAAAAGGAGCTGTCATTTTTTCCAAGGCCAGTAGTGTTCAAATTGTCTGAGGATCCTCCAAGACCAGCAGATGGTTCTCAAGTCACTACAGAAATGGCGGGCTACATGGCAGGGAGGGGTGACTTTATGGTTGAGCATGAAAACTTTTTCGAGCATGATCTTAGAACCCTAGAGTTTGACTTTAATGCAGATGATCCAATTGAAAGTGACCTTAAATTTGCTGTTGTTGATGTTTACTTAAGATGTTTAAAAGAAAGAAAACGAAAGAAAAAAATAATTAGAAAGTATGGCCTTGTTAACCACAGAAAGAATACAAGTTTAGGGTACAGGTATGACACAGTGTTTACTCAGTATGTGGAAGGTTTGCAGGCCTTTGCTCAACTTGTGACACCTGATAACAATGAAATGTTTCTTGAGGCTTTGTTGCATGAACAGGAACTGAAAAATGACATAAGATGCTTGAAAGAGTATAGAAGTAATGGTCTAACTAAATTGAACCAGGTAAAAATGTATAAATTGTTGAAGAAGAATCGTGATAAAGAAAGGAGTGAATGCCATCTGTTGAATGATGTTATAACACATATCAGGGATGAGACAGCATGTCAGACATGGTTACAGAGACAAGCTACTCTTGAAAGTCTGGGAAAAACATCTCATTTGCCAAGTGTCCCAAGAAAATCTGCACCACCACTTGATATATCTGGCTTTCCAAACTATGACAGCCTTACAGCAAAGGAAAAAAACTTGTGTTCTCAGTTACGTCTTATACCAAGTGCCTACCTGGACTTCAAGCTTGCTCTGACCAATGAATGTGACAAACATGGAAAACTAAGGTTGGCTCAGGCACGTCAGTTGATCAAAATTGATGTGAACAAGACCAGAAAGATTTATGATTTACTAGTTCAGGAAGGGGTCATAAAGAGAGATCCATTATAAATGAAATAGTGCACAAACAATCTTAAAGCTATATAATAGTAATAGTACAGATTCTCATATAGCTTGAAAAATTAAAGAGGAGCAGCTTCAACAAAAAGGTTGACTAACTGTGCTCCCACCAACCTTTCACTTGACATTTTCCTTGACCAATTTTTTTTTTACCTATGAGTCAGTCACTTTTTTGTGTGAGTCATCTACAAAATCAGTATTTACATCCTGTACTAGGTTTCATGACGCAATTTAAGAAACATTGATTTTACCTTGGTAACTGCTCACATAAGTTTCATGCAGCTTCTCATCAGCTGAAAACACTCACAATGACAGGATGCAGCTATCAAGTGATTCACTTATCATCCAACACTGAGACTGCACAAGAATAATAACTCTTCCCCTCATATTTTTTTTTTGTTACTATCCTTTGTTATTTTTCATGCATAATTTTTGTCCGGAGCATTACTCAGAAAGTATTTGAGATATCAGTTTGAAACTTCATAGATGGATAGATCTCATTGAGGAGGCATTGCATAAGAATGATATCTCTACGCTTTATAATTTTCGAGTTATTGCCTTTGTTATTTTCCATGCTTAATTTTTTTTCCGGAGCATAGCTCGAAAAGTATTTGAGATATCAACTTGAAAATACTTAGGTGGAAAGATGTCATTAACGAGAAGTGCATTGCACAAAAATGATAACTCTACCATTCATAATTTTTGAGTTATTATTCTTTATTTTTCATGCTTAATTTTTGTCCAGAGCATAACTGGAAAAGTGTTTGAGATATCAACTTGAAACTTCATTGGTGAATATATCTCATTTAGTATGAGTGCAGAGCACAAGAATGATTACTCTACCTTTCATATTTTTTTTAGTTATTGCCCTTGTTTATTTTTCTTGCTCAATTTTTGTTTGGACAATAACTCAAAAGGTGTTTAAGATATCAACTTGAAACTTCGTAGGTTGATAGATCTCATTTGGGAAGAGTACTGTGCACAAGATTGATAACTTAGCAAACACATTCTGCAGGGGATGGCCATGTCAACATGGCTCTTGTTTGACCTGATAACTGAGAAGTATAGCTGCTGCAAGCATCACAGAGTGACAGTCTTGTCTTTGATATCACAGAATGTATATTTCAGAAACTGAAGTGACAGGCTTTAAATTTGCAAAGCATTATATTGTATTTCAAGGATTTTTAAAAAATGGATGCAGAGGTTTTTAAATCTACTTAAGAACAGTTAACTTCCTGGTTATGGCTTATAAATTGGTACCTAGCTTACCTCTTTTACTTTGACTCACATACTTACTGTGTAGTGAATCTTTATATATTATTATTTTGACTGCTATATGTTACAAAGTAAAACCTCCATTTTCACTAATATGTTGCAGATTTTCCCTTTGAAACTTTCAAGGCAAGTAAAGTGGGCCTGATTTGTTGACCAAGTTTAATTTCCAGAAAAATCAAGCAGTCTTGCATTTAGTTATGGCCATGATTTAAGAAAAGATAATGCAGTTGGCACTGTCTTTGTTTTCTTTTTGAACAACTGTAGTCATCACATCATTAAATACAAAATAGCTAGCTTGAATATTTTAAAACTACTACCAGATATTGCTGTTTTTAGAGTTACTCCCCTTGCACTGATAGAAGTTTGGTAAATGTAGTCTTTTCATCACTAAGTTTAATAATTTTTATTGCATTAATTTAATAAACCAATCAAGATAACACCTTGGTTGGACATACAGCTTTCAAATTCAAATTGTTTTTATGCTTTTCACTTTTTTACCACTGAAGCAGCTTGAATTTTTGTACCCTTACATAATTAAGTCTATTTTTGATGTAATAAAAATTTTGAGGTTTGTAGTAAATGGGTGTTACCATTATTTACCTTTATTTACTTAGAAGTCTAAATGTGTGTGAAAAAGATCAAAGTTACTTTTACCTTTGGGAAAATTGTTCTATTAAGAATGTTCAATGAAAAATTTAAAGCGACTGACTCACAGATGAGCTGATGATGAAAAAAAAAAAAAAAAATATTTATACATCTGGAAATTCTAGCTGTAATTGTGAAGAACATATCTAAAGTAAATTACTGACCCATTACAGAAAAACACAAAATATAAAGTTTTGCACACATATATCTGTAAAAAATTTACCCCGTTAAACACAGGGTAGATAGATATATATATATACAAGATTAATTTTGATGCTTCTAGTTAACTAGTGTCTGTAGCTCAGTGGTGTAGATCATCGCCTTAAATTTTACCGACCGAGAGGTCATGGGTTTGAATCCTGGTAACATCAAAACTTTTTTTCCCATTTTTCTTGGTGTATAGAAGCATAATATTATGTTTTTTTCCATAGTATATTGACCTCTCTTAAATTTTAAAGAAAAAAGATTCAGCTAAATTCTATGAGTCAGTCGCTTTAAAGACTTGCTAGAGATTTTTTCATGAATGTTGTTGGTGATCTCTTTAAGTGTTAAGATTATAGTATTACATGATAGTAGTACAAAATGGTTTCTACTTAAATATAGCATCACGTTGTTGTAAATAGTTTCTACTTAAATATAGCATCACATTGTTGTAAATAGTTTCTCTTCAATTACATGTACACAAAAATTCTCTGACAAATTTTCAACAGGCTCCTAAAAAAATGGTCAGAGCCTTTGTCATGAAGGATATTGCCAGTCAGAAGTGTATGTCAAGATCCTTTAGCAGAAAGGATAACCGAACTAGCCACAATGGTTGAAAGTCTCCAATTATTTTTTTGTATTCCACACTTTCAAGCAAAGTATTGGTTTGAATCAAAGAAGCATTCGTCTAGCATGATTTAGAAGTTGTAAGTACATTTTTCCCATTTGCTATAAAGTAAACAGGTTTAAATGAAACTGTAAAGTAACTTGTGAGCACAGGTCAGCATTATTGTCCTGGCTTATAGCTGAGTGTGAATAAAGCCTGTCTCAGTTTATAGGAGTGGGGAACAAAATAAATGTTCTAACTGTTGGTTTATATATTCTCTGCTTGTGTGAAACTGGTAGAAGGAAAAGGGGATTGATTTGTCTCCTGATATCTTCAATAGCTGGTGTATGATTTCACACATGAAATAAATAATATCTTCAAACAAACATTAGTAGCCAAAAAGTATCTGATTTTGTAACAATTCAAATTTAACTGTTTACAATGCATCTGTAAATACTGTTAGTTTCAATAAGGCACTGCTGATTTATTTTGGCTATTCAGACAATAAATTTTCATGTACAGTTTGTTATTTTCCTTTTACATGTATACCATTTTTTTTGTGCACTTAATGTTGTTTTTGTTTTTATGCCCTCGAAGGGAGGCAAATAGTTTTTGAGCTGTCCATTTGTCAGTCAGTCCGCACTACCAAAAAGAAATAGGGGGCCATCTAACAGTAAACATAACAAAAGAGAACAATAGAGTTTATTCCGTAACATTAGAATAAGGGGCCAATGGCCCTCTATTAAACAAAAGAAAAGGCCCTCTATCTAGTTTCGGCCGGACCTCGATCTGTCCGTCAGTCCGTCTCAAAACTTTAACATTGACAATAACTTATTTTACCTTGACCCCTGAATGACCTTCACCTTGAAGATCCAATTGTCCAAAAACTTTACCATTGACCATAACTTCCTTATTAGTAAGTGGATTTACTTCACACTTGGACACAACACCCCTTTTCACAAAACTTTCTCACTGACCTATATTTATTTGACCTCAACCCCTGAATGACCTTCACCTTAAAGATCCAATTTGTCTAAAATCTTTAACATTGACCATAACTGCATTAGTAAGTGGATTTTCTTCATACTTTGACACAACACCCCTTTGGACAATACAATGTACCTTCCAACTGACCTATATTTATTTGACATTGACCTTTAAATGACTTTTACCTTGAAAATCCAATTGTCCAAAAACTTTAACATTGACCATAACCTTCTTATTAGAAAGTCGAATTTCTTCATACTTGGACACAACACCCCTTTGGACAAGGCCTTCTCATTAACTTATATTTATTTTACCTAAACCCTTAAATGACTGGTCCTCAGCTCAAAGTCAGAGCACCACCTTGGGGGCATTGTCATCTAACAGTGACAGTTCTTAATTAAACTACAGTTGTTTGGTGATAATGTTTTGTTTAAAAAAAATTGGATAATATGAAATAGTTTTTACATTTTTTTTTGTCTATTGGTATAAAGAATGTCTGTTAAAATATTTGAAGACAGATCTGTTGTGTGTTCTTTCCTGGTGAAAAGTTGATGAAGATCAAGTAATTTATTTAACATTTTACAGCTTGGTAGATGTTGGTTTTACTGTGTCTACAGTATGTTTGGAATTAAACAGTTTCAAGTCAGTTTTAAAATTAACATTGATATACCTCGTATCTATTTTACTGGCTTACTGGCTATAAACATGAAAAAAAGAGTTAATTTAAAGAACATAATGTTTGATATTTTTCCTTCAAGCATTCATACACTTAGAAAGTGTTCACTTGGAATATAGTTTTACGTCAAAAAATGTTACAGCAACAGCAGTATACAAAGAGTAATATTAATACATTAAATTCATCTAGGCCTATTGTACTCTTGCAGCTTGAAATAATTCATTCAAAATCATTCATGTTAATGTGGTTTTATACTACTTTATATCTAAATGTACAGCTCTTTATAACTCTAGATATTGTTAAAAAGAAAAGTTAATTCCAACTTGTAATTGAAGTCTCATAAGTGTGATTACATAAATTGAAGTTTTTAATTATTTTACTTGCCAAGTCAGTGAAGAGATTAAATTGGGGTTTTACTGATAACAGGTCCAGCCTTTTAAAGACTATAACATTCTTGTATTGTCAGTTATACTTCTAATCCTCTGCCAGTTTCAGAAAATAGCATGTAAAAATCTAATATATTTACTTATAGCAGATGTGAAATGTCATGAATTTTTCTGTATGACATTTTGTCACTTATCATTGAATTTATATTAAATAGAATTAAGTCATGTTTTCAGTTATGAAAAGGAGACCTAATGTTTACGGTGCAAGTACTTCTTTAAGATATTGAATTATGTTTTACTTGTAAAACATACTGAAAGAATTGCCTAAGTTCAGTTTGACTTTGAAGCTCACTTTGGCAGTGTTTGAATGTGAGGCCTCATGAGCCCTTCCTTATATCTGTGTTAAAAATATTTATGCTATCTATCATTCATCTTTAACCATTTAGCTTCTAAACACTCTGAAGGATGCATTATTTATCCTCCTGTTAGTTGGAATGTTTTAAAGCTGAGAATCACCTTTTGAGCACTCTAGTGCTTCATGAAACTTGCTCAGAATATTTGTTCTTGTGATCAGCTAGGGACACATTAGCTCAAATCATTGGACATTCTTGTAAACACAATACAGATCACAGTTCTTTGCCCACTCTTAATGAGAGCTAGTCAAAATGTTTGCCCTGATGATTTCAAAAACAAGTTTGGAACTGGCTGATGTGGGATCACAAGATACATTTATTGTATATCAAATGAAAATGTGATCACTTTAGAGATGAAATTTACCAAGCTTGCATGGAATGTTTGTTCTGATGATTCCCTTGGAGAAGATTGAAACTGGGTCTGTTTGGCTACAAACTAAGCCTGAGCTTAGATCAGTGGAAAACCTAGTGAATACTCTAGAAGTCACATTTTTATCTCATTCTTCATGCTGTTTTCTTCATAACTATGTGATACATGTGACCCATCTGCACTGCAAGTCACCATTCAAGCTGATAGTGAAACAGCCTTCAATGACATAATACAAAGATTTTGAATTTGTGATTTTTTCGCCCCCATCAAAGATGAGAGGGCATATTGTTCTGCAAATGTTGATCGGTCGGTTGGTAGACACTTTGTTTCCAATCAGTGTATAGAAAACCCTTAAACCAACCTTCCTCAAACTTAGTTTGTAGGTTAGTCATGACCAGTAGATGACCCCTGTAGTTTTTTCAGGTCACCACTGACAAGGTCTCAGGTCAAGGTCACAGTGACCTTGATTAGCAAAGTGGTTTCTGATCAATAACTAAAGAACCCCTGGTCCCAGGTTCTTCAAACTTAGTGTGTGGGTTGGTCATGTCCAGTAGCTACCCCTATAGTTTTTCAGTTCACCAGGTCAAAGGTCATGGTCACTGAGCTTGAATAGCAAAACAGTTTCCAATCAATAACTATAGAACCCTTGGTTCGTAGTTCTTTAAAATTAGTGTGTAGGTTGGTCCTGACCAGTAGATACCCGTGTAGTTTTTCAGGTCACCAGGTCAAGGTCACATTGACCTTGAATAGCAAAACAGTTTCCAATCAGTAACTATAGAATCCTTGGTCCCAGGTTGTTCAATCTTAGTATGTTAGGTGGTCATTATCAGTAAATGACCCCTATAGTTTTTCAGGTCACCAGGTCAAAGGTCAAGGTCACAGTGACCTTGAAAAGCAAAATTGTTTTCAATTAATAACTATAGAACACTTCAGTCCATGTTCCTCAAATTTGGTATATAGGTTGAACATGAGCAGTAGTTTAGCTCTTTTGTTTTTCAGGTCACTAGGTCAAAGGTCAAGGCCACAGTAACCTTGTATAGTAAAATGGTCTCTAATCAGTTACTATAGAACGCTTTGGCCCAGGTCCTCAAAACTTCATAGGCAGGTTGTTCATAACAATTAGATGTAGTTTTTAGGGTTATTGGGTCAAAGATCAAGGTCACAGTAACCTTGAAAAGCAAACAGTTTCTGCTAAATATCTAGGGAATCCTTGGGCCCAGGTTCGTCAAACTTAGTTTGTTGGTTTATCATGATCAGTAGATGACAACTATCGTTTTTCAGATCATTGGGTCAAAGGTCAAGAGTCACGGTGACTTTGAAAAGCAAAATGGTTTCCGATAAATAACTGTAGAACGCTTTGGCCCATGTTCCTCAAACTCTGTATATAGGTTGTTCATGACTTTAAGATAAGCCCTTTAGTTTTTAAGGTCACCAGGTCAAAGGCCAAGGTCACAGTGTCCCTGAACGGCAAGTGATTTCCGATCAATAATTGTAGAACGCTTGGTCCTAGCTCCTCAAAACTTCATGGCTGTCTATAAGGATATGGGGCTAGGGGTGCATATATGTTTTACGAACGTCTCTTGTTTAACCAGATACATTTGCAAATACGGTGTCCAGACCAAAACTTGCAAATGTCGAATACTGGCAACATTTTTTATTCGTTAAGGCAGTAAAATCGTTCAAACTGCAATAAGCAATAACGTAATAACTACTCGCAACACTGATAGCAGTCTTTTAAATGACTTATTCTTACAAGTCATTCACCTTCATGTGGTTTTGAAACATTGCTCTTTTATTCACAAATGATTTATTAAAGCACATTTAAAAGTATATCTGCAACTATTCGCAGTTATTTGTCAGCTATTGTAATGACATCGTAGGTTTTGTTGTCATCTTTAGAGTACCGGACAAGATCCATATACTGCCGAACCGTATCTTTGTCATCGTCATTCGCCTCGTTATTATAACTATCGGTTCTCACTCGTTCAGGACGGGATCCTTGATCATCTGTAACATTGAGGTTAACGTATGCCCTGCAAAACACACGTGTTTGTTTTTAGGTTTCTTTAAGGCCGCTATGGCAACAGGTACTAGGAACATAACTTGGACACTATAGATGCTTATGAATGAAAAGAAAGAAAATAAAAAAGACTTGTCCTATTTTCTTACCTCAGATTATTACAGTAAGTATATAAGAAGCTAAACGATTGATTTTTTTCACACCGACCCCGTTTACAAGTCTGTAAATCAAAATGTTACCATGCATATTCAGTGATAACTGATGCATACCAGGCCTAAATGATAATTCTTCAAGTATATAACGTTTTTTAGAAACAGCGAGCTATTGTTGCCGAAATTTCTGTCATCTTTCGTAAAGTTGGATTATTGTCACATATTGTTCCTCGTGTAAAACTTAGGAGTACATTCATAACGTATTACGTACATGTAGTGCTTTCATTCGTTATGTTTTATGCCTCGTACCTGTGCTTGTGACCGGCATTGAAACATTAAAATTTGCGTTATAGGAAACACCCATTCAAAAGCAAACTTGAACCTTTATTCTTTATAGTTTTAAAAACTTAAAATAAGCAAAGCAGTTTGACTACGTCTCTGTTTGAGATGGAACAAAGAAACAACTATATTGAAGAAGAATAGAAATACTTATCTTTCAAATTTGCTTGTGATAACAAAGATCACTTAAGTTGCTACTAAAACTGTAATAACTCCTTTTTGTCATTATGTCTTATTTTAAATACTATCTATATTTGTTTTTTGTTGTGTTTTTT
The DNA here is from genome assembly GCA_012932295.1 of Cyclina sinensis. NCBI lineage: Eukaryota > Metazoa > Mollusca > Bivalvia > Venerida > Veneridae > Cyclina > Cyclina sinensis. Next base: position 3,636,903 of record JAAONU010000002.1, on the reverse strand, counting down.
CCCTTTCATTTGGAGATATCTTAAGATTGTTACCATTGATAGTATCACAGATTTATTGTAGAAACTTGGAGGCATCCTTAACCATTAATTCATGAAATCTGACTTATAACTTCGCTTTGATTTTGTCTGAACTTGTTCTTTTGTTATATTTGTTTATCAGTCAAAATATTCAGGATTCTAAAATGTTAATGAAAAAAAAAAACTTAAAAAACTGCTTCCAACTTATTTTGATCTTGTCGCAGGTTGTTTTTATTAGTTATACGAGACCGATTCGGCTTACCATAGTACAAAGACACTTTCCTTCGCGCATGCGCTGAATTCGGAATTTTCGGTGTTTATTGTTATATGTTGTTCCGGACTTGACTCGGAGTCGTCGACAATTTACGCCTTTGACGGAAGTTGCCGACAGACCATGAAGTTAGTCTTAGTGAACACTTGTCACGTCTCTGTTCATGTATGTTTATATTTTAATTGCAATGTCTGTCCAATCGTTGTTTGTTGTACTGGTATGAAAGAATTCTTGAATGAGAGGTTTAAATCTATTGGATCGCTTTTACTAATCCTTTTTTTTGGCGCACTACATTTTCCTTTCCTTGGTCAGTTATGCAAATGTTCTCTTACGAGATACATGATGAAATCAAAGTGAAGAAATATAGTTTTTGTAATATTTCTCCAGTGCTTATCTTCAATTTATATTGGGATAATTTAGGATAGCGCTGTGGTAAGAATAAGTACTATATTTATTTCATAAATAGTCTTCTTGTAGTATGTACGCGAGTTTGAATTTCAGTGCAATATTGTCTTGTTTTTAATGTATTGTTATTATCTTAAGTTAATTCCTTGAACTAAGTGTATTTTTGTTTCTTTCTAGGTTTAATTCCTGATATCTAAATAAAATATAACGAATCTACGCCAGGTGTTTGTTAAATATAACCACCCCTGTGACAATGGTGGCCAGTGTGGTTTCTGGTTAACCACAGCGCTCATAGACTGAGTCGGAACGGCTGTTAGACTATCATTCTCGGTTATAAAGTCTTACTTATCTGATGTAAATCTGAGTAGTTATGGAATTCGAGAAAATAAGAGTTTAGAACCTAATCAGTGTTATCTCCAGGAGATTTAAATCCCTGCAGCTTCACGAGTCCAGATTACCCAGAAGACCTAGGTCAATTCATCTACTGTAGCAATGGTGGATTGCTTGGATCTACGATTAGATTAGTTATACTTCTTCGTTGGATTCAAGGGCCCATAAATATATTTTTTTTTTACCTGATGCATCAGTAAATCAGTGAATATGTTTATAAAATAGCTATAGCAAAGTGATAAATTGTGCACACGACGTTGGAGAAATTCTTTGGAATTCGCGTTCCATAGGATGTGAAAACTACAGATAGTGTTCCTAACGACATCACCGGTGGAAAGGGAATTAATTACGCGCAGTCACATGAATGAGGAATTTGTGAAACTTATTTTTTGGCTTTTGTTTTTTTTTTGTTTTGCTAAAAATAGTGTATTTTGAAGAATTTTTCTGTGAAAGCAGTGTGTAAAGTGTAAATACATGTACTGTAAGTAACCTGTCATTGAAATATTTCATGGTATTACATGTGCTCTAGATTAGGGAAGCATTAGTTTCCAAAGCGTTTAGGAGAATATAAACAAGAAAGAGGGCAAAGAGTTTTAGATGATCTGTCAATCATTACGTGTATGAATATTTATTTTCGGAATATGATAAATGTACGTCATAAATGTCAAGAAAAATAGTTAAAAGTTACAAAAAAAGGTTATAATGTGGAAATGAATGACTAAAACCTAATTTTTATTTCTATTTAATATTAAAAATGCGGGATTATTTTTATCTGGATAAAAGAAAGTAAACGTGACGCTAGTGGTCCGGTACCTAGATTAACGACATCCACGAGGCATTAGATCCGATGTAATAGTTGTGGCTTATTAAGATTTCTGACCAGAAATTTGGCAATAATCCTTAAAAACTGAGTATGACTCTATTTTCTGTTAAAATATAGGCAGAGTAAAGTCAAACTGTGTTTAAAAAGTCACAAAATGAAGTTATTTTACTTCTTTCTTTGTTATTTTTATAACTTTAAAGAAAAATGTTTTTCTTAGGTCCTATTGTCAATAACAACTATTTTAACAAGCTGTAACTAAAAATAACTTCGGTCCTAGGTGTTTAGCTATGTTTTTAATTTAATATCTGTAAAATAAGTTTCTGGCTTTATTATATTACTATATATAAGTAACTTTTCTTCAATAAAATATTTTAAAATTCATTTTACTGGTATCACTATTTTCTTAAATAGTTTAAATAAATATGTCACGTTTTTTAAATGGAAATTACATAATTCACGAAAAGATAAGTTTCCCTGGTAAAAATTTTGTATGCAATATGATATACAATCTACAATAGACCATGCATGAGTGTATAGGTGAATTCAATTCTTTCCAAGAGTCCTGGCCGCTGTACTTATCCTTTTGAAGACTTTTAAGAACCTGAAGAGAGACTGTCGTAAGGGTCTATGTTCCTTGTAGCGTTGCTGTTGTTTTCAATAAACATAGGGAGCAGTTTAACTTAATGTTGTCGTCTATACACATGCAGTTTTGGTTCTGAAAAAAAAGTCTGAGAAGACATAGGACTGAATAATTTTGTAATGGCTGTTTAATCATGTTAGTTCGGATATGCAGCATCATAGCCATTTCATCTGAAAAAAAATTGTTTAAGACAGAGCTTTAAGACAGATGTACTGGAGAGAGTCGCTTTTTTCTTGCCATGCAGTAAACAGCATTAAGTCTTGCTTTTTAAATCATCAATTGGGGTAACAATGATTTTCAAAATATTGTACATTTAGTGTTTTAGTAAATGTCCTCAAAATCTTGATTTTACATGTTCTAGATTTCAGAGAGATTAATTCAAAAACTTTGCCGTTTGGTATTTAAAATTTGCTCCTTTTAAGGGTGTCAAGGCCTGGATTGAAAAAAGGAAGACTTAATGGTTTATACACTTCTACATTTAATTTAGACGTTTAGTGTTCTGAAGAGTTAGAGCCGAAAGAGAACTTGCCATCTGGAATGTTGCACTTGCTGCCCGAAAATTTTTCTAGTATGAAAATGCAACATGACAGATTCCAAAATAATGAAGATTCCAAATAGTTCTTGTCAGTAACCCATAACCTTTATAAGATGATTTAGGTTCAAAATAAATGTAGTCGATATCCTTAAACTTAATTGCCTAAATTTCCTGCTTTGCATTATTTCTGGATCTAAAATAGGGTAATATCACTCGGTTCATTACAGCTGTCCTTTTTTAAGGTTTTGAGATCCCTAGAGATCTTGTCTAAACAGATCCTGCTACTGAATTCTAAAAGCTGCTGCTTAGAAGAGTAATGCCCGAGGGGATTAATTAAGATTCTGAATAGTTCTAGTTGTCTAGGTGTCTGACGTTTCGAAGAGATTAAGTCGAACCAGAACCTGCAACATGAGTTCTTAAAACTGTTGCTTAAAATGACTTCCGTGCCTGAAATGGAATAATAAAGATTCCTAATAGCGTAGTTCTGGTTGATATATGTTCACTTGAAGGTGTTTTACGTTCCAAAGACATTAAGTTGAAACTGATTCGCTACTCGAGTTATAAAAAACAATGTTTAAAAAGAATTCCATGTCAAATTGGAAACTATGAAAATTCCAAATACTTCGTGTCGATATACTTGTAATTATAGGGGCTTGACGTTCTAAAAAGATTGAGTCGAAACGGATCCTACTCCTTTTGTTCTAAGAACTGTTTTTAAGAAGGACCTCCATGCCTGAAAAGAAAACAATTAAGATTCCTCATAGGTATGGGCGATATACTTGCACTTGAAAGTATTTTTTACGTTGCAAAGCGATTCAGTCGAAACAGAGTCTACTTGAGTTCTAAAAGCTGCTTCTAAAACAGTCTTCCATGCCTGAAATTGAAAAAGAAAATATTCCCAATAGTTCTGGTAGATTTTTTTACTAATGAAAGGGGTTGACGTTCCAAAGAGAATAAGTCGAAACAGAGATCAGACCACCTGAGTCCCAAAAGATTTCAGTCACTGAATTGAATTATGAAGATTCCAAACAGTTCTTGCCTATAAAAGGTTCTTTAGGTTTCAAAGATTGATAAAAAAAAAGATCCTGCTGCTTCAGTACGAAAACTGCTGTTTAAAAGAACGTCTTTGTCTGAAAAATAGAATATTAAGATTACAAATAGTTCTGGTTGATATACCTGTACATCAAAGTGTTTGACGTTCCAAGGAGATTAGTTGAAACAAGTCCTGCTACTTCTTAAACTTTTTTTTAAAAGGACGTCTTTGTCTGAAATTGAACTGCTGTTTATTAGGAATTTCATGCCTGAAATGCAATAATGAAGATTCTAAATAGTTCTGGTCGATATACTCGCACTTGAAGGTATTTTACGTTCCAAAGAGATTAGGTCGAAACAGATCCTGCCAGTTTAGTAAATAAAGATTTCAAATAGTTCTAGTCATTATACGTGCACATCAGGGTGTTCGACGTTCGTTCCAAAGAGATTACGTCGAAATAAGTCCTACTACTTAACGTCTTAAAGTACAGTTTACAAAGGGACGTCCTTTTCTGAAATGGTATAATAAAGATTTCAAAAAGTTCTGGTCGTTATATCTGCACAACAATGTGTTTGACGTTCCAAAGAGATTAAGTCGAAATAAGTCTTACTTCTTTTACGTCTTAAACTGCTGTTTGAAAAAACGTCCTTGTCTGAAATTGTATAATAATGATTCCAAATAGTTCTGGTCGATACACCTCCTCTTCAAGGTGTCTGATGTTCCAAAAGAGATTAGGTCGAAACAAAGTTTCACTTAATTTCTAACTGATGTTGTTTAGATTTTCTTCCAGGCGTGAAATGGAAACCATGAACATTCCAAATAGTTCTGGTCGATATACTTGCATTTGAAGGTATTTTACGTTCCAAAGAGATAAGGTCGAAACAGAGATACTGCCACCTTAGTTCTAAAAACTGTAAATTATAGGGCCTTCCGTGCCTAAAATTTAATAATAAAATTTCAAAACTGTTCTGGTCAATATACCCGAACATGAAGGTGTTTGAAGTACAAAAGTGATAAGGTTAAAGCACATTTTTTCTTGATTTGTAGATGATACTGTTTAACAGGACTTCTATGCCAGAAATGGAAACCATGAATATTTCAAATACTTCTGGTCGATACACTTGCATTTGAAGTTATTTCCAAACAGATAAGGTCGAAACAGATACTGACACTTTAGTTCTAAAAACTGTTGTTAAAAAGGACTTCCATGCTTGAAATGCAACAATGAAGATTCCAAATAGTTCTGGTCGATATACTCGCGCTTAAGGTATTTTACGTTCCAAAGAGATTAAGTCGAAACAGATCCTGCCACTTTAGTTAACTAAAGTAAATGAATATTCCAAAATGTCCTGGTCATCATTACTTGACATCAAGGTGTTGACGTTCCAAAGAGATTTAGTCGAAACAGAACCTGCTACTTTACTTCTTAAACCGTTGTTTTAAAGGACATCCATGTCTGAAATAGAATGATAAAGATTACAAATAGTTCTGGTCGATTTACCTACACATTAAGTTGTTTGAAGTTCCAAAGAGATTCTGTTTAAACGAGTTAGCTTCTTCGGTTTTAAAACTACTATTTTAAAAAGACGTCCATATCTGAAATGGAATAACTAAGATTCAAAATAGTTCTGATCGATATACCTACAATCAAGGTGTTTGACGTTCCAAAGAGATTTTTTTCGAAACATATTGTTTCTTGATTTTATTAAATAATGCTGTTTGAAAATACTTCCATGACTTAAATGAAAACCCTGAAAATTCAAAATAGTTCTGGTCAATAGACTCGCATTTGAAGGTATTTAACGTCCCAAAGAGATTAGGTCGAAACACGGCATCTCATCTTAGTTCTAAAAACTGTTGTTTAAAAGAACGTCCATTCCTGAAAAGCAATTATGAAGATTCTAAATAGTTCTGGTCGATATACGTGCACGCCAAGGTATTTGACAACAACAAAAAGATTCGGTAAAAATAAGATCGATACTTCAGTTTTTTAAACTTCTATTTAAAAAGACGTTCATGTCTGAAATGGAATAATGAAGATCACAAATAGTTCTGATCGTTATACTTGCACTTGAAGGTATTTAACGTTCCAAAGAGTTGAAGTCGAAACAAATACTGACACTTTAGCTAAATTTAGAGATTGAAGATTCTAAACTGTTCTGGTCGTTATACCTGCACATCAAGGTGTTTGATGTTCCAAAGAGATCTAGTCGAAACAAGTCCTACTACGTTACTTCCTAAACTGTTGTTTAAAGGGACGTCCATGTCTGAAGTGAATTATGCAAATTCCAAACAGTTCCGGTCGATATACCAGCACATCATGGTATCTATCTTTCCAAAGGGATTAAGTGGAAACAACTCCTACTACTTTACTTCTAAAACTGCTGTTTAAAAGGACGTCCATGTCTGAAATGGAATAATAACGATTCCAAATAGTTCCGGTCGATATACCTGCACATAAAGAGGTTTGACGTTCCAAAGAGATTAAGTCGAAACAAGTCTTACTACTTTAGTTTTAAAACTGCTGTTTGAAAATGTTGTCCATGTCTGAAATGGAATAGTAACGATTCCAAATAGTTCTGGTCGATATTCCTGCACATAAAGAGGTTTGACGATCCAAAGAGATCTAGTCGAAACAATCATGCTACTTTTTAGACTGCTTTTGAATAAGACGTCCATGTCTGAAACAGAATTATAAAGATTCCAACAGTTCTGGTCTATTTACCTGCAAATCAAAGGTTTTGACGTTCCAAAGAGATTATGTAGAAACCGGTTCGCTACTTCGATTCTTAAAACTGCTATTTAAAATGTCGTCCATGTCTGAAAAGAAATAATGAAGATTCCAAATAGTTCTGGTCGTTATACTTGCACTTGAAGGTATTTAATGTTCCAAAGAGATTAAGTCAAAACCAACCCTGCCATTTTAGATCACCTGAGAAAATGAAGTAGTAGGTAGGTAGTCTGGTAGGTATACCTGCCCATGAAGGTATTTTAGGTTCCAAAGAGATTAAGTCGAAACAAATCCTGGCACTTCAGATCACTTTAGTAAATGAAGAGTTTAAATAGTTCTAGTCGATATACCGGCACATCAAGGTGTTTGACGTTCTAAAGAGATTATGTCAAAACAAGTCCTTAGACTGCTAGCTGAAAGGACTTTCAAATCTGAAATAGAAAAATAAAAAAATCCAGATAGTTTTGGTGGATATACCTGCATATCAAAGATTTTTATGTCCGTTCCAAAGAGATACTGTAGAAACAGGTTTGCTACTTCGGTTTTTCAAACTGCTATATGATAAGACGTTCATGTCTGAAATCAAATAATGAAGATCACAAATAGTTCTGATCGTTATACTTGCACTTGAAAGTATTTAACGTTCCAAAGAGTTGAAGTCGAAACAAATACTGACTCTTTAATTCAATATAGAAAATAAAGATTCTAAACAGTTCTGGTCGTTATACCTGCACATCATGGTATCTGACTTTCCAAAGAGATCTAGTCAAATCAAGTCCTACATCTTTACTTCTAAAACTGCTGTTGAAAAGGACATCCCTGTGTGAAATGGAATAATTACGATTCCAAATAGTTCTGGTCAATATACCTGCACATCAACATGTTTGACATTCCAAAGAGATCTAGTCGAAACAAGTCCTGCTACTTTAAAGACTACTGTTTAAAAAGACGTCAATGTATGAAATAGAATTATAAAGAGTCCAAATAGTTCTGGTCAATAAACCGGCATATCAAAGTTTCTGACGTTCCAAAGAGATTCTGTAGAAAAACAAGTTCGCTACCTCGGTTTTTTGAACTGTTATTGGAAATGACGTCCATGTCTGAAAAGAAATAATGAAGATCACAAATAGTTCTGATCGTTATACTTGCACTTGAAAGTATTTAACGTTCCAAAGAGTTGAAGTCGAAACAAATACTGACTCTTTAATTCAATTTAGTTGATTAAAAGGACGTCCATGTCTGAAATGGAATTATAAAAATTCCAAATAGATATGGTCGAGATACCTGCACATCTTGGTATCTGACTTTCCAAAGAGATTAAGTAGAAACAAGTCCTACTACTTTACTTCTAAAACTGCTGTTTAAAAGGACATCCCTGTCTGAAATGGAATAATAACAATTCCAAATAGTTCTGGTCGATATTCCTGCACATAAAGAGGTTTAGCGTTCCAAAAAGATCTAGTCGAAACAAGTCCTGGTAATTTTAAGACTGCTTAATGAAGATTCCAAATAGTTCTGGTCGTTATACTTGCACTTGAAGGTATTTTATGTTCCAAAGAGATTAAGTCGAAACAAATCCTGCCACTTTAGATCACCTAAGAAAATGAAGATTCTAGATAGTTCTGATAGGTATACCTGCCCATGAAGTGTTTAAGGTTCCAAAGGGATTAAGTCGAAACAAATCCTGCCACTTTACATCACTTCAGTAAATCAAGAGTCCAAATAGTTCTAGTCGATATACCTGCATAGCAAAGATTTTGATGTCCGTTCCAAAAAGATAGTGTAGAAACAGGTTTGCTACTTCGGTTTTTAAAACTGCTATTTAAAAAGACCTTCATGTCTGAAATGGAATAATGAAGATCACAAATAGTTCTGGGGGTTATACTTGCACTTGAAGGTATTAAACATTCCAAAGAGTTGAAGTCGAAACAAATACTGACACTTTAGTTCAATTTAGAAAATAAAGATTCTAAACAGTTCTGGTCGTTATACCTGCACATCATGGTATCTGACTTTCCAAAGAGATCTAGTCGAAACAAGTCCTACATCTTTACTTCTAAAACTGCTGTTGTAAAGGACATCCCTGTGTGAAATGGAATAATAACGATTCCAAATAGTTCCGGTCGATATTCCTGCACATCAACGTGTTTGACATTCCAAAGAGATCTAGTCGAAACAAGTCCTGCTACTTTAAAGACTACTGTTCAAAAAGACGTCAATGTATGAAATAGAATTATAAAGATTCCAAATAGTTCTGGTCAATAAACCAGCATATCAAAGTTTCTGACGTTCCAAAGAGATTCTGTAGAAAAACAAGTTCGCTACCTCGGTTTTTTAAACTGTTATTGGAAATGACGTCCATGTCTGAAAAGAAATAATGAAGATCACAAATAGTTCTGATCGTTATACTTGCACTTGAAAGTATTTAACGTTCCAAAGAGTTGAAGTCGAAACAAATACTGACTCTTTAATTCAATTTAGGTGATTAAAAGGACGTCCATGTCTGAAATGCAATTATAAAAATTCCAAATAGTTATGGTCGAGATACCTGCACATCTTGGTATCTGACTTTCCAAAGAGATTAAGTAGAAACAAGTCCTACTACTTTACTTCTAAAACTGCTGTTTAAAAGGACATCCCTGTCTGAAATGGAATAATAACAATTCCAAATAGTTCTGGTCGATATTCCTGCACATAAAGAGGTTTAGCGTTCCAAAAAAATCTATTCGAAACAAGTCCTGCTAATTTTAAGACTGCTGAATGAAGATTCCAAATAGTTCTGGTCGTTATACTTGCACTTGAAGGTATTTTATGTTCCAAAGAGATTAAGTCGAAACAAATCCTGCCACTTTAAATCACCTAAGAAAATGAAGATTCTAAATAGTTCTGATAGGTATACCTGCCCATGAAGTGTTTAAGGTTCCAAAGGGATTAAGTCGAAACAAATCCTGCCACTTTACATCACTTCAGTAAATCAAGAGTCCAAATAGTTCTAGTCGATATACCTGCATAGCAAAGATTTTGATGTCCGTTCCAAAAAGATAGTGTAGAAACAGGTTTGCTACTTCGGTTTTTAAAACTGCTTTTTAAAAAGACCTTCATGTCTGAAATGGAATAATGAAGATCACAAATAGTTCTGGTGGTTATACTTGCACTTGAAGGTATTAAACATTCCAAAGAGTTGAAGTCGAAACAATACAGACACTTTAGTTCAATTTAGAAAATAAAGATTCTAAACAGTTCTGGTCGTTATACCTGCACATCATGGTATCTGACTTTCCAAAGAGATCTAGTCGAAACAAGTCCTACATCTTTACTTCTAAAACTGCTGTTGAAAAGATCATCCCTGTGTGAAATGGAATAATTACGATTCCAAATAGTTCCGGTCGATATACCTGCATATAAACGTGTTTGACATTCCAAAGAGATTTAGTCAAAACGAGTCCTGCTACTTTAAAGACTACTGTTTAAAAAGACGTCAATGTATGAAATAGAATTATAAAGATTCCAAATAGTTCTGGTCAATAAACCGGAATATCAAAGTTTCTGACGTTCCAAAGAGATTCTGTAGAAACAAGTTCGCTACCTCGGTTTTTAAACTGTTATTGGAAATGACGTCCATGTCTGAAAAGAAAAAATGAAGATTACAAATAGTTCTGATCGTTAAACTTGCACTTGAAAGTATTTAACGTTCCAAAGAGTTGAAGTCGAAACAAATACTGACTCTTTAATTCAATTTAGGTGATTAAAAGGGTGTCCATGTCTGAAATGGAATTATAAAAATTCCAAATAGTTATGATCGAGATGCCTGCACATCATGGTATCTGACTTTCCAAAGAGATTAAGTCGAAACAAGTCCTACTACTTTACTTCTAAAACTGCTGTTTAAAAGAACATCCCTGTCTGAAATGGAATAATAACGATTCCAAATAGTTCTGGTCGATATACCTGCACATAAAGAGGTTTGACGTTCCAAAGAGATTAAGTCGAAACAAGTCCTGCTACTTTTAAGAGACCACTGTTTGAAAGGACGTCAATGTCTGAAATAGAATTATAAAGATTCCAAATAGTTCTGATCAATAAACCTGCATATCAAAGTTTCTGACGTTCCAAAGAGATTCTGTAGAAACAAGTTCGCTACCTCGGTTCTTTAACTGCTATTGAAAATGACATCCATGTCTTAAAAGAAATAATGAAGATTCCAAATAGTTCTGGTCGTTATACTTGCACTTAAAGGTATTTTATGTTCCAAAGAGATTAGGTCGAAACAAATCCTGCCATTTAAATAAATGAAGATTCCAAATCGTTGTGGTCGATATTCCTGCACATAAAGTTGTTTGACGTTCCAAAGACATTAAGCCGAAACAAATCCTGCCACTTTAGATCATTTTAGTAAATGAAGATTCAAAAATACTTCTGGTAGACATACCTGCACTTGAAGGTATTTAACGTTCCAAAGAGTTGAAGTCGAAACAAATACTGACACTTTAGTTCAATTTAGTAAATGAAGATTCCAAACAGTTCTGGTCGTTAAACCTGGACATCATAGTGTTTGACGTTCCAAACAGATCTATTCGAAACAAGTCCTACAACTTTACTTCTAAAACTGATGTTCAAAAGGACGTCCATGTCTGAAATGCAATTATAAACATTCCAAATAGTTCCGGTTGATACACCTGCACATCTTGTTATCTGACTTTCCAAAGAGATTAAGTAGAAACAAGTCCTACTACTTAACCTTCTAAAACTGCTGTTTAAAAGGACATCCCTGTCTGAAATGGAATAATAACGATTCCAAATAGTTCTGGTCGATATTCCTGCACATCAACGTGTTTGACGTTCCAAAGAGAATTAGTCGAAACATGTCCTGCTACTTTTAAGACTGCTGTTTAAAAGGACGTCCACGTCTGGAATGGAATTGTGAAGATTCCAAATAGCTCTGGTCAATATAACTGCATATCAAAGTTTCTGATGTTCCAAAGAAATTCTGTAGAAAGAGGTTCGCTACTTCAGTTTTTATACTGCTGTTGAATAATGTCCATGTCTGAAAAGAAATAGTGAAGATTCCAAATAGTTCTGGTCGTTATACTTGCACTTAAAGGTATTTAATGTTCCAAAGAGATTAAGTCGAAACAAATCCTGTCACTTTAGATCACCTAAGAAAATGAAGATTCTAGATAGTTCTGGTAGGTATACCGGACCATGAAGTGTTTAAGGTTCCAAAGGGATTAAGTCGAAACAAATCCTGCCACTTTACATCACTTCAGTAAATGAAGAGGCCAAAAAGTTCTAGTCAATATACCTGCATAGCAAAGATTTTGATGTCCGTTCCACACAGATACTGTAGAAACAGGTTTGCTACTTCGGTTTTTAAAACTGCTTTTTAAAAAGATGTTCATGTCTGAGATGGTATAATGAAGATCACAAATAGTTCTGGTGGTTATACTTGCACTTGAAGGTATTAAACGTTCCAAAGAGTTGAAGTCGAAACAAATACTGACACTTTAGTTCAATCTAGTAAATGAAAATTCTAAACAGTTCTGGTCGTTATAACTGCACATCAAGGTATCTGACTTTCCAAAGAGATCTAGTCGAAACAAGTCCTACATCTTTACTTCTAAAACTGCTGTTGAAAAGGACATCCCTGTGTGAAATGAATAATAACGATTCCAAATAGTTCTGGTTGATATACCTGCACATCAACGTGCTTTACATTCCAAAGAGATCTAGTCGAAACAAGTCCTGCTTCTTTAAAGACTACTGTTTAAAAGGAAGTCAATGTCTGAAATAGAATTATAAAGATTCCAATTAGTTCTGGTCAATAAACCTGAATATCAAAGTTTCTGACGTTCCAAAGAGATTCTGTAAAAAACAAGTTCGCTACCTCGGTTTTTAAACTGCTATTGAAAATGACGTCCATGTTTGAAAAGAAATGAAGATTCCAAATAGTTCTGGTCGTTATACTTGCACTTGAAGGAATTTTATGTTCCAAAGAGATAAGGTCGAAACAAATCCTGCCACTTAAGTAAACGAAGATTCCAAATCGTTCTGGTCGATATGCCTGCATATACATAGTAAAGGTGTTTGACGTTCCAAAGAGATTAAGCCGAAACAAATCCTGCTACTTTTGATCACTTTAGTAAATGATGATTCCAAATAGTTCTGGTAGACATACCTGCACATGAAGGTATTTTATGTACCAAAGAGATTAACTTGAAACCAATCCTGTGACTTAAGATCACTTTAGTAAATGAAGATTCTATATAGTTCTGGTCGATATACCTGGACATGAAGGTAGTTTACGTTACAAAGAGATCAAGTAATAATCTCCATATGAAGCATAAATAATAATAAGTCCTACTACTTTACTTCTGAAACTGTTGTTTAAAAGGACGCCCATCTCTGAAATATATTAATAAAGATTCTATATAGTTCTGGTCGATATACCCGTACATACAGATGTTAGACGTTCCAGATTTTTTCTTCATTTCTAATACTGTTTAATAGGACTACTATGTTTGTTTTAGTATTTTTCGTCAAACCATTAGAGGTTTTCAACTTTGTAAGGGCAAATACTCACTGACCTTTACCCACTGACTTCAGAATCAAGTGTTGTGTACAGATCATGACCAACATTCACACTAAATCTTAGGAACATAGGGTAAAGCAATCTTTATTTATTGGTTGGAAAATGTCTGGTCTATGGACGAACTTACTGACCAACATGTGCAAGCAATTTACCCCTGCTTTGAAGATATACTTCACAAAAATAACAAGTATTTTGGTTTAAACGAAAATTTCATTCAATTAATTGCATTCACAACATGTCTAATTTATCATAGACATTAACAATCAACGTCACATTGATCTATGTAACTACAATGAAATGGAGAAAACTGAATCTGTGTTCATGACATAACAATCATCATCATTATACAAGTCATGATTTTTCATACCATCATCATCATCATGATACAAAAGTCATGATTTATCATACCATCATCATCATCAAGATACAAAAGTCATGATTTATCATTACATCATCATCAACATGATACAAAAGTCATGATTTATCATACCATCATCATCAACATGATACAAAAGTCATGATTTATCATACCATCATCATCAACATGATACAAAAGTCATGATTTATCATACCATCATCATCATGATATAAAAGTCATGATTTATCATACTATCATCATCAACATGATACAAAAGTCATGATTTATCATACCATCATCATCAACATGATACAAAAGTCATGATTTATCATACAATCATCATTAACATGATGCAAAAGTCATGATTTATCATACCATCATCATCAACATGATACAAAAGTCATGATTTATCATACAATCATCATTAACATGATACAAAAGTCATGATTTATCATACAATCATCATCAACATGATACAAAAGTCATGATTTATCATACCATCATCATCATGATATAAAAGTCATGATTTATCATACTATCATCATCAACATGATACAAAAGTCATGATTTATCATACCATCATCATCAACATGATACAAAAGTCATGATTTATCATACAATCATCATTAACATGATGCAAAAGTCATGATTTATCATACCATCATGACAAGATACAATAGAAAATGAATTATCATACAATCTTCATCAACAAGATATAAAAGTCATAAATTATCATTACCTTTTTCATCAACAAGATTGAAAAGTTATGAATTATCATACAATCCTCATCAACAAGATACACAAGAGCCGTCAGAGACAGGTTATGCTCCCCAACGCTGCTTTGTCACAAATATTTTTTTATTAGTACAGGAAGAATTTGTAAGAAAGAAATTGCATTTGAAAGTTTCCTTTAGGATTCAAACACAAAGCATTTTACAATAAATATTTGAAAAAATTCTAAACGGGATATGTCTGTTTATATATGAATAATAATACAGTTTTATAATGCAAAAAAAAATGCGAGGCAGCACAGACGCATTAGAGACTTACTTTATTTTTCGTTATAGAACTATTTGCTGTAGTGTATCACAAATTGTACATTTCTGTTCATCAAATCAAGAAGACGTATCAAGTAAAAATGCTAAATTTTTAATATAATGACTATTAATCAAGAAAAACAAGATATGGTTAAACATACACATTCTTGCTTAGGGAAAGTTATATTTCGCTCCAATCCAAATTGCACTGTGCACTGCACTGCTCCTTAATGAGATCTAACTACCTATGAAGTTTCATCTTGATATCTCTCATAGTTTATGTGAAGGCAAGAGTTATGGTTCTTGTGCACTGCACTGCTCATCAAAGACATCTATCTACTTACAAAGTTTCAAGTTGAAAACTCTTATACTTTGTGAGATATGCCCAGGACAAAAAATAAGTATGAGAAATTTCAAAGGGCAATAACTCAAACATTAATAAAGCAAGAGTTATGGTTCTTGTGCACTGCACTGCTCCTTAATGAGATCTAACTACCTATGAAAATGGGTCTTGACATCTCTCATAGTTTATGAGTTATGCTCCGGACAAAATTATGACGGACGGACGTTGAACGGACTGACGGACAAAGCGGCAACTATATGCTCGCCCTTCGGGGAGCATAAAAAGTCATGAATTATCATACAATCTTCATCAACAAGATACAAAAGTCATGAATTATCATTACCATCTTCATCAACAAGATACAAAAGTCAAGAATTATCATTACCATCTTTATCAACAAGATTGATAAGTCATGAATTATTATTACCATCTTCATCAACAAGATCCAAAAGTCAAGAATTATCATTACCATCTTCATCAAAAAGATACAAAAGTCATGAATTATCATACAATCTTCAACAACAAGATTCAAAAGTCATGATTTTCACACTTGTATAATCTTCATTAAAAAGATAAAAAAGTCATGAATTATCATTTCTATCTTCACCAAAAAGATATATATAATATGTCATGATTTATCATTACCATATTCATATTCATAATACAAATGGCGCAATAGCTATTCAAGATATTTACCAATATCATCATTATGACTTTGTCCGTGCAAGAACTTTTCACAAACATTTTTTTTGTTTCCTTTGTATCACTGAATAGATACACTTATTTTTTAAACGATTTCACTGATTTTACCTTTAATAATGGGTACTCTATACCTTGTTTTAACAGTTATTTTTGGTGTTAAGTATTGCTATTTCTTCAGTTCATTTCTGTTGTTAAGTTTCACCTTTTTATCATAGTTTACAATAAAAAAACATCATTTAATATTTCATATTCTTCTTCCTTCTTTCCTTGTCTTTTTCCGACTTATCAAATTCTGATTCTGTGCAAATCTTCTCTGATGCTTCATATGGACTGCATCTTTTCAGGAATATATGATAAATGCTTCCTTAAGCAGGACACCATATATATAATTGCTCACCACACTGGAAAAAAAAAGTTAATAAAAAAGATCTTGTGCCGTCCATATGAGAGAGGCTTTACTTTTCTCGGTGGACTATAGTCAAAATGTGCCTTAGTCAAAATGTACCCAAGTTATGTTGTACCAAAGACAATATCTACCCATACGTTTTATTTTTCAATATTTAACACTGTATTTCAAATTTGTTTTTAAATTAAATGTGCAGCAGGTAGATATTAGCCAACAACTGCAGTATTTTGTTTTCCCGTTCTTCAAAATTTAAGAAAAAAAGTCATCAACAACACTTACTTGTACTCAACAAAAATTTCATGTAATTTGGAAGACACTGGTACTCCAAGCACTGACATCACAAGTGGAGAGGTTGCAGGTGTTCTGGGAAAAAAAATGTATGATTTTCAAATTCAGTGGAGTAATTAAATGAAGTAATCAATGTCCCTGAGGCATAAAAGATGGAAAAAAAAAAGATGATATAGACAGTTGTTCGTCAGATCATAGGTGTTACCTGCTGTAAGGTGTTGATATTACATTTTTCCTCCAATAATTGAAATGAATTTTCGATACACTTTACCACACATTCGGTGTTGACTTTAACAGACCATTTAACATAACAACTGAATTTACTTCACAAATTTTCTGTTCTAAAGAGGACCATAATGGCCCTAAATCATTCACCAGAGTACATAGGATTTGAGTACCTTACCTTTGTTGTGTATTTCAAGATCATTTTATAAATATTTTTCATAAATACATAAACAAACAAGAGGGCCATGATGGCCCTAAGTCACTCACCTGTCTATAAAAGCTTTAAAGTGGGGAATGGTCATGATGATATCAATGGAATGCAATTGGCTAGTTTTGACCCCAGGGTCATAAATTTAAACAATGTTGGTAGAGGTCCACTTGATGATGCTTCATACCAAATATCTAAGCTCTAAGCCTTTTGGTTTCTTCAAAGAAGACTGTTTAATATTTTTCCTTTATAACTCTATGCAAAACATGTGACCCCAAGAGCGGGGCTATTTTTGACCCAGGGGCCATAAATTGAACAATACTGGTAGAGGTCTTCTAGGCAATGCAACATACCAAATATCTAAGCCCTAAGCCTTGTGGTTTCTGACAAGAAGATTTTTTTAAGTTTTCCCTTTATAACTCTATGTGAAATCAAGTGACCCCTGGGGCGGGGCCATTTTTGACCCCAGGGTCATAATTTGAACAATCTTGGTAGAGGTCCACTAGATGATGCTTCATACCAAATATCTAAACTCTAGGCCTTGTGGTTTCAGGGAAGAAGATTTAAATTTCTTTTCCTTTTGGTTGCTATAGCAACCAGAGTTCTTCATGGAATTGAACTCTTTGAACAAGTTTGGTAGAGCTTCATGCAAGGGACATCCTAGGCAAGTTTCAGAAAATTTAGCCTTGTGGTTTCAGAGGAGATTTCATTAGAAGGAAATGTTGACAGACGGACAGACGCACGGACATCACGGGATCAGAAAAGGTCACCATGTCACTATGTGACAGGTGAGCTAAAAATATAACAAAAAATGCCAGAACAAAAGAATTAGAACTAATAAGTAACCAATGTCGTTTATGCCTTCCCATATATCTATGGGACTCATAGCATATTTTTAAAGTTTTCCCTATATAACTCTATGTAAAACATGTGACCCCTGGGGCAGGGCTATTTTTGACCCAGGAGCCATGATTAGAACAAACTTGGTAAAGGTCTACTAGACAATGCTTCATACCACATATCTAAGCTCTAGGCCTTGCGGTTTCTGACAAGAAGATTTTTTTTAGTTTTTCCTATATAACTTCATGTAAAACATGTGACCCCTGGGGCGGGGCCATTTTTGAGCCAGGAGCCATAATTTGAACCAACTTGGTAGAGGTCCACTAGATGATGCTTCATACCAAATATCTAAGCTCCAGGCCTTGAGGTTTCGGAGAGGAAGATTTTTAAAGATCCAACTTTTAAAATCTAATTTTAGATTGCAATGGACCAGAACCATTTGAATAATCTTGGTAGAGCTTCATGCAAGGAACATCCCAGGCAAGTTTCATTTAATTTGGCCCTTAGGTTTCAGAGGAGATGTCATCTGAATGAAAAGTTGATGACGGACGGACGACGGACAAAGACTGATCAGTAAAGCTCACCCTGAGCACTTTGTGCTCAGGTGAGCTAAAAAAAGAATGATGATCTAATTTATGAGGCCTAGAATTTTGCTACCCACCTCATCTACAAATTGAAAAAAGTTTATATGAGGATGTTACATGAAAAGTGTCCTGTAAAGAAATAAAAACAAGAATCTGCATCTGGAAAACATAAATGCCCCCAATGGCATAGACATTATAAAAAAATATGCTGAATAGATTAAAACAGTAAAGAAGGTCAACACTCCAAGTTTAAGGTCAGCCAAGAACAATGACATAAAGATCAAAGTTAAAATCTGCAAGTAAAACTTGAAGCTGCTTTTGAGAAAACATGTCTCCCCCAATGCTTGGTAACAGGTATAGTTTTTCAGGTTTTTTGGTCACTGTGACCTTGACCCTCTGACCCCTAAAACAGTAAAGATATCTTCTCAGATGAACCACTTATTCAATGAAGTCTGAAAACTGTGGGACAAACAAAATTCAAGTTATAGTACAGAAACAATTTTTACATTTAAGATCAATTTAACCTTGACCTTTGAACTAATGACTCCAAAAGCAATAAGGATCATCTTCTCATAAAAACAGGTCATCCTATGAAGTTTGAAGACCGCAGGTTTTAGTTATCACCTGGAAATGATTTTTTTACAGTTAAGGTCACAGTGACCTTGACCTTTGACCAACTGATCCAAAATCCTATAGGGATCAAGTACTTGATAAATCAAACAATGTTATGAAGTTGTATGAAGTATCAAATCATTCATTTCTGTAACATGAGCTGTCACAAGGACAGCATGCTCGACTATTCTCAGTTGCTTTATAGTAAAAGAATTGCATGATTAAGAAACAGATAGATATACAGAAACTTATCCTGAAACTTTCTAAGTTCAAAAAGGCACATTATTCAGGAGTTATGGGCCTTTGTCAGTGACCTTCAATTATTACTCAAAACACAAGTGAGATGTTTCTAGAGACAGCCTTCAGTGGTTGTGGAGGTACTGCCTACCATACAAAAACTAAATGTGCAATTTTCTAATTCCAAAAAGGGGCATAATCCATGACTGAGTTATGGAACTTAGTCAGTGAACTAAAATTATGATCCCGAACACATGTGTGATATTTGAAGTGATTGCCTTCAGTGATTGTGGAGATACTGCCTCTCATACAAAAACTAAATGTGCCATTTTCTAAGCCAATTTAGTCAAAATTCATGAGAGTTATGGATCTTGTGCAGTGACCTACATTTATGACCCTGAACACGTGTGAAGTTTCAATGTCAATACCTTCACTGGTTCAAGAGATACTATTATACAAAAACTAAATCTGCATTTCGCAAGCGCCGATGCCAATGCTGAGACCAGGGTGACCAGAATAGCTCCCCTCTTCTTCGAATAGTCAAGCTAAAAATAGTGAAATAACCAACTTGCCGAAAAAAAGTTCAATGGAGGGATGCACAAACAGAAGGAAAGGCGGTTGGACCAACAGGGCAATTACTATATGCCCCCCCCCCCTGGGCATAAAAGAAGTTGCAACACAGTGCAACCTAATCTCACATAAGTTTTGTTGAGATAGGAAAACAGCGCAGGGCTGTAAGATTGGAAGATACTTCCACGTAAATGCTTCAAGCAGTTATATAATTGTTATTTTTCACCATAATTTAGTGCTTCTACATGTCGGAGCTTTGATTAAAAGAAAGATAAAAGCTTACCGATTTTCTTGCAATGCAAGAAACATGTGATTTCTAATATCCTGCATTATTGGCGAAAACTGGTGACTTTTTGATGGACAATCTGGCAGATTTTTCCTTCGGATGTCAATATGTTTTTTTATTTCTGTAGCACAATGGAGGCCATCTTCCTTCACTAGCTTCTTGATTTCTCTTGTCACAACTCTGTCTAAAGGCTGGCAAAACTCAGCTGCCTGTGAATACAAGTGTTTGTTTCAGTGAATGCAATGCTCCTTGGGTGGTGACCTTGACCTTTGACTCTATCACCTCTAAGTGGGTCTTGTGGTAAGATCTCATCAAGGTGCATAAACAAGAAGCAAGAAGGATTTGGATAAAAGCACTTTCATTTTATGGCCAAGGTTAATATTTGTTTTAAGGTGACCTTGACCTTTTGACCTCTAAGTGGGGGTGGTGGGTAGAGTGCATCAAGGTGCATGCATCTGTGAAGTTTGGAGGCTGTAAGTGCATGGACTTAAATTTTAGTCTTGCCTTTCCTTGTCTGTAACATGCGTTGTTACACCCAGCATACAAGAATATTAAGATAGTGCCCAGAATAGAGTTATACTCTACTGAATGAGAAGTCTAAAGTAAACAAACTTTTTACATTTTCTGTTAAAGATATCACTGAAACTTCTGCTTATCTTAAGAAACATTACCTAAGTGATCCCTTATGTAAAATCCAAATGAATTTAAGAAGGATAATATTTCCTGACTAAAAGCCAGTTTTCTTTCAGCTGTACCTTTCCAGTTACATGATTAGTGTGTTCACCACAGAAAGCCACCATTACTTTGTATTGTTTCTCTTCATCAGTCAGGGAGTGGTACTGCTCTCTCAGTGCCCTTGTAATGATCTTCCTTTGGTAAGTACTGTCAGCACCTTCAATCTAAATTACAGTATATCTAACACTTTGCTAGTATTTAACATGTTTCATGTAAAGACATATTACCTGTAGCAAAATACGACAATATTCAAATTTTGCTGGATGGTTGAAACTGGTAGTAATTAAGCAGGTGGCTGAGCTGCTGTGCACGGGTACTGTTTTTTTTTAAAGTGTCAGTGTTGAAGTTGCCTGCAATTGACAAGACTTTAGCTGTTTGACCCCTGTGACCTTGACCTTTGACCCAGTGACTTAAAACATGGACAGCGCACAATCAGACATTGTACTCATCAGTCCTGTTAAGTCTCATTAAAATGTGACCAGGGATCTTGAATCCCCAAGATTTCGCTATCTATGTTTGACCCCTGTGTCCCAACCTTCACCTAGTGATCTAAATCATGGACAGTGCACAACTATACATTGTACTGATCATTCATAGGAAGTATCAAGAAATTCTGACAAGGTTTTTCTGTAGATCTCATGTCCACATGTTTGACCCCTGTGACCCTGACCTTAAGCATGTGACTTGATCATTTCTGTAAATCTCATCAAATTCTAACAGATGTTTTGTAGATCTCTTGTCCACAAAATTCTAACTTTCTTTGACCCCTGTTGAAAGTGCACAACTAGACTTATGTACTCATCATTTCTGTGAAGTCTCATCAAGTTCTGAAAAGGGATTTTAAAGATCTTGACCTTTAACCTAGTGATCTAAAATATTGACAGTACACAACTAGACATTGTACCGATCATTCCTATGAAGTATCATTAAATTCTGACCAAGGGTTTTGGACATCTCATGTATACAAGATTCTGTCTACACAGACTTTGTCTTCAGGAGTATAACAAACTGTTGTGTGTTGGTTTAATTTGATGTAAGACAGATAAAATTATCACCTTGAAGTTTGGAAAAGTAATAACAGCATGCAACTTGACTTGAGCATTGCAACCCATTTTCTTTGTTACTTGTATTGCCTGCCTTTTTTTTTCTTCTTCTGGCCATAACTGTGCTCTTCATCTTCACTGGAACGCTGGCATTTTTACTTATCATGATACAGTAAAAACAGCCAATCTTTTAGTTCTATCCTAAATACTAAATAAAAGAGTTTATACTATCCAGTTGGAGTATCAAAGTAATTATATTTCAATGGAGTTATTATCTCAAAGGCAATTCTGCAACTGTTTTACAGCCTTTGCAAGTGTTGCACATGCTATGTTGTCTGAATATTTACTGTTGTAGGATGACATAAACTCTCATTATTTACAAACTGTTTTTATCTCCACATTAACAGTGTACTTCTTAAATGTTAAATGCTGTCTTCTTCAATTCTGAACATCTTGTATATTAAGTGAGAACAATTCACATGCAGTATACTAAGAGAACCAGTAAAACATTTTAGACACTTTTTATACAGCATTGATTTTTATACATATAGGAATTCTGACTGAATACTTCAATTAGGAAATAGATTTTAAGTTTGAGTGATATACCGTCTGATATATCACGGTGTCCAGTTCAGATGCGTAGTAATTTAATCACGAAGGCCGTAGGCCTGAGTGATTAAATAATTACGCATCTGAACGAGAAACCGTGATATATACGACGGTAGATCACAAAAATGTTAAAATCTATTTCCATTCTAACACGTACGTATATTTATAAGGGACGTAAGTATGTGCACTATTTAACAGTGGCGTTCTCAGTGACGTCAGCGGGCGCGCGCTTGTATTCAGCGTGCTATACTGCCTGATATATCACGCTCAATTCCTTCTTTGTTTATTGTCGGCAAATTGCGGATAGTGTTAGAATAATCTTTTCACCTTTTTTTTCCTGTTTGGGCCATGGTGGCATTCCCTGACTTCTGTTACCACAATTACAAAAGGACATCCAGAAAAGGGAATAGGGTTTTCTCCTCTTGTATCTTCAAAGTGGATCCCAAGTCCATCTAAAGACTGGATATCTGCAAAAATTTAAAAATGAAAAATTTATGCTTGTGGAACTGTCTCTTCCAAAGGTTAAAAAGACCTATGCTAATAATTTCTCTAGATATTGAAATGAAGTTTAAAATCAATTCAATAAAAAAGAAGATTTAAAACCTTAGAAATAATCCTTCGATTAAGAAATGAAGATAACCTAGATCAATGTTTGGCAGTAATGTTTTCTAAAATTGAAACATAATTCCATTTCCAAATACATGTATTTATATAAAGCAACAGCTTATAAAGTAAGTGCCAGAAAAAAATGTAACTAACATTGTAACTCCATGTGAAATTTTACTCGGCAAACATCTGTAAACTACCACTCTGTAAACTTTCAGTTACAAATATATTTAGCTCAGCTATTTTGTAAAGTATAGTGATTTCAATTTTTTTACATCATGATCTGGAGAAACAGTGCATGTTTCAGAAACTGTCATCATTACCAATACATTTGGTCTATCATTAGCCATTTACATATCATTCAAGGTTTTTCTACTACATGTTGAATACATGTAATAATTTTAATAATAGTGACAACTGACATTTATTTCTACATGTCTTATTTGTGCATACATTACATACAATATATCTATCTACATGTTATGCAAATCATGGCAAAAATGTACTTGATCATACTACAAATCAGTTCTCATTTAATTTCCCGATCCTTTCCTTAGCAGGTTACATGTAAATATAATAAATTAAAAAGTGCATGTGTATTTCATATTTTATTTTAAATAGCTGCATGTATATACAGTAAAACCTCAATAATGAGACCACCTCTGGGACCAACAACAAGTGGTCTTAATATTGAGATGGTCCTAAAATTGAGTTCAGATGATGACATGAAGGTGTATGGTAGATTTATCGACCCAGTGTGTGTTTTGCGTCAATTGTTGTGTCACTGAGCATAACTTATTTGTTTTATTTGTCCTTACTTTGATAACTAATGATTTGATCAGAATAATGGTCAATATATGGTTAAATCTATATAAATTGCAAAAAATATTGTTTGGGTATACTTTTCTTTCAGTCTGTTAAGTAACTTTTGCTCGGCTATCATGTTTGTATTTCTTAACTAAAGAGATCATATTCAATCAAAATAAAAATGTAAAGTGATACGTAAATCTCACAAAATTTTGGATTTTAGTGTTGCATTTATTCGTTTGCGCATCAATTAGTGACTATAACAATAGAAAATTTATCGTGCAGTAAGCCGCAGTCTACTCTAATAAGGGTGTCATAAACAATTAAACCGATAACTACCAACCTTAAAGTAAATTATCCACACATGGATCCTTTTGACCTGTCAAATTATCAATTAACACCGATTAACACGAGGTGCCCATTATGTACATGTTTGTGTAAACAAGTTTGCCGACCTCGACCTTTGATGAATAGCTAAAGTCAACAGCTGCCCGTTTGTTCCGTTCTGGTCGCGGTCGTAATTTCGAGTTCAAAAAAGGTTTGTATTTTCATTCGGGACCGGAAATTGCGGTCGCAATACGCAATATTGAGTTGGTCTTATTACCGAGTTTAACTAACAATAGAATATATAGTAAAAAAATCGGGACCAGAAGAAAATGTTCGTAATATTGAGTTGGTCTGTATATTGAGTTGGTCGCATCGTGAGTTTTTACTGTACAAAAATTTTCTAAACCCGAAGTAAGAATTGTGCCAATAACTGGTAATCTTTTACAAGAATTCTTTGTCATAGTATTTTTCAAAAGCAAATTCAAGCACTAGCCAAAATTTCTAAATGCCCAGATATAATAGGTAAAAATGTGCAATTGTCTCATCCTTTTACTAGCCCAAAATTAATTTCACTAGCCAAAACTATTTGTTTACAGTAACCTTATGTTAAAGACTGAAAAAAATTATCTATACATAATTCAACTGTGAATTTCTTAAAAATGCATAACAAACCTGTAGTGTATTTAAGTATGTGTTTATGACTTCCTGATGCCAGAGGTACAGCTCTTCCACACACCAACATACCTGCTGAGTGAGTTTTGGCAACTGTTTATATATAATAACTTGTCAAGCTCTGTAATATAATTACTTCTCATTGTAAGGGTTTATGTTGCAGGCTGGTCTCCTTAAAAACTATTACTTTCCATACTTACTAATTTAATGAAAACCTCAGCATGTGGTGCATAAATGCTGAAGAAGAAAATGAAACAAACACCAAGATTTTTTTGGCATCTTTGCTGCAAAATTTATCTTTCCCCAAAAACTGCAGACTTACATTTTTACATGACATAAGCCATACTGTTGGGAAAAGACACAAATGCACTGATGCCAAACCCCTAGTGAAATAATTAACACTAAACAAAGCAAAGTCAAACAAAATGAGTAATTAACAAGGGAAAGAATAACTGTTAACACTGTGTGTTGAATAGCATAACAGAAATTAATCTCTAGACAGATGTATATTTCAGACAATAAATATAAACAAGAGCTCCGCGGAGCGGCACCAACGCCTGTCTGTTTTACATGTCATTCAACTTAATAAGCAATTCTGACAAAAATTGTAAGTTAAAAGGGGCATAACTCCAAAAATATAGCTTTCAAAATAATGCCCCTTGTGTTACAAATTGTCTCTTGTCGTGATAAGCTACCATTCAAAGTTTCATATTGATACCTTTTCAATTGTTTGAGAAATGGGCTACACTAAAGTTTTGCATGACGACGACAACAATGAAGACAGCGCAGCCATCATAATAGCTCGAATTTTTTATCGAAACAGACAAAACTAGAACTGTGTCCATAGGACACGGATGCCCCCACTATGCATAAGTGCTCATAAACAAGAGCATGTATATCCTGTATGTAACATTTTTTCTGTACATATACCTAAAATGATCCACAGGTAACCTTATGTACATGTTAAATTAAATTACAAATATAAAATTTATATGTTCAATTATTTATATGGTATATAGTGAAAAAATCAACAAAGGGCCATAATTCTGTTAAATATGGTCACAGCAAAAATTCCTTCCTTTACTACCATCTACACATTAAAGCTGTTCATAACTGGAAGTTTAACCAAAATCTGCCATCCGGTTTAAGTGGAGTTGCGTTCACAAAATTTCTATATGGTATATAGTGAAAAAATCAACAAAGGGCCATAATTCTGTTAAATTTGGTCGCAGCAAAATTCCTTCCTTTACTTCCATCTACACATTAAGGTTGTTCATCCCTGGAAGTTTAAGCAAAATCTGCCATCCGGTTTAAGAGGAGTTGCGTTCACAAAATTTCTACATGGTATATAGTGAAAAAATCAACAAAGGGCCATAATTCTGTTAAATTTGGTCGCAGGAAAAAATCCTTCCTTTACTTCCATCTACACATTAAGGTTGTTCCTCCCTGGAAGTTTAAGCAAAATCTGCCATCCGGTTTAAGAGGAGTTGCGTTCACAAAATTTCTACATAGTATATAGTGAAAAAATCAACAAAGGGCCATAATTCTGTTAAATTTGGTCACAGCAAAAATTCCTTCCTTTACTACCATCTACACATTAAGGTTGTTCATCCCTGGAAGTTTAAGCAAAATCTGCCATCCGGTTTAAGAGGAGCTGCGTTCACAAGATTTCGGGACGTACGGACGGACTGACAAGTGCAACGCTATATGCTCCCCACTTTGTGGGGCCATAATAAAAATTAAGGTTTTAAAACTAATTTTAGCAATTTCAAACACTTAAGTGGTAGAAATGATCAATTTATAAATGTAGATGTTCTGAAAATAAAAAACTATTGGTATTAAAAAACATTACTTGATGAACATTTCTCAACTGTAGTTAGATTTTCATATTGGATCATGTTCTTTTGAGTATTTAATTATGCCCATGTTCAACATTTTTTCAGTGATATCAGTCGAGCACTTACCTAACCATCTTTTTGGGGAAGAACCAGTACTTGATTACCATCCTTCTCATGTAACTGCCAACTTTTCTAACATACATGTACAGAGACATGGTCGTAGCAAGGGCTTCTCTATCAGTGAGGTTTTGTGATTACAAGTCAGCGACTGTAATCAGATTTCAACAGACATTTCAGCTGCAAAATATGTTAAAATGAAACCAACTTAATGTGGAAACCTGAAGAAACCCAGTGTCTTGATAACAATATGCATTCTTTGATGAACTCTGATGATCCTGAAAAAATAGATATTCTGTAATAAAATTAAACAGGGATAAAACTTAAAAATCAACTAAACAACTGTTAGTGCAAAGCCAATCAGAATTATGTATTTTAAAAACACAGATTTCAGAAATGGCATTTTCCAACTGGCAAAATTGATAAAGTTTTCAACGATAAATATACAGGTTTTTATTCAGTACCATCTAAACCTGTTGTTATGCCAAATGGGCGCCATCTACAAGAGCCACCGCAAGCGGGGGCCACGCTTGACTTTTTCCTATTTCCAAAGGCAAACACATCAGCAGAAGCACATTGTGGTGAAGAGATTTCAAATGAAACATAATTTGGAAATATAATTATACATAACAAAGTTATGGCCGATTTTAGCAACATTCAGAAATTTGACCTTAAAGGTCAAGGTTAAGTTCAGTTTAACCTTCTTTGGAGGTACTGTCTAAAAGGTAGTTATGTCCAAGCATGAAGACACTACCTCCATTAACAACAAAGATATAGCTAAGTTAAGCAATGTCAAGGTCATTTAAAGGTCAAGGTAATACTTTTCAACATGTTTGTTCTATTCTCAGTGTTGTTTTGTCCCCGTATAGATCAAATCTGTCCATAAATAACAAAAATTTGGCAATTTAAGCAAAATTAAATAATTTGAACTTGACTGTCAAGATCATATAAAGGTTAAAGTCATACTTGAATAATTTAACATGTAGGTTTTTTCATGAGTGTTGTTTTGTCGAAGTATTAATAAAAAAGAACTAAAAATAACAAAAAATTGGCTATTTCAAGCAAAATTCAATAACTTGACCTTAAATGTCAAGGACATCTAAAGGTCAAGGTCATACTTAAATAAATTAAAATGTTGGTTGTTGTTTTATCAAAGTATGAATCAAATCCATTAATATAAAACAGTTATGACAATTAAAGCAAAATACAATAATGAGACCTTGACTGTCAAGGTTATTTTAGGTTCAAGGTCATACCTGAATTATTCAACATGTCAGTTTTGTCAAAAGTGTTGTTTTGTCCAAGTATGAATTAAGTGTAACCATAAATTACACAGTTATGACCAATTTTAGCAAAATTCAATAATTTAATCTTGCTAGTCTAGGTCATTTTTTAGGTCAAGGTCAAACTTGAATCAAAATGTAGGATTTGTCAAAAGTATTGGTTTGTCCAAGTATGAATGAAATCCATAAATAAATGACAAAGTTATGACAATTAAAGAAAATTCTATCATCTGAACTTGACGGTCAAATGACAATGTTGTCATTTTAAAGTCATGGTCACACTATTCAACATGTCGGTTTTGTCATAAGTGTTGTTTTGTCCAAGTATGAATTAATTCCAACAATAAATAACAAAGTTATGGCAAATTGTAGCAAAATTCAATAATGTGACCTTGAAGGTCAAGGTTATCTTAAGGTAAAGTTGATACATGAAAGAATCATCGGATTTGTCATACATGAAAGAACCATAATGTCTGACTTGTCATAAGTGTACTTTTGTCCAAGTATGAATCAAATCCATAAATAAATACAAAAGTTACATGTATGACGATTTGAGCAAAATTCAATAATTTCACCTTGACGGTCATTGTCATTTTAAAATAGGTCACACTTGAATAATTTATCATGTCGGCTTTGTAATAAGTGTTGTTTTGTTCAAGTATTATTAACATCCAACCACAAATAACAAAGTTATGGCCAGGTTTAGCAAATTTGATAATTTGACCTTGACTGTAAATGTCATTTAAGCGTCAAGGTCATATCTGAAAGAATCAAAATGTCGGATTTGTCATAAGTGTTGTTTTGTCCAAGTAGGAATCAAATCCATAAAGAAAGAAGAAAGGTATGACAATTTAAGCAAAATTCAATCATCTGAACTTGACAGTCAAGGTCATTTTAAGGTTATGGTCATACCTGAGTTATTTAATTTGTCGGTTTTTGTCATAATTGTTGTTTGTCCAAGTATGAATTAAATCTAACCATAAACAACAAAGTTATGACAATTTAATCAAAATTTAATCATTTGACCATGACGGTCATGGTAACTTAAGGTTAAGGTCAAACCTGAAGAATGTCGGCTTTATCATAAGTGCTGTTTTGTCCAAGTCTGATTCAAATCCATCCACAAATTACAAAATTATGGCAAGTTTTATCAAAATTCAATGATTTGACCTTGACTGTCTAGGTCATTTAAAGGTCAAGGTCAAATTTGAAATAATCATAATATCAGATTTGTTATAAGTGTTGTTTAGTCCAAACATGAATCAAATCCATAAATGAACGAGAAAGTTATGACAATTTAAGCAAAATTCTATCATCTGACCTTGACGGTCAAGGTCGTTTTTAGGTCATGGTCATATCTGAGTTACTCTACATGCTGGCTTTGTCATAAGTGTTGTTTTGTCCAAGTATAAATTAAATCCAACCATAAATAACAGTTATACCCAATTTTAGCAATATTCAATAATTTGACCTTGAAGGTGAAGGTCATTTATGAGTCAAAGTCAAGTTGAGTCTTGTCCACTTGAAGATCTTGTCCAAAGGGTTGTTGTGTTCAAGTATGAAGACAATCCACCTATCAATGATTAAGTTATGGCCAATTTTAGCAAAATTCAATAATTTTACCTTGAAGGTGATGATCGTTTGAGTCAAGGTCAAGTTCAGTCTGGTCTACTTGAAGGTCTTGTCCAAAGGGTTGTTGTGTTCAAGCATGAAGACAATCCACCTATTAATGATAAAGTTATGGCCAATTACGGCAAAATTCAATATTTTGACCTTGAAGGTGACTGTCATTTATGAGTTAAGGTCAAGTTTAGTCTTGTTTACTTGAAGGTTTTGTCCAAAGGGTTGTTGTGTCCTAGCATGAAGAGAATTCACCTACTTATAATAAAGTTAAAGCCAATTTTAGCAAAATTCAATATTTTGACCTTTTAAATTTGAAAGTCATTTAAGAGTCAAGGTAAAGTTTAGTCTGGTCTACTTTAAGGTCTTGTCCAAAGGGTTGTTGTGTCCAAGTATGAAGATGATCCATCAAGGAATAAAAAGTTATGATCAATGTTACAGTTTTCGGATGGGATCGGCAACGGCACCATGACTATAACAATAACTTGAATGTTTTTTTTTTCAAAGTCGAGCTAAAAATGTATACAGATACAGATAATTTTGATTAAATAATATCAAGATAATTACTATAAATATTGGTAAGGTTTTTATTCAGCACCAGCTTTGCTGGAAATAATGCCTAATGGGCACCTTCAAAAATGCAAAAAGATACACATATTTAGTGTCAACTCATGCCCCTATCAACCTGTCCCTGTTTTAGTTCTTTCATCCCAAATTATTTTTTTCAAACTGGTTATTTGTCCACCTTTACAGCCTACATTTTCTAATCAAATTTCAATGTGATGTACCAGAACAGTATTTAGTACCTGTGAAAATAGTTAAAAATCATAAATTCATTCCCGTTACTCACTAATTAAACATGGATTATTACTTCGACAAACTAAAACTTATTCAACACAAAATATAAGTTATAAAATTAAAAGGTAGATCTACAATGCAGATAAAAATAGCTCCCATTCCTCTGTTTACATCAACATATTTTGGTCTAACCAAAGAGATGCAATGCTAAATTAAAAAAATAAAATAAAATAAAGATCTTAACATTTCTAATTTTAATTGCTAAACAAAATGAAAGCCCCTAAGGTTGAAATTACTGTTTTAATTTAGGCTACTTCAAACAGCATTGCTGTTGGGCTACCTCTTTAAATGACAGGGTTAGAGTAAGACTGTCACGAAAGTGGTCAGGGTTTTTCTCACCAGAAGTACTTCAATGGCAACAAAGTAAACTAGTTTCTGGCTTGAGCTGTGTGGTTCAAATCCTTAAAAATGAAGGAGCGGGAGGAGTGTTTTGATTAAGGCCACTAAAATTACTTGTTTGGCTAGCTCTTTAAATAGTCAAAATTATCAAGTGACGTCTGGAGCAAATTCTGTGATATTTTTGTTATGGGTCAGAATCTTGCTATAACAAGATATTGACCCATACAAAAAATTGCACAGCATCTCGACTTGCCTAAAATTAGTTGAACTAGCTCTTTAAATAAAGACATGGTTAGATTGTCCCACTGTCACAAAGGCAGTCAGTGTCTGTTACCAGGGTTCTTTTTGGATAAATACCAAGTAACGCCTAAAAGACTTGATCATGTTTAATAATAGAAACTTCCATTATGCTGCAAGGTTTGTAAGTACTGTTGACAAATCTGGAGTAAACCGGATGTAGAAACATCATACCATGGCCTGTAATTAACAAATATCAACAGGCTTACTTAAACAATTAAATATATACAATCATGAATAATCAATGATAATATAATCAAGCAAAACAACATATTATAAAATAGAATAACCATAATAAGCTATTCGACGAACAATAATAAACCTGATACAGTTGGTACTAGTGGCTCATCATATTTTCACTGTAAAATAAGGCATCACAAGCTTATAAATACTAGTTTACATAAAAATCATATCCAATACAAATAACATAGCTTACCAGTGTATGGCACTGTCCACAACCTCAACCTCTGTATCAAACCACTCCACCCCTTGCACACTGTGATGATCAGTAGTAACTGTAAGAGTTTAAATGCACTGTAAAACCTGAAAAGTACAAGAGATTTGTGACATCTAGTTATTGTTATAAAGTAGATCGTTACCGCCATTTTGGAATACTGGAATGTTACTTAAATTCTTAGAACATTACCGAATAGTCAAAACTACAATTAAATCACAAAAAAAATGGTACTTGCTACAAATGTCACTTATAACAGAAGAAAACATACCCTCCAGAAGAATATCACAAATTCCCAAAGTAAATGGAAAGATAAACCAAAATCCACTATCACAGAACATCGGACGACAACTCAAGGTGTAAAAAAGCGAGCACCTAAGAAAGGGTAACACACATATTCAAAATAAACCAATCAAGCGAAACGATGCCTCTACCAATGAAATTCAAGTATAGATGAGAGCCATGGAAACAAGATAAAAACAACAAATACTGACGTGTCGGAATAACATGTCCAAGACCAAATGAAATCTTTTGAGTATTTCCTCCCCAGAAGTGTAGTGCAGCCTCATATTTCCAAATTACCCTTAATTTTGAGGTATACAAAACAATATAGTCCTACCTAGACTTCAATCTCCTAGAAATTTTGCTGTAACTTTTGGCGTTATACTTTCACATTATTTTTATGTCTTTTATATAATATGAACATTTTCAATTCAATTTGATCATTTATACTTCGTTATGTGTACTTTTATACAAAGAGTTATTAGGAACTCATACTGGTTGTATTTAGACAAGGTCATATTCTCAAATGACTCACAACCAGGGGCGAATAAGAAATTCTATTCTTTCGTCAAATCAAATAAGACTGAAAATTGTGGAGTAGCCCCCCTCAAGAGTGATGGTCAAACATTCACCGACGCCAAGACCAAGGCGAACATACTAAACAAACAGTTTGAGTCGGTATTCTCTCGTCCACAGCCACTAAGTCTTGCTCAGTCCTGTAAACAAATACTCACTCCACAAAATCATCCAAGGATGCCCAATGTCATTATCACCGAGGATGGAGTGCGGAAACTCCTTAAAGGTCTAAACCCCAGTAAAGCCTCGGGACCCGACCAGCTATCCCCAAGGTTACTAAGGGAACTTCATAATGAAGCAGCCCCAGTCCTTACTTATATCTTTCAAATCTCCCTGAAATCAGGTATTGTCCCCAATGACTGGAAGCATGCCGTCATTGCTCCCGTTTATAAAAAGGGCCCAAAATGCAAACCCAGTAATTATAGACCCATCTCCTTAACCTGTATTGCCTCTAAGCTCATGGAGCACATACATGTACTTGTCTCCAATATCATGTCTTTTTATGACAAACATGATATCTTAAGTCCACATCAACACGGCTTCAGGTCAAAACACAGCTGTGAAACCCAGCTCATAAGTTTTTCCCAGGAAGTCCATGACAACTTAGAACTAGAAATGGTTTTTGATTGAACAAAAACATACGTCTCCCCCAAGCCAGTTGCTGCAGGCAGTATTGAATCAGACGATTGTAAAATTTGACATTTAACCTCCAAGTGTGACCTTGACCTTGAGACACCAATTCCGCAAAGTGGGTTCTGCATGTCGCCTTGATGAGGTGAACATCTGACCCAAGTTTCATAAAATCCCTCAAGGGTTTTTGAACGATTTTGTGGCATTTGACATTTAACCTCCAAGTGTGACCTTGACCTTGAGACACCACACCTGCAAAGTGGGTTCTGCATGTCGCCTTGATGAGATGAACATCTGACCCAAGTTTCATAAAAATCCTTCAAGGGCTTTGGTAGATACAGAGCAGACACGATTTTGTGACGGACAGATGGACGGACAGACAACCGGGGGAAAAACAATATGTCTCCCCCGATGAGGTGAACATCTGACCCAAGTTTCATAAAAATCCTTCAAGGGCTTTTGAAGATACAGAGCGGACACGATTTTGTGTCATTTGACATTTAACCTCCAAGTGTGACCTTGACCTTGAGACACCACACCCGCAAAGTGGGTTCTGCACGTCGCCTTGATGAGGTGAACATCTGACCCAAGTTTCATAAAAATCCTTCAAGGGCTTTTGAAGATACAGAGCGGACACAATTTTGTGGCATTTGACACTTAACCTCCAAATGTGACCTTGACCTTGAGACACCACACCCGCAAAGTGGGTTCTGCACGTCGCCTTGATGAAGTGAACATCTGACCTAAGTTTCATAAAAATCCTTCAAGGGCTTTGGAAGATACAGAGCGGACACAATTTTGTGACGGACAGACGGACGGACAGACGGACGGACAACCAGGGGAAAAACAATATGTCTCCCCCATTTTTGGGGGGGAGACATAACAAGGCCAGCAAACCGATATTATAGTCATGGATTTCAGCAAAGTATTTGACAAAGTCGATCATCATAAACTTCTTCTCAAACTTGAGTGTTTCTTGGATCAGGTCATTTCTTTATGGTCGCACCCAGCAGGTTGCGGTAGAAGGTCAAAACTCGGAAAGCCTACCAGTCCTAACAGGAGTCCCCCAAGGCTCGGTACTTGGGCCTTGCCTATTCCTCTCATACATTAACGACCTACCTGACAGTGTAAAGGGCAAAGTTAGACTATTCGCAGACAATACAATAGTATATCTAACCATCAAATCCACCCGAGATGCCGAAACCCTTCAAAATGACCTTCATAGTCTTGAGAACTGGGAATCTGATTGGTCCATGGAATTCAACCCTGACAAATGTGAAATCCTTAGAATCAGCCGAAAAAAACATCCTATCATATTCCCTTACAAACTTCATGGTATTGAACTGAAAACCACAGAGGCTGCTAAATATTTAGGCGTAACAATAAGTAAAGACCTTTCCTGGACCAATCACATCAACAACATAACATCTAAAGCCAAAAATTCACTCAGGTTCATTAAAAGAAATGTTAAAACTTCAAATAAAAAGGTCAAAGAAACTGCCTACAAAACTTATGTAAGGCCCCAGTTAGAATACTGTTAAACGGTTTGGCATCCTTGGCAAAAAAATTTAATCTATAAATTAGAACAAGTTCAAAGATCTGCCGCCAGATATGTAACTAATGATTATAATTACACCAGTAGTGTGTCCCAAATGTTGTTGGATCTAAAATGGCAAACCTTAGAACAAAGACGTAACATCAGCTCTGTCACTCTTTTTTGTATAAAATCCAACACAATCTTGTTAGGGTTGACCATCACCACCTGACACCCACAAGAAACCTGAACTATCTTATACCACATTCAAGGACACAATATCATTCCCACTCATTCTTCCCAAGAAGTATTCGTCTGTGGAATGGTCTACCTGTAGCCTTGCAAGCTAGTCCCAGTATAGACACCTTTACTGGGAAGCTGCATCCTTTCCACCAGTTCTAAATCTATACACTGTTTTTACCTTTTTAACTTTAGTTCTGTAGTTCTTTTATCTTGAAATTCTAGTAACTTTGCACTTAATATATCCTAACAGCTATTCCCAGACAACGCGCCTGCTTAGTATAATCAATTGTTGATTGTGAAGCAGTACAATGTAGATGTAGAGTAAGAAATGTGAGACACTTTATTACCTATAGGAACATTGAATGTTATTGTTTTGAAATCTATTAATAGTAACAAATAACTGATAAGAGATACAGGTAACTTTTTGACGGTTGGCAAAAATATGGCGGTTGATATAAATGCAAAACATAGTAATTTTGTAATTACAGTTACAAAGTCATTTTTCATCAAATAATTCAATATTTTATATCATTTAAAAGGTCTGTAAACTCATATTTTAAATATTAAAAAAATAATTGTCAAAACTGTTTACTTTTTTGTTTGTAAATGGTTAAACATAGTGAATCTGAGCTGCTAGAAAAATGCTGAAATGATAGGTATAAATTAGTTTAGTTTTTTTTCTTTAAAAGCAAAAATTCAAAATCTGCTTATATTTTCAAAATATGAATTTAAAGAGCTTTCAAATGATATAAGAATCTTAAAATTCGGCTGACAAAGAAAAAAGTTATCTAAAATTAAAAATTCTGCTGCTATCAAATGTATATAAATATTGGTTCCTTTTGCCAACCAGTAGTTCAGCGGGTGTCGGAGGTTTCGTCACAATACTGGTTCGTCACACTTATTTTTCTGCACAAAACAGGTTGAGGTTTCGTCACACTTAATTTATATAGTGTATGTATAATAGTGATTAGGTGTTGGCAAACAACCAATTATTTTGGGTGTAATTAAATAATCGATTTTTTTTAATTTGTAAGTTTGCAACAATGATTGTTGTAAAGAATAAGATATTAGTATAATTATAATGTTTGTGATGTGCTTGCATTGAAAATAGATTAAATGAATTAAAATGAATGACGTATAATTATAATGTTTGTTATGTGTTTGCATTGAAAAATGAAGAATAGATTTACTCAATTTAAACACAAATCTTATTATTTTTAGGTGGAAGGTGGGCACATATTAGTCAAACCGTCCGTCTGTCTGTCCGTCCGGATTTCGTGTCCGCTCAATAACTTTGTCATTTCTTGATGGATTTTGATGATATTTGGCAAAAATATTCACTACCATCTGACTATGTGTCACTTACATTCAACATTATGGGCTACAGACCTACTGAGACTTCCACACCATTTCTGTCTTAAATGTCTGCAGCTAATATCTTTCCAGACATGAAGTTTATTCATGTAGTGTCCAACCTCCCCTTCATTCTGCAATAAATGAAAACGTAAAAAGGGAGTTTTGTTATTTGTTTTCTTTCACACCTTCAACATATATAGCATATAAAACCATAGCATAGCACATTGTTATTAGACAAAAAAAAACGAACGTGACAGTGACAGAAGAAATATAAAACATAGTACATCAAACGTTACATTTACAGTAGTAGACCCAACAACAAAATTTAAAACATAGTACATTAAACAAAACAGACCCAGATCAGACAACACTTCTGTGAGATTTTTTTATCATAGCACATTGCAATCATGTGAAACATAAAAAGAAACACATAAAACATAGAACATTAAACAAAGCAGACCCAGATCAGACAACACTTCTGTGAGATTTTTTTATCATAGCACATTGCAATAAAACATAAAAAGAAACACATAAAACATAGAACATTAAACATAGTGGACCCAGATCTGACAACACGGTGTATTTGGTGAGAATCCCAACGACTTTTGCTAAATCACCATTGCATTCAATATACAATAGGTGTGAATTATTCTATAATATCAGTGTGACGAAACCTCTTTTTTGTTACTATATGAATAAGTGTGACGAACCGGTAGTGTGACGAAACCTCCGTAATTCAGTTCAGCTATATTTTGGTAACAGGTGCTTGTGATGTCATCAGTCAATGTGCCTATACACACAGGGAATCGGTACGTAGGGGTTAACTGACCCTACAAATACTTATAAACCACATTTCTCCCAAATCCTTTGAATACATGTTTATGTATTTATATATTATTTAGAAGAAGTGTGGTTTATCAGTTACTTTAGGGTCATTTAACCCCTACGCAGCGATTCCCTGTGCCTATACAGGGTCGAGCTTACAGGTGGGTGGGGCGGCGGGGGTCGAATTGACTGGGGGACGACTTGGACTATACAGAATGCTGCTAATTAAATGATTTTTATACTAGTTTACACGATAAATATTAAAAAAGCGTCGATATATAGAGGATTTTATCACTGACTTTGCACAGGTCGATATGTTGGGGTAAAAACAGCAACGGCAAACATTACAGCAACATGCGGTTCAGTAATTTACCATTTAACTT
Source organism: Cyclina sinensis (assembly GCA_012932295.1). Classification (NCBI taxonomy): domain Eukaryota; kingdom Metazoa; phylum Mollusca; class Bivalvia; order Venerida; family Veneridae; genus Cyclina; species Cyclina sinensis. Next base: position 3,599,338 of record JAAONU010000002.1, on the reverse strand, counting down.
CATAATTTTTGTTCGTGCAACATATTTACTACAAGTTTCCACTTCTTTTCATCGAATGAAGTTTTTGGCCGCTTCTAAATTGGTAATTTCCGCCATTTTAAGCGGGAATTGTTGTTGTTGTTCGTGGGTGGAGCAAAACCGCCGGACTACTTTTGACTAGAAGTCTTTGGACGCTTGAAATGTAAAGTATTTGGATTCTAATGATTTCGTCTAGATTAGTATTGTTTTATGTTTACATTTTTTTGAAAGCTGTGACGTTTTCTTCGCAAAGTAACTCTTTGCAGATTTGTCTAGTTGTTATTTACAAATCTTAATTCTGTGATTTGATCATTTTTGCCTTGGCTGATTTTTGGTAAATTTTTGTAAGCATTATTTTAGGACGTTGTTTATTTCAGTTCCATTTCCAGGTCTGATTTATTCTGTCCCACTATCGTGCACTTTTTCAGTTCAACTCTGCACAACATTTCTTTGCACTACACCTTAATATATGATTGAGAAGTGGAGCATATGAGGTGAGTGGTAAATTTACTATATGTTTTGTGTTGTGATGTCTTTGTGTTGTTTCTTTTTCCTGTATTAGACGTGATTTTATTCTTTAACGACAGATTAATACCGTCTTACAGAACAGTGTCTGACCATGAGATTTTTATCAAAAGTTGATAAAAGCATCTAGTCTTCGTAGTTTTACTCTGGCAGTAAGATAAAGGAACACTCGGTATTCTAAAAACAATCATAGGTATTAACAGTACCATTTTCATGATCCGTGAGGTGTAATTATTGTCCTTCTTACGGATATGTATATTTTTTTTTTCTTGGTGACCAAATACCAAGTAACACAAGGGAATACAAACCACTAGTAAACATGGATATGCCAGTGACAGTGTTTTTCTAGCTTATATTATAAGGAAAACCTGAAATTTGGAAATACCATTGCTAGTTTCCTGCATCGGTTACGGTATATTTGTGTTCAGTTTTCAGCATTTGGATTGCATTTAGAAGTAAGAAGTTAAAGTTAAATATTTGAATTTCATAGTTTATAAACTATTTTGAGAAATTCCTTATAGTTTATGTACTGTGATGGTGGCCAGGTCATTTTGATATATATATATTTTTTGTTTTGTTTTTTTCTTTTTTTGCTTGTACTGTAATTTTATTTCAGCGCAGTTTCCAGAGGTGTTGAAATTGACTGCTCGTTAGATGCATATTGTATACCTTGTGTATTATAGCTGTAAGATTGTCCTGTATAGAACTGTCTTTAATATATTTTAATATAGGTAGCAATGGCAACTGGAAAGGACACTTCAAATAGTAGTGTGACTGAAGAGAAACCCTTGTCTGATACGCAACTTTCACAAATTTTGCAGGCACTAAAAAAGTGTGGTGACTATGTGGTACTTACCAAGGATGAATATGAGGCATTGAAACATCCCACACCTACTAGTACTCCAATTTTAAAGGATCCGGTTATTAAACCGAAACTGACGTTGAGTGATAAAATTAATGCTTCACGTTCTTTTCAGGGCTCATTATATGAGACGTCGGCTATGCAGATACCAAAGGTAGAAGTTAAATTGCCATTCTTTTCAGGTGATCAGCCACCACTTAAAGGTGATGTCACATATGATGTATGGCGTTATGAGACTAAATGTCTTATTTCTGATGATACTTTGTCACAGTCTGTTGCTTTGCAGATAATACGTAGATCTCTCCGTGGTACTGCACGACAGATTCTTATACCATTAGGTGAAAAAGCATCTATGACAGATATTCTACAGAAACTGGATACTTTGTTCGGAAATGTTTCTACTAATGAGTCAATCATGCAAACATTTTACAGTGAATCACAGAAAACTACAGAAAATGTGACAACTTATGGTTGCAGATTAGAAAGTTTATTACAGGTGGCAGTTGAGAGTGGCCATGTGAGTCAGGCAGCCAGGAATGATATGTTGAGATCTAAGTTCTGGACTGGTCTTAGAGATGAAAAGTTGAAATTATTAACTCGTCATAAGTATGACACTATTTTGAATTATGATAGGTTGCTTAGAGAAGTTCGGGCTGCAGAACAGGAAATGAGTACAACAGAGAAACTTACTACAGCACAGCATCAGCCAGTATCTGCTGGTAAAGATAAAGCAGTTGAAGATTTATCAAATAAGATGGACACTTTGATGGCAAAAATGCATTCATTGGAAAAACAGATGAGAGAAACTTCTAAACAGGAAGCTCCTAACAGTAATAATTATACACAAACTTGTTCAGGTTTCAATAATAGAAGCAGAGGCAACTTTAGAGGAAGGGGTAGGTCGCATGGGAGATACCCAAATCAAAGCCATCGAGAAAATGGTAGGAATAATTACAGTTATCAGTCTCATTTTGACAGATCTGGCAAATCAAAGACAGAACACCCAAAAGTATAGACTCCTCTGTGGTGGGGCACATGGGGGAAGTCAGTTGTGACAAGAGCTCCAAATCAAAACTAAGTAATAGATTGGTTGGTTCAGCTAATGAGGGAACAGCAAAAATATGTGGTGTTGAAACTAGGGTTTTAGTTGACACGGGATCAATGGTTACTTTAATTTCAGAATCCTTCTACAACAGTTTGGTTCCCAAACCAGAATTACTTAGTTTGAATGACTTCAAATTAGATGTTGTGGGTGCATGTGGATCTAAAATACCTTATATGGGGTACATTGAGGGTGATATTTTCATCCCAGATATTTTAGAAACCAATGTTTTTTATTCCTATTCTTGTGGTACCCGATACAGAGTACCATCAGACAGTACCAGGTGTAATAGGTACAAATGTATTACACCTATGCAATACAAAAGAAGGTTCTTCTAAGTTTGATCCTTTTAAAATTGCATTAGATGCTTTGAAATGTGATAACTTGGTTTCAGTGAAGTCGACCAAAAAGACTCCGATTGTTATACAACCTAATCAAGTTACAACTGTTTCAGGCTTTCTTAGGAAAAAAGATGGTGTGACTACAGCTATGACTGAAGCAACTGAGAAACCACAATTTTCAGGTTTAAATGTTTGTCCTAGGGTAGTATCTCTTGAAAGTACAGGTGCTACAGTCAGAATACCAGTCAGAGTTTGCAATATGTCAGCTAAGGTTATAAAAATCCAACCTAATTCTGTGTTTTGTTTGCTTTCAGAGGTCAAGGTAGTGGATTCATGGAAACCAGATATGTCTACACCTAAATCTGATACATTTACTAACAATGAATCTTTTCAGAAATTACAAGACCTAGGCATAAAAGTGAACAGAGAAAATCTTTCAGACGAACAGTTTTTGAGAGTGCAGCAAGTTCTTGGTAAATGGGAACATATTTTTTCAAAGTCAAATACTGACATTGGTAAAACAGATCTCAATACTCATCATATAAAACTTAGTGATGAACAACCATTTAAACAGGCATATCGTAGGATACCACCAACAATGTATGAAGAAGTACGACAGCATTTGAAGGAGATGGTTGATTGTGGAGCAATACGAGAAAGCAAATCTCCTTACTGTAGTAATGTAGTTCTTGTTAGAAAAAAAGACAACACTTTGAGATTTTGTATTGATTTCCGCCAGTTGAATAAACGAACCATCAAAGATGCGTATACCCTACCTAGAGTTGATGATATGCTAGATTCTTTAGTAAACAGCAAATATTATAGTAAATTAGATTTACGCAGTGGTTATTGGCAGGTAGAACTTGCGGAGGAGGATAAACCTAAAACAGCATTTAGTGTAGGACCACTTGGTTTCTGGGAATGTAACAGAATGCCGTTTGGTTTGACCAATGCTCCAAGTACTTTCCAGCGCTTGATGGAGACCTGCATGGGAGAACTTAATTTAAAAGAATGTTTAATCTTTCTCGATGACGTTTTGATTTTTTCAAGGACATTTGATGAACATATATCAAGGTTGGAAGCTGTATTTGAACGCTTAGAGAAACATGGGTTGAAACTGAAGGCATCTAAGTGTGAATTTTTTAGCTCTCATGTAACTTATCTTGGCTATGAAATTTCAGGTGAAGGTATTCATACAGATCCTTCCAAAATAGCACCTTTGAAGGCTTGGCCAGTTCCCCATGATGTTAAAAGTTTACGTACTTTTCTAGGATTTGCTGGTTATTACAGACGTTTTGTTGAAGGGTATGCCAAAATTGTCAAACCATTAAATGATCTTCTTGTAGGACATCCTACTAACAAGGCAGCAAAGAAGTCTAAGAAGACTAGAACACCATGGAAATGGAGTGAGGAAGAGCAAACTGCTTTTGAGACTATAATTGACAAATTAACTAAACCTCCTATTCTTGCATATGCAGATTTTTCTAAACCTTTTATTGTCAATATAGATGCGTCAACTGAAGGTCTAGGTAGTGTGTTATACCAAGAGCAAGATGGTATAGAACGAGTGATTTGTTATGCCAGCAGAGGTTTGCGACCTAGTGAGCGAAACTACCCAGCTCACAAGTTGGAATACTTATGTCTTAAATGGGCAATAACTGACAAATTTCATGATTATTTGTATGGAAATTTCTTTGTAGTTAGAACAGACAATAACCCATTAACATATATTTCTACTTCCGCCAAACTTGACGCTACAGGACACCGCTGGTTAGCAGCTCTAGCAAATTACAATTTTCACATTGTTTACAGGTCAGGAAAATCAAATGCTGATGCAGATGGATTAAGTAGAATACCCAGAGATAATCAGGAATCTGTTTTGTTTTCAGATGTTGTAAAAGCTCTCTGTGGTGCTGTTTTAGCTACATCATGTGATCACTCATTGGCAGAATGTCTAGTTATTTCAGAAAATGATTTAGAATTTAATCCTGAAACTGTTTTAGATACAGTGGATATGTCTACAATTGATTGGAAACAAGAACAAAAGAAGGATAGAGACATTGCCAGGATTTACAATATCATAGATCAGAACTTGACCTTAGACAAGAATGCTTTCAAACAAGAAACTAGAGAGGTACAAGCATATCTTCGACAGAGATCATCATTGTTTATACATGCCAATGTTATATATAGGAGAATACATGTAGAAGAACAAGAAGTGAGTCAACTGTTATTACCAGTTCATTTCAGAGAGCTTATACTCAAAGAGTTACATGACAACATCGGTCATCAAGGTAGAGACAGGACACTTTGGCTTGTGAAACAACGTTTCTTTTGGCCACATATGGAGCAAGATATTATTGAGAAAATTCGAACCTGTCCTAACTGTTTAAGAAGAAAGACCACAACTAAGGCCAGTGCACATATGATACCAATACAGAGTACTTACCCGATGGAGATTGTCTGTATTGATTACCTGTCTTTGGAACGATCAAGTGGTGGATATGAGAATATACTTGTGATCACAGATCATTTTACTCGATATGCTCAGGCGATTCCAACGCGGAACCAGACTGCCCATACCACAGCTAGGGTTTTGTTTGAGAACTTCTTTTGCCATTATTCCTTTCCTGCTAGACTGCACAGTGATCAAGGGAGAAACTTTGAGAGCAAGGTCATCAAGGAGCTGTGCAGTATTGCCGGAGTAGAGAAGTCTCGGACAACGCCCTACCATGCCATGGGTAATGGACGTACAGAACGTTTTAACTCAACGTTACTGGGTATGCTTGGAACTCTTAACTCATCAGAGAAGGCCAACTGGAAAGAGTATGTCAAGCCGCTTGTACATGCATACAATGCCACTAGACATGAGTCCACTGGATTTTCTCCTCATTACCTACTTTTTGGATGGCACCCACGTCTTGCAATAGATGCTTTTCTTGGGCTAGAAGATCCAACAGCAAAGAAACAATCTAGAGCCAACTATGTAGACAAGCTGAAGAAACGGATGGAGTTTGCATATAGGAAAGCAACAGAAACATCCTTGAAAGCATCTGACAGACACAAGGGATATTATGATGCTAAAATCCGTAATTCCACTCTTGACATTGGTGACCGTGTGCTACTAAAGAATGTTACACCCAAAGGGAAGCTGGATGATAAATGGGAAAAAGAGCCATATATTATCACTGACAAACCCAATTCAGACATACCAGTATACAGAGTAAGGAAAGAGACAGGTAAAGGAAAGGAGAAAACATTACACAGGAATTTACTTCTTCCTATCACTTCCATTCCTTATGTACATCAAGAGGAAAAAACAGACAATGTACCAAAGAGACCGCCTAGAAGATCAAGAGAGAACCAGTCGGTTGAGGAAATTTCAAGGAGACAGGCAATAATCCAACCCAAACCAGACTTAGACCTGGATACTGACAGCAGTACTGAGAGTGAGCCAACCATTCCGAGATATGTGCCTCCTCACAGACGACCAGTACCCAAGCCCCGTGTTCGAGTACAGCAACCGGTGCAACCAATCAACAATTCACATGTTGTTTGTGAGGGTCAGCCTAGTCATTCAGCTAGAAGGTCATCTGACAGTGAGTCTACAAGTCTTCAACCTAGTACATCGAATTCAAATTCTAGTACACATACACATAGCTCATTTAATCCCGATTCTTTCGTTTCAGGGACTAATCAGTCTGTTTTGTCTTCTAGGGAGAATTCTGGAAATGGCAATTTTTCTAATAATTCAAATCATATTTCTGTTTCAGACTCTCCTAATGTTAACAATAGAAATACAAGACCTCATAGACAGAGGAAACCGCCAGACAGATATGGCGAATGGGTTTTGCCAATTTCAGCAACCATTAATGGGTTACCAAAACAGGAATTCAATGGGTTCTATGGATTTTGGTAAACAGGGGAGAATGTCAGGTAAAAAGGGTTGAGAATATTGTAATATTGTAAAGAGAATGTCTTAAGATTATACATGTATTTTAGTGTCAGTGCTTCTATGCAAAAGAAAGAGCTACATTGCTGTTGTCATTGTTTTGAGGGTAGATGTTAAATGTAGATGTTTTCTGATCTTGTTAATTGTATCTTTATGTATAGGTATGATTATCAGAATATTCTATATTTCAGATGATAATTCACATTTTTTCTGAAGGCATTAGTAAGGACATCTTTGCTCGGAATACACTGTTTCAGGTATTGGTAAAGTTGATGGTATACAAAATATATGCTAGTACAGAATGTTATATTTTATGTATTTTAATTGTTTGCATTGATTTTGTAATTTCAGAAAGATGCAGTGCTTTTAGCAGTTTTATTTTCAGATTATTGCCATAATTGTTTTTGCAGTATGTTACTAAGATATTATGTATTTTAGCACATTGGAATTAGAGTTTGCACTTTTGGTTTCAGCAGAATATGACCTTTACCTTAAATGGGAGTCAATTCGGTTATACACCTTTAATTTGAATTAATTTTTTTTTATTACTGCATTCTGGGCCTACACCTTTAATTTCAGGATGCGAACAGCAAATGTTATGTTACTTCACAGTTTAAAATAACGGTGAATTGTACATGTACATATATTTTATTGTGTTAGGTTACTTAATACTACCCTGTTATATTGTCAAAGATTTTGCACTGATTTTATTTATTTTCATTATTTGAAAAATGTCAGGAGCCATTTTCTTCTGCCAGGGGAGAATGTCGCAGGTTGTTTTTATTAGTTATACGAGACCGATTCGGCTTACCATAGTACAAAGACACTTTCCTTCGCGCATGCGCTGAATTCGGAATTTTCGGTGTTTATTGTTATATGTTGTTCCGGACTTGACTCGGAGTCGTCGACAATTTACGCCTTTGACGGAAGTTGCCGACAGACCATGAAGTTAGTCTTAGTGAACACTTGTCACGTCTCTGTTCATGTATGTTTATATTTTAATTGCAATGTCTGTCCAATCGTTGTTTGTTGTACTGGTATGAAAGAATTCTTGAATGAGAGGTTTAAATCTATTGGATCGCTTTTACTAATCCTTTTTTTTGGCGCACTACATTTTCCTTTCCTTGGTCAGTTATGCAAATGTTCTCTTACGAGATACATGATGAAATCAAAGTGAAGAAATATAGTTTTTGTAATATTTCTTCAGTGCTTATCTTCAATTTATATTGGGATAATTTAGGATAGCGCTGTGGTAAGAATAAGTACTATATTTATTTCATAAATAGTCTTCTTGTAGTATGTACGCGAGTTTGAATTTCAGTGCAATATTGTCTTGTTTTTAATGTATTGTTATTATCTTAAGTTAATTCCTTGAACTAAGTGTATTTTTGTTTCTTTCTAGGTTTAATTCCTGATATCTAAATAAAATATAACGAATCTACGCCAGGTGTTTGTTAAATATAACCACCCCTGTGACAATCTGATTTCATTTGCTGTTAGTGATGTGATTTCGATTGCTGTTTTTTGTTGTTTTTTAATTATTATAGTTTACATTCTAATTGTAAAAATCACTAACTAGTACAGTATGTTATTGATAACTTGACAGTCATGTGACAAACACGTTTATTTAATTATGGTTTATCAATTTTAATATTACAAAATTCTCTTGATGAGTTTTGATTTCATGAAAATTGTTTAATCCGCCGACATTTGCCATAAAAATAAGCTTGGCTATGTAAAACAGAGTATCACGTGACTGTCAACTGAACCACAAAATGTTACAATCTTGATTATCACTATTAAAACAAACAGGTGAAAAACTTACGTTCTGTATATGACAGGGAAATGATAGCAACAGAGCTTTTCTTACAATTATATTTTTTCACAATGATAAATTGTAGTTGTGTATATATATACATGCTTTTGCTGAATAAAAATAATTAAAAAAAAAAAAAAATTTGCGTTACAATTTCGTATATGTAATAATATCTCTTAAAGAAAAAGGTTAAAATCTACTCAGAATTTGAGTATTTTAACATTATCCCCCATGCCATTACTTACTGGCTATAACATACCTTGTTTTTGTCAGAGTGTCTTCGTTAGATGCATCTAAAATGGAAATTCAAATGGCTTTAATGGTGATTACATGCGACGTATTATCTAACTTACAATTAAACTATGTCAACAGAAAAACGGGCAAAAGAATTTTTTTTTTAAAAATGAGTGCATATAGGAATATGTTCATTGATTCCAGTTTCATTCATGCGGTTGGATAAATCCTGTATAAGAACAGATAAAGCAACTGCAGTTAACTTTGTTTATTTCTTGTGTACAAGAAAATCACTGATGCAGTGTACATTATGTAATTTGATATATCTCGTTTAATAATATATATATATATATTCACTATATACACTACAGTGTACCTTTCCGTTTATTTCTTATGTACAGTAAAGTTACTGTTGCCGCGTACACTGTAAGTACACCACAGGAGATTCCTAGAACTATTCCCAGGATTTGAAAGTCGTTATTACTGTGTGCATCACAAGAACTTGACACGGACAAAACTGAGGAAGCAAAATGACATAATTCATATAATTCAGTAGATACACCATTGAAATATAAAACAGAATAAGTAGAAAAACAGAAATAAATAGATAAATGCATTCTGGAATTTTCGTAATAATGGACAAAATATTCTATAACTTGTCTTATATAGGCACGATAACAACTTAAAATCTGAAATACGTGTAAGTTTGAAAGTTAGTAAAAAAAAAACAAGCAATGTATCACTTACTGTGCAACTTTACTCGGCGTTATTAAGTCTTTGTTACAAGTTAAGTGTATTTATTAGGACTACTGTTCTGTTTCAATATATGATTAATGCTCAAGTAAAAACCACCAGACACGTTTAAAACCGCAGTAGTTTGAGAGGGTTTAGTATCACTCAGTAACCAATATTGACTTACTACTCTCAGACAGGACGAAATACTGGACATAACTGTCGATAGCGTTTGTTACCGTTAGTCGATACCTCCCATAATCTGACCTGGATACATCAAGAATTGTCATATTAGTTTGTACAGATGACGAAGTTATTTGCAGATCCACGTTACTAAGCACAGGCATCCATTCCACCCCGTTTTCCTTATGCCAGGAGAAGCCTTTTGACCCTGGTTCTGGGTAAGCTAGGGCAGTAAATTTAAGAGTCGCAGGCACGTGTAACTGACTGGTTACATTTTCAACTATCTTATACAGAGGACGAGGGGAACCTACAATAAAACGTTATCTAAAGTAAAAAACGTTACAAAAGTAAAGAGAATTATATTCTTTGAAGCAGGCCGTTGGGTGATTTGAAAATACGTCATGCAATAACTATAATATGCAAGACTTTTGCCTTAATTGCCAAAATGTTACGCTAATACGACCAAATTGGTTATTTAAAATAGTTTTAGTGTGCATGCTTTCGCTCTATGCTTTATGGTATATAAAATGAAAATACACAAAACTCACATTTGACATATAAGGTAAGGTTTTTAGTCGATGGTTTCCCGTAATTGTTACGTCCCTCACATATATAAACACCGCTGTGTATGCAAGCGATTTGGCTACGTACAAATGAGAGGGACGTTGTGTTTGTCTCCTATTTTAAAACCTGGCCTTCAAACATTATCTTAACATTTGTATCAGAGTTACTATCTACAGTGCATGTGAACTGTATATCTTCGTCATGCTCGTTCACGACAACAGTTGATTGGCCTTGATGTTCGTCTGCCACGAATGATGCAACAGAGGCTCTATCTAAAATAAGAGTACATAATACAAATGACAATTCAAAATAGAAAAAATACGTATTTGTTCGATGATAAATGAATGTAGCAACTTTGGTATCATCTAATACCCGTTAATCGAATTCAGGTACCGATATTTTTGTGTGTCTCATTTCAATTCCAGGTATTCTTAAATTCATTATACATTGTTATACACATTTCAAATAATTGTTAACTTACACCAGACATTAAGATAAAATGATTTCATCTTTGGTTGAGAAACATATCGTCCTTCAGTTGGTATCATTCTGTTTGCAACTTCGCACGTGTAAAACTTGGCATCTGATCTTGATACTGAATCGATAGTAAAATTTTGTGTTTTCACCCAAAACTGTCCGTCTCTTTTCCATTCAAATATTGTGTCTGCAGGATTTCCTACTGTAACAGGGCAAGATACTGTCAGTGATGTACCTTCAGCAGCACTTCTGTTGTTCAACATTCCAATCACAGGCGGATCTGATTAAGAGGATGGATAATTAATGCTCGAACGTTATTATACATTTATTCTATGCGTAAGAACTCTGTGAACTATCTAATAATAATAAAACACGAAGTAAATGTATTGCTTTACCTTACTTGTTAAGTTGTTGACAAGAAATGAATTCCTTTAGAATTTAAATGTAATGATAACTGCTTTGGATACCTGGAATAAGGACAAGTATACTGTGTGTAAAGTGTATGTCTCTCATATATTTCATGGTCGTTTAGACACAAGTATTATTATTTGTATTCTATTTCTAAATTAATACAACTAAAATTACTGCCTATTTTCAACATTTTATCTACAAGCTTTTAGGTACCTTTCGACTTACAATGAACATTGAGAAGAGCTTTTCTCTCGGAGATGACTGAGGTCTTGCCAGGTATATTGCTTGCTTTACAATAGATATGCCATCCATTCTCATTCCGTGTTGGTGAATATCTTATAGTGCTGGTAACTTCTATTAGGTCATTACTCTTTGTTAACGATGTTTCAACATTTGAATTAATCTGTATGTCATCACCGGGACTTTCAGGTGTTCCTGAATCTTTATACCAGCTTATTGTTGGTGCTGGGACAGCCGGCGAAGTTTTACATTTGAAAGTTGCTTCCGTGTTCTCCCTGACAGTTGCTACTGATGTATTTGGGATGATCATATAAACCACTGATACAGGAACTAAAGAACGAATAACGATTCAGTTTAGTTTAATTCAATTCATCACATTTTATGGCAACTTTCAAAGTTCAGTCAAGACATAAATGATTATGTTGCAACTGCTTTAAACTACAAGTTCTGACAATATTAGAAACAGCTTTTTCCAAAAGTTCAAAATATTAATCTTAATTTCCGATTTTATTAATGTTCAGTTTATCTGAAAAGTGTTTCAGTGTTAACAATGTAATGGTACAATAATCGATACTAAAATTAGTAATGAAGCTACAGAGAATAAAATTATAAAGGGCGTTCACAGTACCCGTATATACAGTAAGTGAAATACAGTAAATATAATTGCAAAACAATGTATACTGTCTTGTTTTGACATCGATTCGAACAGATTAGCGCAAATGATAGGGTTAAAGGCAAAATCTAAAACATTTTTAGCAAGTTGCTAAATATACCAAAAACATTACATAAAAAGTGAGTATTACTTATCGTAGAAATAGAGTACACAAATTTACTTCTCAATTAGTGGAACTGTAAGTTCAATTGGGTTCAAAATTAAGTCTGCACTGTAATTTAAATATGGAACTGAAATAACCTTGAACATTCAGGGATTTTCAACATTTGTTTGGACTTTGGATAACTTGCCTTTCATAAACATGATTTTATCAAAATATGAAAATTTTCTTAATTTTCAGTCAGTCTGTTCCCGAAGGAATGTCATTTGAATAAAAAAAGAAGCTTCTGCATAAATTAGTTGAATACCTTGCACATTCAAAAATGTGAAATTGCTATACTCGTTGCTAGTCGGCGTCTCAACTATACACCGGTATCTGTCCCCATGATTCTCCCTGGTCACCTTCTTAATAGTCCAAGTACTCTGTCTGTTTGAAGGACAAGAATACCCATAAATACTGGAGTTGATTGGGACAATAACACTTGCACAAGGTGACAATAGTATTCCCACGGCAGCAGGAGCAACCACTGAAGCAGGTTTTAAAGTCCAAGAGAAAGATGAAGCACTTTCATTGGTTCCCGTCAGAGTACATGTTAGAGTTACAGAATCATTCACAGATACACTGACGTTTACAGGGGAAATTATCCCATCAGCAAAAGCCAATCCTGAAAAGAGAGAACGTGATTCAGTCATTGGAGAATTTACAAACATAATAGACATTTTAGACCTATATTTATTTTAGTCATATTGACTTGGTGTTTTTTTATCTATGTTCATGTATAATTCCAATGGCATGTTTTGTGCAAGACGTAGTATATCTGAAAACATATAAAACTCCTGGGATTAATGCGGGGTTTAAGATTATATAGTCTGTGCTTTGCCACAGAATAATTTTTGTTTCATATACTAAATATAAAGAAATTCTAAAAGTTTAAACAGACTACCTTTACATGAAATCAGTACTCCAATTACAAGGAAAAGATTGAATAAATCCATAATTTGGGTCAGCATTATACATACACCTTTTTTTGTTTGAAAGATGTTTTCAAAACCTGGTAAAACTGAAGAAGGAAGTAAACTTTCGCAACAGTTTAAAGTATCTTTAAATAGAGTGTAAATGGAATAGCATTATGATAGATCTATATAAAGTGTAAAACATAGATGAACTGAAGGGTTTTGATGATTTTACGTTGGTCTCGCTCCAGTTAACACTTTTATTGCGCAGTTTTATCAACTGCAAAGGGACAGTAAAATGGATTTGATTTTTTGAAGTTTGGATTTGCTTTATCGCCATAAGATCCTTCGAGAAATATTTCGTTTACAGACACGAAAGTTTTATATATATTGGATAAATTTGACGAAACTGCGGTTGCAAATGTTATGACTCAAAGCTGAAGTAAACTGTAAACTGGTTTGGCTTCTTCATACCACATGAGAGGTGATTATTGCTATTATTTATTGTTACATATATATATATATGGACTGAAAAGTTGTTATGACTAACCAGGTAAATATTGTTTTGATCTTGAAATATATAAATTTATTGAACAAAAATTGGTAGCAAAAAGTGATAAAGCGGTAGCGGTGCACGTGAATATACTTGTGTGAACTTTTACCTAATTTGTCCTTTTTGACTTTCTATGACCCCAAAGGAGGACATATAGCTTATCGAACTGTCTATCTGTCAGTCCGTCCGCCATCCGTCAGAAAACTTTTAACATTACCCATTGAACACATCACCCCTTTAAACAAGACCTTCCCACCGACATATATTTGTATGACATTGACCCTGAATGACCTTGACCTTAAAGGTCCAATTTTCAAAACACTTTCAAAATGACACAGCGAATTAAATTTATACGTTTTATATATGGGTGATTAAACAAAATGAAGCTTTTTAGTAACATGCCTGTATTTTTTAACTGTAAAGCTTGACTGGTTTCTTTTTTTAACCCTTGAGAAGTGTTTCCTGGTAAAAGAGTTTGATGAAGGGTTTCATTACAATAGCTTCATCCGTTAAAAGGTCATGTTGTTAAAACATCCCAAAAACTGTCCCAAGTGTACTGGTGTTGCGTGACATAAAGCAATGACGTGTTTACTTTTAGAAAGTTACAAGTGAGTGTCATTTCTGGTAAGAGTTAATAATGGAGACCTACTAACATTTTTTGCAGTCCATTTTTTAATTTTTATTTCGCATATTCACTGGCTGCTATACAATGTATTGGTCAGCTGGTGAAAATTTCTTTTGTGTTTCATTAGCGACATGTATACACATTTAAGTTTTGAAGATGTTCTTAGAATAAATTTTATATTAAACCTTCTAGCTGTTGTCGTAGGTGTGACAGACCCCTGTAATATCTCTTACAGATACTTACCGTTTTATACTTACCATCCGTTCCTTGTCCTATATATTTTACTGGTGTCCCTATGATTATCATCCTATAAAGCAAAACAGTCCATCCTATACTTGCCATTCTGACTGCCGTAAGCCGTAACCAAAATACTAACTTTTGTAACTAATAGTTCTTACCTGTATTTCACCTGTATCTTGATATTCCTTTGTTATACTTATCATCCAATTGTTCTCGCGTATCAGTTGGCGTTATATATTTTGAAAGTATAGTTGTTGGTTTTTATAACCGCTAGAATATTATTGAAATAATTAGTGTTTATTTAATAAAGGGATACATTTTGTTACAGGTTAAACCTTTTGCATATCTGTAAAAGTATTTTAGTCTTTTAACCTGTGTGTAATCGAGTTGTTATTTTTGGTAAATTTATGATATTTATAAAGGATATTTCCAGTAAATGTCCTCCGCCATATTTATTTACATTCGCGTATCAGTTAGCGTTATATATTTTGAAAGTATAGTTGTTGGTTATTATAACCGCTAGTATATTATAGAAATAATAAGTGGTTATTAAATAAAGGGATACATTTTGTTACAGTGGCCTTAGTTTGACATCATCCCCAAACCCAGATCAAATACTCTACCGCTGACTCGATCCAGAGTCCCGACATAAGAGGCGACACTGTCATATACTAAAATCATTCAGAATTTGTCCCAAGTGTACTTTTTTGCATAAAAGAAAGATAATTTTAGTATTCAAATGAATTTTCAATCTTTTATCTTTTTTATTTATTGTGTGGATATTTAACACCAGCTTTAAAAAATGTTGATTGCAAAATGTAATGTATATTTTTTTTCTTGCAACTTTTGTGTTGTTCCACGTGTACATGAGTTTTGATGCATTTGATTTACATGTGTCAGCTCCAAGAAATAAACACAGGATCCATTCTTTCACAGAGCTGGCAGCAGCAAGGTAGAATTTGTAGAGAAAACAGTGTTTATAGCATTTCTGGATATAAAAAAGCCGGAAACACCATTAAATTTCCAAATTTAGGTTTGAGACAAAAAACAAAATATCTGTTATTGTGTTTAAGAACTATATTTGTCTGATAATGTTTAAAACCTAGAGAACATCCTTCTAAATGTCAGATTTTGGTCAAGTATATGTAAAAAATCCCTATAGTTATTTTCAGGTACATATAAATGAAATACTGCTTATTGTACACTTGGGACATAAAAAAATGTGTTGTTGTTGGTTTTTACTTTATAGCCAGTTTTGTTATTTATGGTGCAGAAATCCTGTTTTTATGCTGCAAGTACATAAATATCACTTGTTATTTTACATTTTTCTTAAATGATCCCCTTTCAGAATTAATATTCTACAACATCAAATGTCAAGTGCTCTGCAATGGGACTAGTCCTCCACTTCATAAATCATTTTCTTTTCCTTTGGTAAAACTGATTTTTATTAATTAATACATTTAGTTAAGAAAACAAGTATCTATATAAAACAGGTTGTGAACAGTTTAGTACAATACGTTCCTTTTCTTATACAAGCTCTGCTTCATTTGCTTTATTTGTTCTCAAAGGATTCTTTTCTTTCAAAATAATGGTATATCTTTTCGGAAGTTCGTAATTTGCATTTGCATTGAATTGTAAAGTTCTTGAAATATGTTACGAGTCCTTCATAACAGTAGGTGCTGTAAAAGGATGAATTTGTGAACTGCTTCGATAGTAGTATTTTATGAAGGGTTCTAAACCATTTTTAAGCTCACCAGGTGGTGCCAAGGTGAGATTTTAGTACGTTATATTGTGCATTGTCCGTTCACATTTTGTTTGTAAACATTCTTGAGGATACAAATTAAACTGAATATTAATGAAACTTGATCAAAATGTTAGCCTTAATAAATATGAAATATAATTTCGAATGTTTGCTTCGATGAATTCTTAGGCTTATTCGAAACTGTTTCACTGTTATGATCACTCACTCACTTACAAAATTGGACGTTCAGTTTTCACTTGTCCACGAACAAGTAAAATGAGAACAAGCAGTTGTCTGTAAGGTGGGGGGGTCGTATAACTTGTACAATA
The DNA here is from genome assembly GCA_012932295.1 of Cyclina sinensis. Lineage (NCBI taxonomy): Eukaryota > Metazoa > Mollusca > Bivalvia > Venerida > Veneridae > Cyclina > Cyclina sinensis. Next base: position 3,582,667 of record JAAONU010000002.1, on the reverse strand, counting down.
GATTTTGCCAGCCCTGCTGTTGTCCGTCTCTTTCAAATCTTCCTGTGAATAATAGTGGGCACTTGAAAGACTCCAGTATATTGTGGCAAAGACATTCCTAATATGCCCTTACACTAAAGATTATTCAAGAAGTTTTTATATATTAAAAAACATGGCTACTAGGGTAAAATGTATCCTCAAGAAACGAAGTTTGAAGGTGGTCTTACAATCGGTGTTTTGGTCAGTATGTCAGTCCATTGCCAAAAGTTGTCCAACAGTGTTAAAGAGTTATAAGGAATAGTTCACACATGATCTGCATATAGTGTTGATCTCCTTAAGATTTTGTTAGCTCACCTTACCTAAAAGGTCAGTTTCAGCTTTTAGTATGCTCTAAATGTTTGGTTTGTAGTATCGTCAGTATGATCTACTAGACATCTACCAAAATTGATAAATTGTGGCCCCTGGGTAAATATTGGCCATTCCCAAGGGTCTTTTGTATTCATGTTGACCTTCATTCTTGGCCTTGATACTATAAGCTTAAACTTTAGATCACATATACAGTTTTTATTTGGATTTCAATAACCAACTTTGATGAACCTGTACTGTGGCAATATGTGCCTTAGGACCTCGTACACACATTTCAGGTGAGCGACCTACTTGGCCCTCTAGTTTTTCATTAATCTTTAAATCTCATTCTGAGATTTGTCAATAAGTGTGCTACCTAGGTGTTAAGAATGAACAGAGCAAGCAGAATTAAAGATGATGTTGGTTATTTGTGAAGAATGAAGCTTAAAACCATTAAAATACAAGCAGTTATTCTCTCCCAAGTGTACGAAATTTTGCAGTAAGTCTTGAAACGTAAAAATAAAGGTTTATTAAAGTCTTTTTAAGTCTTAATTTGTACTTGAAATACTGCAAAATAACTTGAATGCAGTTTCAAGGTGTAAAATTCAGTGCTACATAAGAACTGCACTTGAGAATAATTCTCAGTTTTCTAATAGAATCTGCAAAAACAGTTCTTCATACCAGTGAGTATATATAAATGTCTGTGAACAGAGAATTTGGAAAATAATGTTCCAGATTTGGACTGTTCACTTTTTAGGCAAAATAAGTGCCACATATCTCTGTTATAGCAAGTTTTGTTTATTACAACAATAATTATTATGTATGTATAAAATTGTCCCAAGTGTACAAAAAGCTTTCAAAAATAGGCTTTTTTAAACATCTGTATCTTTGGAAAACTTGAATATGTAGTTATAAACTTTGCAGGTATTTTAGTTCTGTCCTAAATTTTGGAAAACATAACTTTTTACTTTAAAAAGTGCTATTGTTTGTGCAGGAAATAAACTTTTAGATGTGTCACGGTGAAATAAAGTGATTCAAAACAGTAAAAATCTCTCTTTTTTTCAAAAATATTGAATAACATTATATGTTTTTATTGTTTTATCTTGTTAAAGAAAAGCGTTTTTGTTGACGGAATGCAGAAAAGCATTAGAGTTATAGTTTTATTTTATTTGTGTGCGAAAGAATAGTAATATTGTTTTAAAAACAGCTTTGAATTTTGTATTTTTTTATGGAACCTACTTTGAAATATTAATTTGAACTGTTTTACTAAATAATGCGATGAAACTTATTGTCCTGAAATAAATTTTAAATTTCACATCAGTACTTCATTTTACTGGAGATTACAGTATCAATTAAGAAAAATGAATATGTACTTTTCTTTTTTTTTTTCTTTTCTTTTTTTAAAAAAAAAAACTTTATATAATTCCTCTGATATCCTTTTCCAGTCACTTAAATATCTTTTTTTTTCAGATGTGTGTTTTCGTTGCAAGTTGCAAGTTTGCTAGTCAGTTTCAGTCCATATACTCTAGGTCAGTAACCTTTGATTTGGTTAGCTCAGTTACCGTACTCGTGATTTGTGTTTAATCAAATTATACAAATTTTTGCCAGCATCAAGCCTTTTGAAGATCTTTTCCGAAGCAATAATGAGAAAGAATTTATACATTAATTTTCCAGTAGTTTTTATAAAATGGCCTTCCCAGTATATAGATAAATTGGTCGAAAGGAACTACTCCAGTCACTTTTGTAGATGGCATGTTGCTCTTTCCATAATAAAACACCTGCTTTTTTGGAATAGGAATGCTCAACATTATACTTATTTTCCGCAACCTGTCTGTCTTTCAAAGGATTATTGTCAGTCTTTTTTCTCTACCAACCATAGTAAAAGAAAAGGCAGAACCACTTTGTTCATAAATCTATCAGAACGTTTATGGACTACATACACATTTTAGATTTATGGACTACATACACCTTTTATAAATTCTTCTTTATTAGATTTTGTGTTGATCAGAAAATGGAAATGTGTTATATAATATTGCGCTGAATTTTATTTGCTACACCTATTATGCTTGTTTTTAGATGTACTTATCTCTACTTCCTTAATTTAAGAAGTAGTAACAATATTTACTTGTTGCAAATTTTGACTTTCAGCACTGTCTGTAACATTTAAGCCAGACAAACCAGCTTTGGGCGATGATGTAGTAATTTCATGCAGGAGCACAGGACAAAAAACCTCAGCAATCACCTGGTCTGTAGATTCGTCGGTTTTAACAACATGTAATGGTGGTACCTGCTATCCGTCGCCGACCGGTTATACATATAGTATTGATGTCACCAATAATGTTTTTAATCTTTCACTGGCATCAGTAGCACTTTCAGACTGTAAAACCTATACATGCACGGACATAACAAACCCTGCCTTAACAAACTCTGGAATGCTGTTTATTTCTAGTAAGTCGACCTCATTGTAGTTTACGTTAAGAATCACCAATTGTAGGAATAAGTTATCAAGTAAATTATATAAAATCGACCATTTAGTTTGTTAGTATTGTGATATAAGTATCTTCTTGTAAACAACCTATATATCTTTCTGACATTTCCAGATAATATTGGACAGACGTTGAAATTTAAATAAAAATAACATAATTTATGTCTAAGTTAATATAAACTTGTCTTTTAATGATTACTTATCTGACTTTAAATTGGCAAAGATACATCGTAAAAAACCTGTTTTATGCTTAAGAAGATGAAAAGGTTTCAAGAAATTAAAAAGAGAAAGAAGAACGAATTAAACATGATAATACAATGTTTATGGTGGCTGTTCATCCTTTAATTGACACATTGGCCTTTCATGTTGTTAGCGTCTGTTTGCAACATGTTTGTCTGTTATCAATTTATAAAATTGAATTTTAGAGTATGATTCACGTGAGACAGTTCTCAGAGATCCTGGAACAAATAGTAGCGGAATAATCTCACTGACCACAGGCTGTGTGTTGTCACTTTCAGACGTGACAGTTGAATGGAACATTGTAAAACAGGTAATTAAAAATCATAGAAAATTTGAAATTATTTTATGGTTAAAGCAAGTTTAATGATGTATTCAGTACATTCCTTTTTTTATTGAATGCCTCTTTTTGCTTCTAAAATCCTACAATTAATTTATGTTAAACACAACTTTCTTAAATTCTACAGGTTGCAGATTCAAGCACAATTTTCACTTCATTAGTGTCTAAATCTGTCATCTTGGCTGATTTCTTGAAGAAAAAGTAAAACGTTATATCATCTTTTACATTTTAACATGATATCATAAGATTTATCTTGGATATATCGGTGAATTTTCGAACGTTGCAATATTCTCTTTAGGGATAAGAAAATTTGCCCCCAGTCCATAAAAATGAGAGAAAAATGGTTTTGGATGTGCACTAAGTTTTAACTGGAGAGTAAGACAAGTATTAACTGTTGCAGAATGGTATATTAATTCATCTAGAGGCGACAAGCTCTTCTGAAACAAAAGAATGCACAGCCACGTGCCACTCGCAGACATCGGGAAAACTGACAAGTTACTTTTATCATACGCAGTACACAGGATATGATTTTGAGAGGATAACATACCGGTCAATCATTCGTCACAGTTCTTACTCTGAGGAAATAAAAGATTCGGCAGTGTTTAGGATTAAAAGTAGTGGTAAGTTTGAATAAATGCAATGTAGCAATCACGGAAATATTGACAAATTCGTTAACTAGTCCGGAGTACCATTGATGCGATTTGGAGGCCACGAACTTTAATTGACATAACTCTTATATTCTAGTTGCTTATTACATGCAAATTTCGTCAGTTAAACTCTCTATCACTTAGAAAAAAGAACAAGACTTATGGAATTAGTAATTAGTTCTATTGCTATGATCATGTGTTAGAACGAAAGAGAAATAAATTAGTATTCAAAATATTAAATTACTGTAATTCTCAATATCCTGTCTCATACAGAGATCAAAATTATATTTATTCATGTAATTGATTTTTAGAAAATAGTTTCAGTCTTATCAAAGATACATTTTTATTAGTCAACAGAAGCAGAATACGTTTAAATTTGATTGTCGTGGTATGCTTAGCTGGTCCGTTTAATCATTTTGGATACAGGCACTGTTACAAGTTTTTACTTTCAGCAATGTTTGTAACATCTGAGCCATACAAACTAGCTTTTGGCGGTGATATGATGTGTAATGATACTAATTGTTCGCGCTATAAACATTTGATAGCACGAAGCAGAAATATATAAGTATTTAACATACAGGATTTCTGTTCTCAGTATACTGAACTACAGAAACTGTTATAAATCGTCATCTGCCAATAACACATATAATAAGAAGCTTATACTGTCATTGAGTAAAATAATTATAATGGCCAATATATTCAGAAATAAAATCTAGAATACTATTTTTTTAAAGATGAACGTCAACCACTTCAAAGGATTAGGTAAGATACAGTACTAAAAAAGCAAACATCAATTAATAGAATTGTTGACAACGAACTTCGAAAATCTTCTTTCATGAAACTAGTGCTTAGATAGTTTGCATCGAGCATCATCTAGAAGACCTCTACCAAGATAGTTCATATGATGCTCTTGTGTCAAAACTGACCCCACCTCAGGGGTCATCTAGAAGAACTCTACCAAGATAGTTAATATGATGTTCTTGTGTCAAAACTGACCCCACCTCAGGGGTCACTTGAATTTTGTGAAGACTTGCATAAATAATAAAAATTTTCTTGTCAGTAACCACAAGGCCTCGTGTTAGGATCTTTGAAGTGTACTCTGGCCTTTTAGACCTCTATCAAGTTTGTTGACATCTGGCCTCGGGGTAATAATTGACCATGCCTCTGGGTTTCTAGTGCTAAAAATAGACTTTTCAATTTTCGTCATAGAGCTTTAGTTTATTGACAGATGTCTTAGAAATTTGGTATTTAGGCACCTTGCATGAATCTTAGCCATTCACTGGAGTCAAGGTCAAGGACACCGACGTTAAAAATAGACTTTTGTACTTTTCCCGCTAGAGTCTTCATTTATTAATCTATATCTTAGATATTTGGTATGTAGCTAACTTGTAAGGACCCCTATTCTTAGTAGGAGTTTGAGGTCACTGGGATCCTAGGTCAAGGTAACTAAGGCTTAAAAAAGTGTGTTTTTTCAACTTTCTGTCATATAGCCTTACTTTATTGATTGATCTTTTAAATATTTGGTATATAGACACCTTTCATAAACCTCAATTATTCAATTATTATTTAATTCCATTAAATTGGGGTTAAGGTTACCGAGACGAAAAATAGATTTATCTACTCCTCATAGAACCTTCATTAATAGACCAATATCTTTGTTATCTGGTATGTAGGTTTCTTGCATGGAACCTCATCTCTCAGGTCGAGTTTGAGGTCACTGGGTCAAGGTCACTGCAATCTGACAATAGATTTTATACTTTCTCTCATAGAGCCTTTGTTCATTGACTGATGTTTTAAATATTTGGTTTGTAAGCACTTATAAATCTTAAATAAGAAAATGCAATACTGCTTCTGACGTTTGCATAACAGCAAACCTACAGACAAAGTACTCAAGTGAGCCATCCAGGGCTATCATGGCCATCTTGTTATTCAAGAGACCTGAAACGTAGCAGTTAGCTGCTCATTCAGTTCTGAGTTATCTCAAGAAATATAAAAGAATTATTTTAGAACTAAAAACCTACAATAATACATTTACAGCTGCATATCTGAAACCGTTAACAAGAAGAAATATTTAACAGTATATAACAAATTACTTTATACCAGAATGTTTAATTCAAGCTTATGGTACACCAACGACAGGAATCGCCACTGCCACCATTTGAAGGATTGAATAGTGTCACACCATTTGAAGGATTTAATAGTATCACACCATTTGAAGGATTGAATGGTAGTATAGGGAACGAATTTGCCGAAAGATACACAGACACTGGTACTTGCCTAACCTTGCAAGCGCTTTACTTATTTCCTTGTACTGTTTTCGGTTGTTCTGTAAGTTGTGAAAGGGAATAAATCTGAATGCACCACAGGCAGCCATTTACCTTTTTGGACAAATACTGATTGTTAATATGAGAGGTTAGGTATGAAATAATAGGCAATGCATTGAACAGCCAATATCAGAAGAATAATACTGGTATAACTTATGTGCCCTTTTTTTTTCTGGGTATAATTTTTAAGACCTAGTTCGAACGAGTTTATTTTATTATATTGAATAAAAATAGGATATTTCTTTTTCTGTTCTGTTGAGAAATCAGATATGAGTATATACATGTTAAGATGAACACGTTTGTACGACTACAAATACGTTATTCTTTCTTTGTAAAGCAATCTGAATTCCATTATTTATAGTAACACGAGTGTTGTTTTTAACGGATCTTAAGCTGACAATTCATTTAATTGCCGAGTATATGATAGACTGAATATAAATATGAATACAAATATAACTTCTTTCGTCTATTTGTGAGCTTATCTAATGCTGCAACTGTCTTTTTTTTTATCTTTTCCGACATTAAGAAAATAAACTGAACGTGTTTAAATTCACAGTTTTTAAAAAAAATATATTTATAGAATCTTACCGTCAATGTATCTATGCATATTGATTTATTTCTGAAAGTAAACACATATATATTTTGCAATATTTTGTAAATATTTTAGTGCCTCATACAGTGACGCTATATGTGTATTCAAGTTGTAGTTATTATAAAAAGAAGATTCAAGAATAAAATTAGTGAATTATTTACAATAACTTCTGTTTCATTGTCTGTGTCACCAGAAGAGCACTTGTGTTATTACACAACGGATGAATTGTGCCATTCAGGACTGTTAACTGTAAGAGAAATGTTTTACAAAACACGGATCCGGTATTTATTCGTCTAAAGCTTATTTGTATAACATTCACTCAAGGAAAGCTTTAACTAACTGACTATAATCTGACAAGAGTGACTACTGACTATAATCTGACAAGAGTGACTACTGACTATAATCTGACAAGAGTGACTACTGACTATAATCTGACAAGAGGAAAGGTATCAGCAGAGTCAACAGCAACATGCTGTGACTGTGTTTTTAACACTCTGTTAGAGATGGTGAAAAAACTTTAATTATAATACCTGCTCACGACAAACGGCTAACACCTTTAATGAATTAAATTCGTACGTCTACATCTCACAGTTGAGCTTTATGGAAAAATGGCAATACATGAAACGCAACGCACGCGAAATTGTCTTGCCTTTTCGCTGAATACAGCTTGTGTTTTATATATATTAAATGCGTACGCGTAAGCTCACTGGTTGACAGTACTGTACGATAGTTGATTGATAAGATTCTGCAAAAAGTGTAAAGAAGTTAAAGTCAATTGTAGAGCATTTTAACCGCCTTGTATTATAAACCGATGTCATGCCATGACTACCTGTAACATTGTGAATAAAAGTGTTTTCTAGTTTTCCCTTGGTTACTGGTATTGTTGTTGTGTTCCTTAAGTTTAGATACACTAGTACACCACAATGCTTTTGTATCCAAGAGCAAAGGTAGGCTCTAAACGTTTGTAAATTTGTTCACTAAATCGATTAAGAGCTATTGAAAATGACCTCTTGAGTACTTCGTGCTTCTGAACTTGGTTGAATAATATTGTTCTGTTGAGATTAACATACAACCTTTAGCAATTCAAATGTATATGAACAACAACACCAAAAACCCATACAAAATGATGATTCTTATTCATTCAAAAATCGAAACAACTATATATATGGCATTTTGGTCTGATAAATAAAATTGAAAATATTTAGTAAAGGCAGGTTAACGAATATGAAAGGCATACATTTTGTGTCAAAATCACATAACATATTAAAATAAGGCACGTGTATAATCCTTTATATATTTTGTGATTCACCAGAATCCTGGGTAAAAAAATATAAACAAGGAAAATTCAAATGGACTCGAGTTCATTTGAGTGTACGGTTTTATTGTATTTTTAAGGAACCTTAAGCTACAGCACTCTATTTTGTTTGCAGATGCCAATAAAAAGAAATTTAATATATATCTTTAAATTGAAGACCTGTCTGTTCAGACATATTATAACTAAGGTAATGCCCATTTTTTTGAAGAACAACAATAAAAACATATATTTGTTCAACCTTCAATTTCCATATATCTCTTGATGTTAATGGTGATAATTATGATACTGAAACATTGTTTGTTTTGTTAAGTAACAAAATAACATGAACTCCATGGAATAACATGCTTGAACAGAATAACTAAGATGCTTGAATAGAATAACAGATATACTTGTAATATCTATTATGATAATAAACTATGGCCATGCTTTGATTACTTTGAGATAATTCAACATAAAGACCAAGTGAGATACAGTCAATGTCGTAGCAAGTGCGACCGGGAACCAGACAAGGCACTCACAAGCACCTGTTACCAGAATGTAGCTGATCTACTGGTTGGCAAAAAAAAAAAAAAAAAAAAAAAAAAAAACAATATACATTTGATAGCAGCAGAATTTTTAACTTTAGATAACGTTTTTCCTTGTGTGCCAAAAGATTCTTATATCATTTGAAAGCTCTACAAATTTTTATTTTGAAAATATAAGCAGATTTTGAATTTTTGCTTTTAAAATTTTTTAGGTAAACTAAACTAATTTGTACCTGTTGATTCAGCATTTTCAGCATTCTTCTAGCAGCTTAGATGCACTAAGTTTAACCATTTACAAACAACAAAGTAAACAGTTCTGACAATTATGCTTTAAATATGTAAAATATGAGTTTACAGACCTTTTATATGATATAAAGTATTGAATTGTTTGATGAAAAATGACCTTGTAACTGTAATTACAAAATTACTATGTTTTGCATTTTTATCAACCGCCATATTTTTGCCAACCTTCAAAAAGTTAACCTGTATCTCTTATCAGTTACTTGTTACTATTAATATATTTCAAAAGAATAACTTTCAATGTTCCTAAACAATATTACTAGACAGTCACGTGATTCTCTCCGAGGATTTCCGGAATAACACAACTTCGCAAATTGATTCAACAGATAGTACATCGTAAAAATACGTAATGCTTCGGCAATATTCGGATCTTCTAACAGCCAATCACAACATAGAATTATATAATATTTGATAACACTAACCCCGCTCCAATTGTACATGTAGGAATATAATACTGGCAATTTTCCGTACAGAGAAGTGCTGTCTTTAAAGACCTATGATTTTATTGCTACAGATCTTGAAAATGACAAGACTTTGAAAACAAAACTTCGGTTAAATAATGCCCCTTTCCAGGAGAAAAATAACAACAACAACAAAACATGCTGTTTAAACGAGAGTAATTAATATACATGTATAAAGATGATTTACATCCTTTTGAAAAGATAACTACATTAATTGGAAATGTGCTCAAGGTCTCCATGTATTAAATGGAAAATGACTGCTAAGTAATTATTATTTTGCAAAGCTGATAGAGTACCTCAGATGACTAAAACAAGATTTAGTTTGTTTCAATTTCAAATTTTTAAGGCAAAATGCAGTTTTCTGGGTAACACCCATAATCTACCAGATCTGTTTAGGGTTGCATTCAATTAAAATTACATAATAATAATAAAGTGACAAACACACAAAGTTTTCGGAATTTTCTGTCTAGACAAGAAAACACTCCAATCATTTTGTTGATTTTCGCCAGTTCTCACAAATGTTAAGAGGCTTTACCCTAAAAGAAATGCGAAATGTGCTCGTGAACTTCAGAGAAATACAACAGAATTGTTCAACACTGCAGTGATTTCCACAAATCGGCAAATTCGTTTTTTATAGTATAGATTAATCCGTAAATTTCTAACTAAAGAAGTCGCTGGGGTCTTAGTTTTCTTAATAGTGATTTCCGATCTAGATCATTGTTGTGAATATTCATTGTAATACGGAAAACAAAATTATTAGTAATAATCAGATTTTTAAAGATGTATACTTGTACTTTTTTAAAGCAGTTTTTCGTGAAATTTTGATAAAAAGAAAGTATTGATCACCGGAGAATATCACAAGTCCTTTATGTAACAGTTCAATAGATTGAGATGTCAGCAAAAAATCGTTTACAAATATACTTTTTTCAGTTAAAAGACAATGGGGTAGATGTTTTCTGATAATAAATGCTCCATGTGGTTTAAATGAATCTGTTTCTCTAACATACAACGTCATTTTCACATTACAGTCATAAAAGTGGGTCTTTTTCTAAGCTCCGCATAATATAACTGCCTCAGTCTGCGCAGTCTCTTAATGGCGGACGCAAGGGAGGTAATCAGGGAGGTATTAATTTCTTAAACGGTCTTTTGTAATGTAATCCTCTATGGTATCACTCAGGTTGAATTAGATAAAATACAACGCTTACAGAATATGTGTGCCAAACTTGTTCTTAACCGAAATAGGCGTGATGATCTACACTGGTAACCGATTAATGCAAGAATTAATTTCAAAATTCTTACTTATATGTACAAAGGTTCAGTTGAAAATGCCCCGTCCCCACCCAATATCTCACTGAACTCTTGTCTAGTAAAGTTTCGAAACGTACACTACGGTCATCAGAATCAGCATTACGTTTTTATGTTGTTCCTTATAATAAGAAAAAGACATTCGGTGACAGAGGTTTTGATACTGTGGGACTTAAGCTCTGGAATGACTTGCCTTTAAATATAAGACAGTGATTCAGTGAACATTTTCAAGAAGCAATTGAAACTTCGTTTCCAGAGATTTGAATTATTTATGTACTTATCAATTAGCTTTGATACATTATAAATATATTCTGAAGATTGATAGAACTGTAACAAAAATCCATTTTCATGTAAGTTTTTAGTTGTATTTTCTTACCTGCATTTTGCTTTTCTCAAATATCTTTTGATGACTAATATTGCGTATTTGCGTCGATGTTAATATATTATCGTTTGACTCACATGAATATGGTGGCTGATTTACGCCATGTCGTATTTTTGCGAAAACACAAAGAAACGGACAAAGTCATCTTTGTCGTATTTTCAGTGTTTTCGCTTTTTCGCATTTTCGAGGCGAAAATGCGAAAAGACGACAAAAGTAGGGCAACAATACGACACTTAAATTGTGTCGTGTTTTCGCATTTCATCTGTAGTGTCTTTGCTTATTCGTGCCGAAAATGCAAACAATGCGAAAACACGAAGATACGACAAAGTCAAATTTTGTCGTCCTTTCAGTGTATTCGCAATATTGCATTGTCGCTTTTTCGCATTTTTGCATTGTTACATTTTCGCTTTTTCGCATTGTCGCTTTTTCACATTGATGTATTGCCGCATTTTCGTGTTTGGTTGTTTAAGCGCATGCGCACATCAAGTACGCATAGGCTTAAACAACAATCACGTTATGGATATAGTGATCGCGGTATCAATTTTAATTAATACTTATTTATTGTTTTCCTACTGGTTTCTATTTTATAAACAACGCGCCCAGTACGTTTCAACACATTCAACATACGTATGATAAATCTGCGCATGCGCACGTGAAAAAGAGAAAAAGCGAAATCATGACAATGCGAAAAAGCAAAAATACGACAATGCAACAATGCAATAAAGCAAAAATGCTGAAAAAAAGCGAAAATACGAAAAAGCAAATATGCGAAAATGTAACGATACGACAAATAGGAGTCGAAAACACGACCCATTTGTTTTTTTCGTCCTTTTACGCCACTGAAAATGCAAGAACACAAAGATACGACAAAATTTGACTTTTTCGTGTCTTCGTGTTTTCACATTTTCGCATTTCCGTGGCAAAAAGGCGAAAATACGACATGGACGTAAATCAGTCACCATACATAATTGTACAACACCGTTGAACACGTATTTGTATGTAGAAATAGGCGATTATACAAATAATCAAGTTTCAAGTTTCAAGATTATCATGATATATGATGCACTTGAAACAGATGTAACGATATCCTGGATGTAACGATATAAATCAAATGTTCCCTTGAATATCGTTTTAGGCTGAGTTAGCTTTTGAAATTTCTTTACTTATTTATTCAACTTTGTTCAGTATAAAGCCTAGCTTTGAGTACCATCTTGCATCAAATGCCATTTTTCCAAGATATTCAGTCTCTTGTATTATTAAAATGTAATTCTTCCATACAAGTCTAAGGCAAATCGGTGATAATCTAAATAAAACTTGTTCACAAACAGCTCCCGTCTTGAAGCTAACAGTGGAAGGTCTCCTGTCCCGAACACACAAATGCTGCGCACACGCTTCCCTTTACATGGCAATTCTCCCCAATTTTTAAATCTTGCTACAAATGGCTTCATATTTTCTTTCTTTCCGGTGTCCGGGTCACCTGAAAGCATATAGCTTTTACTATTCATATGAAAAAGTAGTAGTGTCTTTCATTTATAGAAACATCTTATTAAACAAGGCATTAACGTATGATTAAGAATGTTGTAGGTGTACTGAATACAGTGTCTATTTTAGTTTGTCTACCTTATCTTTATCATAGGGTTAGGGTTTTCTGAACTATAATTTTATCAAACCTTTGTAAGACCCTGGTACTCCAAGTGCTGGGTTATGGTTTAATGATGCAAAAAATGTCTCGTCAGGCACCTTGGTACGTCTGGTCCAGTTCAAGAAATCATGCGCTCTTTGGTCATGTAAAACATAATCCACATAACCCCTGCTTGCAATAATATGGACTGACCCCTTAACAGGGGTTATGCCGTGTGGTGGCGTGCCTGCACTTTTCCACCTTCCTTTATTAGCCCTGAAATAAATGAAATATCAAATCATACATGAAAACAAAAATAATATTATATATGTATCATACTGAAGAAAATCAGCGTTCGTTTTTTCATAATGCTGAAGGTTACAACAAGTTCGCATTCAGTCGTAATAGTTGACCAAATTCTTTGTCTTGGCAATGTTTAGGTGAAATTCACATATGGGTCAATTATTAGCTCACTATTTTCGATAATAAATTTCTACACGGCACTTGCCTTTCTTAGCAGTTATACTTTTCATACCTACACCGACAAGCGAAACTTGTTTTAATTTTCCATAAATGTCTTTCCTTATGTTTGAGCTAAAATAGAACTGTTTAAAAAATGCGCAACACATACGGAAAAAATCTATATATTTACACTGCCAGATTTATCGTTGAAAATAGTCATAATTTTTTAATCAGCTGATAATTAAAGTGAAAAATGAATAAAAAAATAAACCTATCATTTATTATATTTTGTTTTAATTAGGTCGAGAGGTTAGGTTTTGATAAAATTACCAAACCTAGTTTATATCATAAACATTTTTTTTGTTACATGAAATACATTATACACAAATATGAAGTTCGAATTACTTACAAACACACACAAAGTATAACATTAACCGATTTTCCTAATGATTACGTATTTTCTCATTGACTGTCAAAATTTAAGCTGGACGTTAACAAACAAACGAAAATAAAGATATTAAAAAAGTAGATTATTTCTACACTTAAACATACATTCAAATAAAGAGCGCATCGGGTAAATAAAACTGGAAAATCCCCTGTATCAACCTATTCATGACAGATTTTGTTTTAGTGAATATGCACTAAAATATCTGATTAGATTTCAAGGATGTACTTCGCTTATAAAGAGAGAGCAGAGTTTAACTTGTTGAAGATACAGTGTTCGGTTTGTAAAGACACAATGTTTTGTATGTACTACAATACGATTTCAAGTCTCTTTCGAACGACTTATACTACTAGTACTTGAAGTAGTAACAGTAGTATTGACTGGCTAACAGAACTATAATCTTACCTCTTTATGGTACCATCTACATCATTAGCGTCTTTGTATGCTGTCAAAATTTGCACAAGCTCATAATTAGTTCGTAAAGGAAACTCCTGTCCTGTGAGGTTGATAAAATACTTCCAAGTTTTACTTTTATTCCAAAGTTCTTCCATACAGAGCAATTCCGGTTCTAAAACTGTCATGGTTCCCCATTTCACTTTAAAACGTTTACTTGATATGAATACATTTTCAAAACAGTTTGCAATATTAGACATAGATTTAAATATGTCAACTGAACTTTTAGAATCTACATGTATGCAGTATAAATTTTGTGGTCTATAAATAGCTCGTAGTAGTCTCTCACTTTGTTCAATATCTTTGTACATGAGTATACTAAATGCGATAGGAAAATTATTTTCAACTTCTGTCAGAGAATCCATGATGTATCCTCTCTCTGTTATAAATGTAGAACAGTTTTCGGTCATTTTCATGTACTCCTTAGGTGAAATGGCTACTTTTGGATATTTTGTCGATATATTTTCCGCTCTTATTATCTCATTTTTGTCTCCTTTAATTAAGGAACTACAACTGACTTCTTTAACTGTTCTGTCAACTGAGAAAAGATAATCATTTCTAAAGTATGATATTTCCAACTTTCATCGGATTGAATAAAAGGTTTTGCTTGATTTATAAGATATGAGAGTCCTTCTATAAAAATGGTATTCAGTTTAGATTGTCCAGAGAAGTTGACATGTCCTGTTAATTCAAGAATATCATCTCGCAACTTGTATTTATCCACGTGAAATAAGAATCTAGTTGTCGTCTGCGTGCTCTGCAAAAGTACTCCTGCCAGTTTCATAATTTGTTGTAAAATCCATCCGTCTCACGGCCGTTTTGTACTGCATTAGGATAAAGCAGTATGCCACAGACGATAACAATGCCACCAAATGCTCTGTATTTCACTGCAGGAGTGGCCATTGAAAATGACAACTATTGAAGTATAAGGCATTTTGTTGTTTAAAATTGAAAAAAAAACAAGAATTGATAAAAAGTAGAGTATATAAGAATAAAAGAAGACAAGAAATGAATACATCTATAACGATTTATAACTAAAATAAATTTTCAAACGGTCTGAAACATTCCATTTATCAACTTAAATTTTGACCAGAAGAAGGTTAGAACAAAGACTAAAACATAAAGAAAAAATAATATAAATCTAAAAACCTTCTACTGAAATATTATTTTTGTAATATTGTACCAGTTGTTAATAAACATATGCATGAAAATAAAATTCGTTCAAATGTAGCTTAAACTTACTATCTTCTTTAAACTACTATTTAAAGAAATTCATGCCATTCATCAACGTTTTCTGTCTAAGAATCTCAATATTTTTATAGCAATTACAGATAAGTCGGGTAGCAGGAGGGCATTTAGTTTTTTGCCTGTCATTCCGTTCAAAAACGTTAACATTGCCCATAATTTCCTTATAAGTATATGTATTTACATCATATTTGAACACAGCACTTCTTCTGGACAAGACCTTCCCATTGGCATATATCTATATGAGTTTCAACTCTAAATGACCTTGACCTCGAAGGTACATTTTTCAAAAAATATTGATATTGGCCATAACTCTCTTAAGTTATTACTCAACAGATTTAGTTCATGTTTGTACACAACCCTTGTGAGAGATCTTTCCAAAGAAATATATTCTTTTTTACTTTGACCCTAAAAGACTGATCTTAAGGTCAAATACAAATACTTCTGATTCAATAAGTTTTAGTTCATGTTTGCACACAAGTGTTTTGAATGACATATATTTTTATCTTGACCCCTTAATGACCTTGACCTTGAAGTCAAATTGTTGAAGAAGTTTTTTCTAAAGGATCTACAAATTATCTTCTCTAGTCCTCAGCTCAAATGTCAAAGCACCACTTCGGGAGCATTTTCATCTTTCAGTGACAGTTCTTGTTATCATGATCAGTTGTTAAATATTTCGGTTTAAACATTTTAATAAGAAAATTTACTACTGAAAAATTTTTTTAGTTGACTAGAATTTCCACGTGTGCCTTAGAAATATTATTAAAATGTTATCACAATATTGTAATGATAACAAAGGACATTTTTTACCCATCATTTTATAGAAATCACCAAATAAGGTTGTTTTCCCTTCATCGCATGGGTATTTAAAATCCAACAAAGGCTCTAAATATTTGAAAAGAAACAAGTTCAAGGACAGTTTGTTTTCATGCCCCGCCATTCGAAGAATGACGAAGGGGCATTAAGTGTTTCACCTGTCCGTGGGTCTGTGAGTCTGTGCGTCCGTGAGTCCGTCCATCAACATTTCGTTACAGCACATTTAAAGGAAATTGCTTGCTCAGATTTCATTTTTATTTTTGTGTGTATACATGTTTTCTAAAACTACAAGTTCCTTTCGAAATTGGGTTTGAAACCACTATTTTTATCATAGTTATGTCCCTTTTTTTCGATTCCACATTTCGTTTCTGCTCATGTAAAGGAAAATGCTTGCACAGATTTCATTCATATTTTGCATGTATATTTGTCATAGGAAACTCAAGTCCTTTAGAAATAACAATGGCGTGAAATCTCAAATGTTTCTGAGTTATGGTCCTTTTTCGACTTCACATTTTGTTTCCCCGCATTTAAAAGAAAACCGCTTGCACATATTTCATTAATATTTTATCTTTAGACGTGTCTTATGAAACTACAGGTTCCTTTCAAAACTGATTGTGACATCTCCAATATTACCAGAGTTACGGCTCTTTTTCCACTCCACACTTTTGCTCAGATTTTATTCATATTTTGCCTGTATATGTGTCATATGAAACTACAGGTTCCTACAGAAAAATGTATATAATGCATAGTAGCGATTGGTTACCCTGGAGAGAGATATTTTTAATACTCTCAAAACATAATGTGATTTTTAAGTCAGGTACCCTACAAACTCCAGTCAGATAAATATATCTCATGAATCTAAACACTTTAAACCACATAACAAATACAAATATGCATAATGTAAGATTAGAGAAAAAAATGACGCAACAGGAAATCGTACCAACTGCGTTCAGTAAATAAGATAACACAAATAAATGCAATGGAATACTTTACAGGGTCGCGGATTATTTGTCGTAAAGCTGGTTCTTGTCACCAAAATGTTCAAAATGTTAGGAAAGATCCTAAGCTAAGTGGCCCTTATTCACAAAAACATTACTTGTCTTGTAAAAAGTTATGTTAAAATAAATTGATGCACAACGGGGCGTTAGGAATGATTTTGATCAACGGAACCGTTGCTTCTACTTCGACTTGTCTAGGTAAGGCTCGGCAATAAACCGTCAATAAATTGCATTGCAATCGGACAAAATATAATTTCCACTCCTTATTCACGATTGGACTATATCTAAAGAAGGTTTACTCTCATTGGGGAAATTGTATAAAATACTGTTTCTTATAGAGGGAGGTTACATCTGTAATGTAAAATCCATCTCTATGTTGCTTCTATTTTCAATGTTGTCCGCATATTCTCTGTGTTTGTCTGCCATGCATCGTGGTAATTTTGACCACATATATATATATTTCTAAATGAATTATTTCTTTTCATCAAAAGTAATAGATTAGCAGTGAAATGATTTTCAGACTAGAAATGTGTCCAAAGGACACAGATGCCCCCCGCTAAATGACACTGGACACAAACTTGGTAAATAAATATAGTGGGCAAACATGTAAATATGGCATAAAATTTGACAAGGCAATGATATCAGGTATTTACCTTTCTAACTTTTGTTACATATTAGCCTTTCTAGAAGACACCATAAGCAAGGCTTGAAACTTATAATTTTATGGAAATGAGAACTGCTGATTTTAAAAACTAGCCACTCCACTGTATCTAGCTACATAACATACATTTATCTAAAAGCATGCCCGCTCGTCATTATCTTGGCAGGGGCATAAAAAGGTGGGGGGATTTAGAATATTCGAGCATAGATAAAGATACGAAGGCCTTCCTAATGGTGACCAATTAGTCATTCAAATGTATCAGTTTTCCTTTCGTCAGAGTTTTAAATACAAACGTAAAAAAACCGCGTGCATTTGAGCAATCATTGTATCATTTTACAAATTTTAGGACTACAGGAAGTAATAAAACCGGCGTTTTTCCGTGTTGTTGCATAATTTAAAAAAAAAAAAAACACACACACACATACACATTTATAAGAAGTGTTAACACAGCTGTTGCTAACTAAAATATTAATTTACATTTAATCGATTTAAGTACAATTAAATATGCCTCAAAAAGTAGGCATTATGGATATCAATTTCGATATCGCATGGATAAAATTACCTCTTACTCGAAACCTTGATCCATAATTGTAAGTAAACAAATACTTTAATCAGTTCATAGTGACTCTAGACGATGTATATATGCTAGTCTTAATTCTTGTAATCACTGGAGGTATTGTGAAGGGGGTCAAGGCTAAAATTATTCATTACAAGAAATGTTGTCAGTGGTGAAATTTCATTGTAAATGTTCAAAAATACATACTATGTATAGCATACGTACGAACATTACTAATGTCTCTCTATCAAAGTTCTGAATACAAGACTGTAAAGAATACAAGAGACTGTAAAGAATACAAGACTGTAAAGAATACAAGACTGTAAAGAATGAAGTGCTCAGGAATTAAACATTTACATTGTGCTTAAATACAAGTGTTACAGACAACATTTCAATGACAATTTAATAATTTCAAAATGCATGTTTTATAAGACTGAAGGGTTCGGTAATGTAAAATGCAAAATGCTTAAATCAAGTACTACCCAAGTTTCTATTGTAAAACTTATTCTGAGTACAAAACTTTAAAGAATTAAATGCTCATTAATGCAACTTAAATGACTGCTTAAACGAAAGACATTTAGGTCGCTTAAAAAATCAAAATGCAACCTTACAAATATTGAAATGCTCAACAAGTAGATCTACAACATAAAAATCTTACTTCTGCGTACATACATTTCAAGATTTAAAGTCCTGTATTTCAACACAGTCACTTTTAAACAATATCATACACAGGTGATGTATTACATTTGCGCGACGAGGGGTGCATATAACAACGAATTGCTGATGCATATCATTTTGAACCGTATAGGACTATAATACTGTGTATTTCAGTGGATTGAAGTGACTGCGTTTGAGATCACCTGAACCCAGGTTGGTCATACCACGTGGTATAAGACGTCATTTAGGCTATCGCGAGCAACATTATTTTGACTAGATTCAGAGGAGAAAACTGCTGTAAGTATTTTATTTCTCCATCAATATATAGGGGGCATAGTGCATGCGAAGTGGAAATTTGTGCTCTGCATACAGGCCCTAATGATTCTTTTGCCAGATGTACAGTTATTCTGAACATTCGGGAAATAAAGAGTTATAGGTTGCTATCGCGAAAAGCGCATCAGTTTTCCCGAATGTTATAAAATTCTGTACATTTGACAAAAGAATCACCAGGACCAATGTGTAGGACATAATATTCCGCTTCGCATGCGCTATATACAATTAATATTGAAGAAATGAAATACAACAGTTTTCTCCCCCAAATCGAGTCAAAATAATACTGCTCGCGATAGTTTAAATTACATCATATACCACGTGGTATTAACCTAAAGCGATTCAAGAAAATATTACAATGCCTATATGAGGGGATTATATTAAACAAAAGAAATCGAGTAAGGTTCAACTCTTAACCACATTATCTGACGTAATCGACAGTATTTGAAGTTAAGTGACGTTCTCTTACACTCGACCAAGACCCAGAAAATTCGTGTAAGTTCTCAACAGACATTTAGTTTCTTTCAGAGCTGTCTACAGGTATGACTGTGTAGTTGTAAGAATGCTTCCCACACACAGGAAATGTAATTCACTGGCCTGCATGGCCATAGCAGTAATCATCTAAGGTACATGTAGACATAGGGACTTAAAACGCACCTGACTTGGTACTGGAGCCAGTGATCGCCGGCACAGTACCGACATGGACTCCAGCCAAAAATAGCTCTTGTCCATATTCTAATTCTATAACTGTCCGTTGTGATGTTCACCGTGGCCAATCTGAATCTTAGTTTTTTTATTATGACCTTAATCATTTTTTTTTCAATAACGAACAAAGCTGTTTTTAAATTCGTAACCTATTTTTCATTTTGAATTGATTTTGAAAATTCCTTTTCATTCTATTCAAAAGCAGTTATTCAAACTTCAGATGAAAACACTTATTTAATTTTCTTTTCGTTCTTTTGAAATGTAAATAACATTCCCTTTTATCACTTCCCGAACCTAAATCATTATTTATTATAATACTTTCCAAAAGGTTTAAATCCACTTGAATTACACTGAACGCGTTTTTATTTTAGCATATTTATGGCCGGAATGTCAATACTCCTATTTTGTCGTTTGCAAAAGTAAGTGATATTGAAACTATATCTCTTTTTCATTCGTTAATTTTTTTGTCTGATTTTTACAGAAGTGTTAGTCGCATTTAAGGTTATTACGGAGTCCCTAAAGTGACATGATACACACTTATCTTTTTGTCACATTTATTTTTTTTTTCGTTTACACGAAATTTTATTTTGTTGCAAGGAAATACTTTTTTGCTTAAAAAATATAATTTCCTTCAAACGAAATATTAATTCGTTTTAACGAAATAAGATTTTGTTTAAAAGAAATAATATTTCGAATTAGCGGATTAATATTTCGTTTAAACGAAACAAAAGTTCGCTATAACGAAAAAACGATTTCATTTAAACGAATAGATATTTAGTATTAACAAAATAAGATTCGTTTAACGAAATTAAATTTCATTAAAACGAAATAATAATTTGTTTTAACGAAATAAGTCAGTCACAAAATACTACATGCATTTTTTAAATTAAACTGTGGTTGTGTATGATCATGGTGAAAAAATTGGTGTTTCTTTTCTAGGATATAACGTTACTGTACTTGATACAGCTTCTTTGACACTCTAGTTCTATTCTATTAATCCTAGTAATCAACTTTCAAAGCCAAAAACCACCCAACTCCCTAACTCCAAAAGAGAAAAATGGGTAAGAATTATCATTCGCCCGATGAAGGTTGACGTCCACATCGTTTGATAATGGTCACTGGTGATAAAGGGTGACGAGCACATTGTTTGATAAAAGGGCTAAGTGAACATTTATTGATAAAGGGCTACGTGCACATTCCTTCACAAAGGTTAACGTGCTCATTGTTCGATAAAGAGCGCAAACACATTGTTTGAAAAAGATCGACGTGCACAGTGTTTGAAAAAGATCGACGTGCACAGTGTTTTGATGACGGTCGATTTCCACATGGTTTTATAAAACGCCGTGCTTATAGTTTGATAATGGGGACAGGTGTATTGATTGATAAATGTTGATGTGAACATTGTTCGATAAATGACGACATGCTAATGGTTTATAAAATGTCGACCTGCACTTGGTTTGATAAAGGTTGAGATTGATAAAGGACACGTGCTAGATATCTTGAATCGTCACAAATCCAAGTACTTGTCCCTACTGTTGTTATAGTGCAGTTCCTCTAAACAATCAACAAACATCTCGCTACGTGACGCCAAAAGAAGCAACTCACAAGTACAAAACTAACATTATTCATGTTCACGTTTTCCTTTAAATGACCAGTCACTTATGACCCAATATTTTGAAGCGAGTTTTAAAAGGTTTTTAAAGGTCCTCTTACAGTGTTGTTTCAGGTAATCCTAAAATCCATAAACAGCAGTGTACATCACACTGACAATTAAAATGCCAGTGAAAGGAATGCTTATGTTGTAAAGAAATAAAAACAATCGACTGTGTTCCTAGTTATTCGTATGCTGTTTTACAATGTTTCAAAGCAGAATCATAAAGTTATATATGTCGTTGTAAAGAGGATGTCGTTCGTGGGAGGTGGCGTAATGTATAATGTGTATTTGCATTCTATACTGATTAATTTGTATTGTTAAATTCCTATAGTATATTCGTTCATTTATCTTCTAGAAAATTCATTTGTTCTTAATAGTTTTGGCATCCTACAGGTCAGTGAAGTGTGCCAGCTTCTTAGAATTTAAAAAAGAACCGACCTCTTAATTTCTTCAACAACTATTTCTGAAATTACTGTTGTGAAAGTATCATTCAAAAAACCGTCTGACCGATATTCATGAATAACATTCAGTCACTCGTTTCCCTGCGCTTCTTCCGTCATTCATTAAGTCGATCGGTGGTTGCTCGGTCTGTCGATTGGATGGCCACTCAGTCCGTAATGGTTGCGAAAGAGAAAAGAAAGGCAAGATTAATAGAAAAGGGGAAAGAAGGAAAGAAAGAAAAAACAGAAAAAAAAAACAAAGAGAAAGAAACAGAAAACATGCTTCTTAAATGCGTTCGTGCATATATATACCCAAGGGATAAAGAAAGGCAGAGTGACATTATTTGCAATATCTTGCGAACGCGTTGTTCAAAAACAATAAAAATCGGTGAAGCGACTCTTTAGATTACAGTCATTCGGATACCTCGGGCAACTTCAGTAAGTCACCTCGGAAATAATGTGGTAGGGGCCATATTGGACTATTTTATAATACAGGTGGCGTCTGATAAATTGAAAACAATTTTTAAAGCCTCTACCTATTTATACTTTGAAATTAACATTTATTTTCGTAGTTTCTAATGCATAAGACAAACTCTGCTTGAGTTCTGCCATGTTTGTTTATATTTTTATTAAAGTCCGGGCGAATTACCATTTGGTGTATTAATACACTTACATACGAGGTCTTTATACGAAGTTGTCGGAAAAGGCCGAGTTGTTACGACTGGATTACAGTGCACGCGGTCCTGTATCGAATGTACGCAGAACGAACGGGCTTGTGTAACGATTTCTCCCGGGGGAAGCATGAAAGGGACAAACTCGTGCACAGCAGTGTTGTGACATTGAGTTACACAGCTCGTCATACCAATATATAGTCGTCAAAGAGACACATCATTTTCCGATATTTTGATTACTTTTGATAGTATTGAACAATTGCACGGCTGACGGAAGTTCAGAGGGGTCAGGCCGTTGCGATGATTATCCAAAGTCAAAGGCAAATACAGGTTGCCAAACATTTCAGTGTCCATGTTTGCACTATAGAACGTCTTCGTTAGACGTCTAAGGGAAGTTGGACGGGTCGCTAACAGACCTAGGTCTGGGCGTCCGCGCCTGACGTCATAACGTCAGGACAGGTTTATTCGTCTTGCACATTTGCGCAGTCGTCACCTTACTGCCACTGAATCTGCCCTTTATACCATAGGTACTCATAACTGTCTTATCCAAAATGTTAAAACTGTAAGAAAACGATTGCAGAAAGTTGGTCTGCTGGCACGTCACCCCCCTTAACGCTGCTCGTAGCTAGCGTCGTATGGTTTGGGTGGCGACACATGCCCCCAGAATATTCCCATTGAGGCAGTGGAAGCGGATCTTGTTTACTGATGAGTCCCCGGTTCACCCTGTTTCGAGCAGACTGGGCGTCGTTTATACCGACGTCGTGGAGAAAGTTTTGCCGACTGCTGTGCTGTAGAGAGGGATAGGTTTTGGGTAGATCGGTTATGGTTTGGGGAGGAATCTCACATGGAGTTTAATCATCACTGGTTGTGGTAGTGGGTAATTTAACTGTTGCTAGGTATAGAGATGAGATCCTCCGACCCCATGTTGTTCCATTATTGCTGCAAACAACCTCACATTCAAGCAGGATAATGCCCGGTCCCATGTAGCGAGGATCTGTTGCGACTTTCGCACTAACAACAATATCCACCTACTGGATTTGCCGCCATACAGCCCCGACCTATCCCCTATTGAGCATTTGTGGGACTAACTGGACAGACAGCTTCGACGACGACAGCTTCCCCCACCCCCCCGCACGTTACTCTGGCCCATGCCTTGGAGAATCAGGACTGTGGAGAGAGCGAATGGGGAACATATCCGGTATTGACTAGCCAGTTCCCATAATCAGTCCATTTCAATTTCAGATTACAGAGGTCTCCTCAACATCTTACCTATAATCATCTTCAAAGTTTACCCTGCGTTTCTTTATCCCTTCAGAATATGTAAAAGTTTTATGATAATCTTTTCCATAGAAGCAGATATTTTCACCTTGAATGTTTACGTGCATATTTTAGGGATGTTAATAATTTAGTGTTACCTGAAGCTTCTGCGAAAACAAGGGACCTTATCAAAATAACTTGGTCACGGTAAAATACAAACGGCGTTACTTCCTCTTATAATACTATTAAAAGACAGTTTATATTCTTGCCACATTTTCTGTTCCTACAAAGAACATTATTGAAAACATAAAGAACGAAGGTTGCAACAAAGAGTGATTAATTAAGTAACTTAATGACTTGTAAAGAAGTCACTAGTAGCATACAATCAGATTCTACTGGCTCCTTTGTTCCATTCCAAACCAGTAATGATATTTCTTCATAAACCCCTTGTTTTTAATAACGTTGTTCGAAATGAGTGGCTATTGGTGCAAGCTACAAAGAACATTATCCTAAACAATTAAGATTCATTAAGTTTGCAGACATTTTAACATTAATAAAGTCAAATGAAGTATATTGGACGGCACTATAAAATGGTTGATATATATACAATGAAAGTATTGAATGACTACAGAACATGTACTTGCAATTTTGTTTTTTTCAGTTAAACAGTATTATAGATAAAGTGTCTAACCTGTCGATGGTAGCTTGTAACATTTGGCTGCCCTTATATGCCTGTACAATTCGTACTAGTTCATATAATTGGTCATAAGTGGGAATTCTTGACCCTTTATGTTAATGAAGTACTTTCAAGTTTTACTTCATTGTTATTTCATGCAGATCATCTCGGCAAACAAAACGGACAAACGGTCGCATCTGATGCCAAGTCTTTAACTCGCCATGATAACAATTAGCAATACTTGATATAGCGTTATAAATGACATCACTGGTCTTCGAGTCGAAATTTTGCTATCGCTCTCAGTAGCATTTAAACTTGTTCCATGTATCTGTACATTAAAATACTAAAGGCCAGGTGGCAGTTTTCTCCATTTAAGTCAAGTAATGCATTATAAACACCTTCTCTTTAATAAATTCCGTCGAGTTACTCGCCATATTCATGTACTCCTAGGGTTTAATAGGAATTTCCTTCTCATACCAATCCTGTTTTCTACCACTTTCCGTTCAACTGCATCTGTCACTGATTCCCATTATAAGTGAACGACAATCTACATCAGTAGCTTTTTTAATACTATTAAAGGAAATTTGTTGAAGCCCTACATTATGATAGTTGACATCAAGGCGGAGTATAGTGAACGGGGGCTTTAACTCTAGTTTGCTGCCTTTTTTGAATTACCTCCCTTTTTGTATACATCGCTTAGAGAACCCCAAGCGGTAGTGCAGTGTCTAAGACCTAACTCTGTCTTGCATATTTCATGAATTATGTCCTCTATCTTGTATTACTATAAGAATGTTCTAAACACAACTCAATATCTATTTAGTTGATATTTCACACAATGATAAAGCACATTAAAAAGAAAGAATGGTAACTTTGCCTTGTCCCATTTTTTTAAATTTCCCCCTTTACTGTTTTATAAATTCTTGTTCGAAATGTAACTTGAAAGTTTTAACGGGATTGTTTTAATATTTCACACACTGAAAGAGAATACAAAGTGAAAGTGCAGTGTGCAACGACCAGAAGTTTGTCTTTTTTTCTATGTTAAATGATCTCCCTCAATAATGTTTTATAATGCTTTTTATATACTTTGCTTGACCTAGAAAAACATCCAACGTTTTTGAAGGAATTCATTCGTATTGCAAAGAATGGTTGAAGACTTCAAGGGGAGAGCAGTGTGTAAAAATATAACCCTGACTGTCCTCGTTCTTGGATTATATCCCTTTATTGTATTACTACAAGGATGTAACTAAAAATCACTGAAGAGATATAATTGATATTTCACACAATGATAAAGTACATTTGGAGGATGTGCAATATGAAAGAACTATAACTCTGAGTTGTCCCAATTTCTGATAACCTCCCTTTATTGTTGTTGTTGGTGGTGTTGCAGGTTTTTCATTCTTCTTCACAAGTTAATTTGAAATCACAAAAACTAATAAAGGGATTAAGTTGATATTTTACACAAAAGAGTAAACATTTAGCAAATGTGCAATATGTAAAGAGTATATATCTTCCTTGTCCCAATTTTTTATAACATCCTTTGTTGTTTTGTAAATGCTTGTCTGCAAGATAGCTTGAAAACTACAATAGGGATTTTGTGAGTTTCACACACTGATAGAGAACACAGAGAAAAAATGGAGAGTGTAAAAGCCATAACTGCCTATTGCTTCTATTTTGAATTATCTCTCTTTATGATGTCTTATAATCCATGTCCTGAGAATAGCTAAAAAACTTATTAGACAAGACTTAGTGATTCAGTTAATATTTCACACTGTGATGGGCGATATTGAGAGGAAGTGCATTATGTAAGAAACATAACCTCAACTTCTACTTTATTCAACTGACTCTCTTTGTTCTCAGTATTTTCAATTGATATTTCACCCAATGACAGGATACTTTAGGCAGAAACGCAATATGCAGGTACAAAAAAATCTGACTTGCCTTATATTTTGAAAAACAAATTCCGCTTGGCAAAATTACTCTGGCGGGGAATATACCTTTTCGCTGTTAAACTGCTAATATGACTCTGTGTGCGTACGGCTTCAAAATGCTGTTAGTATAAAAGAAGGCTCTTTTATCTATGCAAATTACAAAAAAGCAAATCGAACAGAGCTATTAAATTGACATTTTGACCACTTTGATTGAATGATTTTCTATCGAGCGTTGAATACAATATTCAGCACTGCAAATGTATATTAACAATAACAATTATATCTGTATAAAATAAATAATCTTAATATTCATTTAAAAATCGAAATTATTTTTATATGGCACTTAAGTGATTATAGATATAAATGAAATTATACGAGTTGCGAAAATTAAGGCACGTTAGTAGAAATAAAACTCTTTTTATTTTTTTACTTCGAAATTTGTTTATTCTACTTTGTTAAGCACAAACCCTAGCTTTGAGTGCCATCTTGCATCAAATGTCATTTTTCCAAGATATTCAGTCTCTTGTATGATTAAAATGTAATTCTTCCATACAGTCTAAAGCAAATCGGTGATAATCTAAATAAAACTTGTTCGCAAACAGCTCCCGTCTTGAAGCTAAGAGTGGAAGGTCTCCTGTCCCGAACACACAAATCTTGTGCACACGCTGCCCTTTGCATGGCCAATCATACATGCCGTTTCCCCAGTTTTTAAATCTTGCTACAAATGGCTTGATATTTTCTTTCATTTCCGTTTCCGGGTCACCTGAAAACATATTGGCGTATGCTAACCATTGTAACAGAAGAATTGCCTTTCATATACGAAAATATCTTATGAAGAAAAATCTAGTAAACAAGACATGAGCAAATAATTAATTGTTGAAATAAGAAAACATTGTTGTTTTAGAGACTAAGCCTTTTATCATTTATTAGGATGTTTAATTGATCTAAAAATTATGAATGGTCTGCAATGATCGAAATTTCTAAAACAATAAAGTCCAGCGATGAAAGGAAGAAAGTTGAAAATAAAAGTATTTTTCTGTATCATATGATGATTCCACTTGACTCTTTTTTTCCTTCTAGATAAACTACGCCATACTAAGTAGTGAATTATTGTCCTCGTAATTTAGTATTGGAACTGTTATGGCCGATTACATGTTTTATAAGTTGTCAAACCTTTGTAAGACCCTGGTACCCCAAGGAAAGGGTTATGGTTTAATGACGCAAAAAATGTTTCGTCAGGCACCTTGGTACGTCTGGTCCAGTTCAAGAAATCATGCGCTCTCTTGTCATGTAAAATATAATCCACGTAGCCCCTGCTTGCAATAATATGGACTGACCCCTTTACAGGGGTTATGCCGTGCGGCGGCGTGCCTGCACCAACCCACCTGCCTTTATTGACCCTGAAATATATATGTATCAGCATTAATTTTTATGTAGCTGGCGGTAGCAAGATGTTCAAAGGCGGTTACACATTTATGTTTGTTTGTTGTCTTAGGATTTAGTTTTCATTTTCTATTTTTCATCAGTTCTTTGAGTACGAAGTGCTTACAGTAAGCTACTGTGATCGCTTGATGTCCGCAGTGTGTCTGTCTACTGTCTGGCCACACTAAGTATGTTTACAGAGGCCACCTCTTGAATTCAGTCTTCATGATTTTTATGCCCCTGATCTTCGATCATCGAAGATGAGGGGCATATAGTTTTGCAAATATTAGTCGGTAGGTCGGTCGGCCTACCGGCCGAACCTTTGTTTTCCGATCAATATCTAGAGAACCCTTGGACCCACCTTCCCTAGGTATATACGTATATGAGTACGTAGGTTGGTCATGACAAGTAGATGAAGGTTAAGGTCAACGTCACTGTATTCCTGAAGAGCAAAATGGTTTCCTATCACTAACTATATAAAGCTTGGTTCCAGGTTGTTCAACCTTGGTGTGTAGATTGGACATGACTAGTAAATGACCCCTATAGTTTTTCACCTAACCGGGTCAAAGGTTAGGGTCACAGTGACCTTGAATAGTACAACGGTTTCCGAGCAATAACTATACAAAGCTTCGTCACAGGTTGTTCATACTTACTGTGTAGGTTGGTCATGACTGATGACTTCTGTAGTTTTTCAGGTCCCCATGTGAAAGGTGAAGGTCTCAGTGACCTTAAACAGGAAAACGTATTCCAAGCAATAACTATCAATTACTATAGAACCCTTTGCCCAAGGTTCTTCAAACTTGATTCTTTTAGTTTATCAAGTCACCTGATCATAGGTCAAGGACACAGTGACCTTGAAGAGCAAAACAGTTTCCGATTAATAACTATAGAACCCTTGGTTTTAAGTTGTTCAATATTAGTGCAAAGGTTGGACATGATCAGCTGATGAAACATGTCGTCCTTTTACATCACTAAGTCAAAGGTCAAGGTCACAGTGACCATGAACAGCAAAACGGTGTCCGATCAATAACAGAAGTACCCTTGATCACAGTTTTTTAAACTTAGTGTGTAGGTTGGACATGACCAGTGGATTACCCAAGTCAGGTCACCAGGTCAAAAGTCAAGGTCACATTAACCTTGAAGAGCAAAACAATTTCCGATCTATAACTAAAAAACCGTTAGATCCAGGTTGTTCAGTCTTAGTGTATGGGTCGGCCATGACTAGTAGATGACCCGTATAGTTTTTCAGGTTACCCGGTCAAAGGTCAAAGTCACAGTGAGCTTGAAAAGCAAAACGGATTCCAATCAATAAGTATACACGGCTTGGTCCCAGGTTCTTTATACTTACTGTGTAGTTCATGACCAGTAGATGACCGTATAGTTTTTCAGTTCACCAGGTCAAAGGTCAAATTCACAGTGACCCTGAATATTAAAAAGGTTACCAATCAATAACTAAGGAACCCTTGGTCTCAGGTTGTTCAATCTTAGTATATAGGTTGGTCATGATCAGAAAATGACGCCTGTAGTTTGTCAGGTCACCAAAAGAAAGGTCAAGGTCAGAGAGATCTTAAATAGGTAAACGTCAATAATCTACAGAAACATTGGCTTCAGGTTCTTTAAACTTAGTGTGTAGGTTGGCCATGACCAGTAGATGACCCCTGTAGCTTTCCAGTCAAAGGTCAAGGTCACAGAGACCTTGATTAGCAAAATGTCCGATTGATAACTATAGAACACTTAGGCCCAGGTCCTCAAAACTTCACAGGTAGGCTGGTTATGACAATTAGATGACCCCAGTAGTTTTAGGGTTATAAGGTCACAGTAAGCTTTAAAAGCAAAGCTGATGAATATCCAGAAAATGTGTTGTATGTAGCAAACACATCAGTACAAGTACAGAAGACTTTGATTTCAAAACATAAAAACTACTACTACTCTTGCACTATTACTGTTACTAGAGGCGGAGTGACATAACAGGAAATGCACCCTGCAAACTAACCTTTTTATGGTAGCCTCTAAATCGTTAGCACCGTTGTACGCTCTCAAAATTTGCACAATCTCATAATTAGTTCGTAAAGGAAACTCCTGTCCTGTGAGGTTGATAAAATACTTCCAGGTTTTACTTTTGTTCCATAGTTCTTCCATACACAGCAATTCCGGTTCTAAAACAGTCATGGTTCCCCACTTCACTTTAAAACGTTTACTGGATATAAACACATTTTCAAAACAGTTTGCAATATTTGACATAGCTTTAAATATGTCAACTGAACTTTTAGCATCCACATGTATGCAGTATAAATTTTGTGGTCTATAAATAGCTCGTAGTAGTCTCTCACTTTGTTCAACATCTTTGTACATGAGCAGACTATATGCGATATGAAAATTATTTTCAACTTCTGTCAGAGAATCCATGATGTAGCCTCTTTCTGTTATAAATGTAGAACAGTTTTCGGTCATTTTCATGTACTCCTTAGGTGAAACGGCTACTTTTGGATATTTTGTTGATATATTTTCCGCTCTTGTTATCTCATTTTGATCACCTTTTATTAAAGAGCTACAGTTTACTTCTTTAACTTTTCTGCTAACTGAGAAAAGATTGTATTTATCCACGTGAAATAAGCTGTTGTCTGCGTACTCTGTAAATGTACTCCTGCCAGTCTCATAATTTGTTCTAGAATCTAACTGTCTGACGGCGGATTTGTTCTGCATGAGATAAAGCAGAAGGACGCAGACTGTAAAAGTTCCAAACATAACCCTATACTTTCGAACTGAAGTGGTCATCGAAAATGTCAACCGTTTTAGGCTCCTCTTCGTCTTAAAATAGAAAATAATGCACAAGTTATTAAAATGGAACAGTATCTCTGAATTAACAATACAAATTACGTATGCAGCTTAAGCAATAGGGAAAATTATATATCGAAACTTTATGACTATGTACTTTAATATTGATCAGAGAAAAAAACTTAGAACAAGGCAAAAAGAAAGAAAGCAAATTTTTATATAAATCTACAACCAAATTACTTAAAAACATCTACTACTGATATAGTAAATTGTTTTAAAATTGTTACAGTTGTCTAGAAATATATGCACCGATATTGAAAATTATATGTCGACATTTTGACATTCTTTTTTTTTCTGAAAATGGCTTATTATCGCCGTTCCTGGACGGCGTTATATACAATTAACAAGATTTGAACAGTTTTGCCTGTACACCGCCTGCCTTTAGCCAATCAAAGCGAATAATTTCATATCACATGATAACAAAAATGGACGTCAAAAATCTTCAGCAAGGGATGTGTAAATGGACTCGCCCAACCGCCATGTTTGTCGGGTTACTTATTCTTACAACTGAAAAATACCATCATCAATGTACAAACTCAGTACCAGTCTTCAGGCTCTTGCGGGATAACACAAGATAATCGCAATATTTTTTGCTACATGTCATTTCTAACTTGAGAATGTAGTCTAAATAAGAGTATGTTCAAAACTTGCACTTAAAGAAAAAAAAATAAATCTTGCTTCCGGGCGATTCTAATCAGGATACAAACTCCCCGCAGCGGTTACTTCCCCTGATCAGTACAGTTAAAGTAGCAAAGCGTGACGTACCCGGTGCGAGGAGTTTGATCAGGATATATCCGTGTTTAATATATGCTTGTTTAGGGTCACGGCAATATCGTATTTTTTTACCTAAAATTTATTCTGTTTAAATTTTACATGTAATATTCTTATGATATTGAAGAATAGTATCTAGCTTTTGTTAAGTAAACATTTTTTTAGTAATAAATAGAGTAAAAAGCTACGCAAATAGCTAATTAATTATGCGTAGACTGGTTTACAACAAAGCAATATTTACAAGGTTTTTAATGCTGCAAATTTTAACATGATGTATAAAGATATTGGCATGCTTTCAAAAATAGCCCAATACAATAAAAACTACAATGTATACTTCATCTGCTTTATTATTTCTGTGTGAAAATGATCAGATATAACTTCGCTTTTCACTGCAAAGCATGTTATAAAATTATCAAATCAATGAATACATTCATCTATGGATAAGACGTCATACATGGCTGAACGGCGAATTCAAGCATTTTTTGAAATGCTAATACTTGGTCCTGATACTATAATTGAAGATATCTTTAACTTTTCAACTTAGCGAAAAGACAGAGAACATAACTCATATGGCGGAGTTAATATAAAAATGTGAAAAACACAAATTAGGAAAAACCACAGTCAGATAACACAGCCTCCCTACACACTCAATAGTAGTAAAGAGTAAAAGAGAGCATTAACTTATATATTAATCAGTTAAAAAAGACACCACAAACAATTAACGAAAAATGAGAAAACACAGGGTTACCGCATTTGAACTTTCAAAAACATTTGCCGCTAGTGTGTTAAGCCAGGTTCTAGTTGCACCAACCTAATACTTGTCAAAACAGGTTATCATAAGAAAAAACAAGTACAAGTTGTCCTGGTGAATTAACATCAACCCAGTCAACTCGACCATGTTGCATGCATAAGCACACAAACACAAAACAATCCTCAATTATCTTACTGAGACCAGAGCACTTAGAGCCAAACACCAATTACACTGTAACAAGAATAAAATTAACTGATCGAGTTCTACGTTCAAGACTTCCTTTAAAACCATCAGAAACTCTCAAACTCCTGCAGCCGTCTTGCGAAAAAAGAGGTAAGCAAAGCGATCAACTGTAAAAGAGTTACATACGAAGTATGCAGAGCGCTATAGAATATTATGTTGGTTCTCTACTTTTTGAATTTACAGATGATTTTTACGAATAACATGGAGAAATAAATATTGATTTATAACTGAAACCTCTATAAAACATTGGTTGAGAAATGCCTTGTTGTAGTAGTGAGTTTAAACTGCAATTATATTTTTTATTTAAATCTGGGTATCGGCGATAAAACTTGCAGAACGTTTTTCCAATGTCCATGTTTAAAAAGTTTTCCTGTTATGCAAAGATTGCGTTCATTGTACTCTTTAACAGTGCTACAAGCTGAAAAGCGAAAAAGCTGTGAATTATAAACCCTAAAAGATGTAACGCGTGGGACATCGCCGTCTAAAACTGGAAAATTAACAATAATAATATCAAAATTATCTCTTTTAACGTATATTTTAGTAATTACAAAACCGTTTTCAATAGAGAAATTTATATCAGGAAAGAATTCCAGCTTTTAAAGTTCGGGTGTACAATTAGTACCAGTAGGGATGTCCACCGCTTGTTTATAAATAGAAGTGCCAAATCCAGCACAAATCTTATCTATTAAGAAAGAGAGCGACTTTAACAAGTCTTGACAAGTCCACAAATTACAATTATCATAAAAACCATCTTTAAAAATGTTCTATGTTCATTACAAGCAATATTGGTTTATACAAAGTAGAAGAACTAGAAAAATCATAAGCTGACAAAGAGAACGTCTGAAAAGTTTTTGATTTAAGCTTATTTTGAAACGTCATCTGATTTTTTAATAGACCAAAATATGTTTCATAAACCTTTTCGCAATACCTAATAATATGTTCTTGTATTTCTGTAAGACAAGATGTTAAGAGCACGAATTATTAAGTAGTTGTGCAAGAACTAGAATTTGCGATAAATCTTGCTTTATATGGTGTTAAGTGCATTTTAGGTAACCAATACATTGTAGGTACTTCGTCTTCTTTCGGTTCAACACTAATTCTAAAATTTGCAATTAATAGAGTGAGTTCAGAAACAATACCACTCCCTGATGAAGAAGTCAGTCAGTCAGTGTTGAAGCATAGGTACTATTCATCTCTTTAGATTGAATATTAATATAGTGTGTCCGTCATACTATAATTACATTATCTGAAGACTTATCAGCAGATGCTAATACAAGTCTTGAATTCCTTGGTGATAATAAGGCCATCTTTCTTTTATAAAAAGATATGGGAATGTGAATTGTTTCGAAGATTTGTCTTTTCCAAAGAGAAAGAACATTAGACTCAGCCTGTTCCATTTTACATCATTCATCAAAATAAGCTCAATGTCTCAGAACACATTAAAATTGATTTCCGTTGGGATTTTTTTTTTAAAGTTGAATTACATATTGTATCTTTGTTAACATGAAGATCTTCGGTAACGACATAATCGGCAGGCTTACAGCAATATTTTGAGTTTGAACAATCTAAAAAAAGTGGCGTATTTTCAACAATCTGTAAATCAGAGGTAAATTTATTTTAATAAAAAAGGTAATCCGATTTAACCATTTTATCTTTAAATAAACTTTGAAGGTCATTAAAATCAATCCTTTATTTGAAGAATAAAATTTCAAAACTTTGATGATCAGATTCCAAGTCAAGTGTGGTCGGAGAACATGCCGAACGTAACACTGAAAAAGACTGCAACTTCATGAAATGCATGAGTTCTAATAATAACGGCATCGGCTTCCCCATCAAGTACCAGCAGGTCTGATATAGAAATAGATGTGAAACGTGAAAACATAGCGTGTCTGCCAGATTGTTTTAAAATAATTTGAAGGTCATGAATTGTACAGCGAACACGTGACTTTCTTTTGATGTTATAATTAGTCCTACTCCCACGTGACCTCGATTTACGTTTTCGTATTTCAAGTAATTCAAAATGTCATAATCAGGAATTCTTTAAAATGTGCCTTCTTGATAAATGTTATCATGTCCCTTTATTTGAAGAATAAAATTTCAAAACTTTGATTTAACCTTGGTTGAAGGCGTTTGAGTTTTAAAGTCTGGTCGTGACTTTAAATGCTCTAGATGCATTGCTATCAAAAGTAAGTTTTTTTTCTACAGGTTGAATAGAAACATCTTGAGAACGGTGTCCTAAATGGTTGAGTATATAAAAATGTTTTAATTTTGCTTTTACTTCAAATTTTCAATGTTGAACAAAACGTGTTTCCAAAGGGCGTCATATTTGTGCTTTTTATTGGTGAGTAGAAATTAAAAAAAAACAGAAGCTAGGTTTACCTTTCAAGTCAATCGGGGTACAGAATCCCTTTCTCCTGCAGCCCCACAGCTATGGGTATCCCTTATTTTTACTTTTCATATTTTTAATTCCTTATTTGTTTTATTCGATAGCTGACCCCAAGCTTCGAGTATCCTGCCGCTGTCTCCCAGTTCAGTCAGCTTGTTATATATTTAATGTATTTTTTTTGTTGAATTGTTTTATTACAGATATTAAGTCTATCAGATTTTGCTTTAATTTTTCAGAAAAAAAGTGTCATAACTTACAGCAAAGTAGCTATTTCTGCTTCAATTTTACATTAGCTACATCTTTTGGTTTCTTTTAACATAACATGATATGATATGTTTCGTTGCAGTAATTGCAATATTTTGTGTGTGTATTAATTCCAGATACAAAAGTCACAAACCCTGAACTCATTAATAGGCAGTTTTCGTTTTTTATACTAAAAATGCTATGTTTCTTGTGAAATACATGGGAACGTAAAACAAGGTTAAATTAGCCTGATTAAAACAAAAAGGTTAATTAAAAAAGTTAAAGTAGGGTAGAAGACTATACCTTTCTATAAACAGTCTTCACCTTACCAACACAAGATAATGCATTTTAGTACTATCATGGTTACAGTAACGCATTAGGCATCTAATTTGAACAATGGTGATTTTCCTGTTCTTGCAAAAAGTTGAGTTTTTTTCAAACTATATTAGACTTCTGTTGGTTATAACTACAAATCTTGATTTGCTTAAATGTTAATTTGTTTTGCTAGTACTTGTTAGCATCTGTGGTTTTGTCAAACGTTCAATATTAGAGCAATATGAATTTATTCAACAAAAATACCTTCAAGTTAGGTAGTTGCTGGTAGCTATGAAATTTATGCATACCTCCCCGTGATTAAATTACTACACATCTGAATTTGAAATTTTGTTATATTCGAACGTAGATCACGCAAACTTAAAATCTATTTCCTCAATACACTTTTCTAGATTGTCTCTTTACTTAGATACGCAACGTTATGAGCGAAATTCTCATTTATTCCGTTCAATGTTGTTAAAGAGTCGGCTTGTTCAAGTGCTTGTTTGATTTGAGACTTTTTTGTTTTACGGTAACTTACGTTTACTGCTGAAGTGCCATAGACCAGATCAAAAAAACAAAAGTGTATCAGCGTTAAAAATCAAAACGACGGACTGATTACACTAACCTTAGAATAAACTATATTTCGAGCTTCAACGCACATCTAGAGCACTATCTCTCAACGCATTGGGGGTATATATGATAAACAACAAACATCTCGCAGAAGTTTATTACTATTACTTTTAGCAGGGTTAGTGATTGATGGTTAACCAAGACTCTATATGAATTTAAATTTCGTATATGTTTCATATTTCATATATATAGGCGCTACAAATACTACGAGACCTAGGTTTGAATAAACTTAAGTCGAAGATAAAAAGACACCCTTGACTAGCTAGTACTGATATCAAAATAAGGTAGGAGAATAGTAACAGAATCAAAGAAAACGTGACAAAGCATGACAAGCAGCAATACGACAAAACGTCTCTCTCCTTAAACATAATTGAAAAAAATCGGTGGAAAAAGATCAGAATGTCTGTTTCATTACTAAGGAGCTTACTGCTTTAAGGAGTGGCTCAAATCCCAATTACTGAACTTTAGTTTCGTATATTCTATTATTTTTGTAGTCAACGAAAGCCATTTAAAATTCAGAGGTAAAACACTAAGTTTTACATCAGTGTTTTTTCAGAATTTTATACAAGTTAATTTCCGCTATTTCATGTTGCTCGCTTAATGAAATCACATCACTCACGCTAGCTATTTGAAATGCACTGAATGCGTTTTGATATCAGCATACTTGCACATGGAATAACAGAAATGTTATTTTGTGTCGTAATATCAGGCAGCTTTTG
The DNA here is from genome assembly GCA_012932295.1 of Cyclina sinensis. Lineage (NCBI taxonomy): Eukaryota > Metazoa > Mollusca > Bivalvia > Venerida > Veneridae > Cyclina > Cyclina sinensis. The sequence goes on along the minus strand of JAAONU010000002.1, from coordinate 3,545,541 downwards.
TACATTAATGCACAACTATTTCCCTTTTCCATTTGTCAACTTCCTTAAGTTTTGTGACTATAGTTTTTATCGTAATTCGTTGTACATCGTTATCATGAAGTATTGTGCTGTGGTTGATTGGATGGGCAATCGTTTACAACTGTCCGTATTTATATTGCTTTGTTAAAAGTAGTCAAGCTTAATTATTTTGATCGTTTTACTTTATACTTTACATAAAAGGCGCCGGAGATAATTTTAATCATAATTAAGCAAACCGGTAATACTGTGTTTTGACTACTGTTATTTTTTATGAAGTATTTCGTAGTAAACCACCAAATGCTATACCTCAAACAAAATAAAGAAAATGTAGATGTGCATACATGGTTTAGTAACTGCAATACTTTAAAATTCAAAATTACAAATGTATTTTATCAATATAAAAGCAAATGGAAATATTTCAATAACAGTACATGAAATGCAATATTACATACAATATACAGCAAATCTTATATTTTTTATACAAAATAAAGCAAAAAGCAATCTTTCATTCACACAGAACAACTCCAATATCTCCATACTCACCATATTCAACCTAAATCAAACGCATTGGTTTCATATCAAACAATGCAGAAAGAAACATTTCACGATATTTCTATCAGAGTTAAACTATCACAATCCTTTAAAGACAGTAAAGAGACATTTTACAGACAGTTGGAACAACTTTTTTTCAAACACAATAAATATTCAAGTGCCCAGTGGGACTCCAACTCGCACCGAACGGCATCAACAGTCTAGCAATGCAAAGTAAGTACACCTAAGAATACTGTATTTTTTTCAAACACTGAAATATTTCGTATACAAACAACATGCAGCAGTTGTATAGATCTGTTTTCGGTGATATATTTTTGCTAAATCTTATATAAAATTTTATAGTTACAAATTGTAAGATGTTGGTTAAAATCTTATTCCTCTCTCCAGGAACTTAAAGTCACCCTAGAGAATTCTAGCAGCCTGTCTACCATCATCAGGTAATCAAATACAGATCCGGGCACTCCTTCAGCCCCGGTCTGTTCAGAGTGAATGGTTATAAAATTATATCAGAGACATTAAAATTAAATGTTGGTTATATATGGAATTCATTCCTTAGGACTGGGTTGTTCCTAGAAATCCTGCTAAAAAATCTAACCTACGATTGGACAAAATTAAACATTTTGGCTTTGGTTTATCACAAAATACGTCGTACTAAGCCGGAGTCTTTGGGAGTTTTTGGCGGAAAATAGTTTAGAAAAGGCTTTTGCCTCAACAGATCAGCAGGCTGTCCAAGTTTTGGAAACTTAGCTTTGTTTAAAACATAATTATATAAAACAGAGAAAGAGTTTTCTCACTATATCAGCAGGCTGTCCAAGTTTTGGAAACTTAGCTTTGTTTAAAACATAATTATATAAAACAGAGAAAGAGTTTTCTCACTATATCAGCAGGCTGTCCAAGTTTTGGAAAGTTAGCTTTGTTTAAAACATAATTATATAAAACAGAGAAAGAGTTTTCTCACTATATCAGCAGGTTGTCCAAGTTTTGGAAACTTAGCTTTGTTTAAAACATAATTATATAAAACAGAGAAAGAGTTTTCTCACTATATCAGCAGGTTGTCCAAGTTTTGGAAACTTAGCTTTGTTTAAAACATAATTATATAAAACAGAGAAAGAGTTTTCTCACTATATCAGCAGGTTGTCCAAGTTTTGGAAACTTAGCTTTGTTTAAAACATAATTATATAAAACAGAGAAAGAGTTTTCTCACTATATCAGCAGGTTGTCCAAGTTTTGGAAACTTAGCTTTGTTTAAAACATAATTATATAAAACAGAGAAAGAGTTTTCTCACTATATCAGCAGGTTGTCCAAGTTTTGGAAACTTAGCTTTGTTTAAAACATAATTATATAAAACAGAGAAAGAGTTTTCTCACTATATCAGCAGGTTGTCCAAGTTTTGGAAACTTAGCTTTGTTTAAAACATAATTATATAAAACAGAGAAAGAGTTTTCTCACTATATCAGCAGGTTGTCCAAGTTTTGGAAACTTAGCTTTGTTTAAAACATAATTATATAAAACAGAGAAAGAGTTTTCTCACTATATCAGCAGGTTGTCCAAGTTTTGGAAACTTAGCTTTGTTTAAAACATAATTATATAAAACAGAGAAAGAGTTTTCTCACTATATCAGCAGGTTGTCCAAGTTTTGGAAACTTAGCTTTGTTTAAAACATAATTATATAAAACAGAGAAAGAGTTTTCTCACTATATCAGCAGGTTGTCCAAGTTTTGGAAACTTAGCTTTGTTTAAAACATAATTATATAAAAATGAGAAAGAGTTTTCTAACTATATCAGCAGGTTGTCCAAGTTTTGGAAACCTAGCCATTTTTTTACAAAACATATATTAAAAACGACTGTGAAATTATTAAAGAAAAAGGAACCCAAAGTGGGTACCACACAATAAAAGAGTAACAATCAAATTGTAAAAACGGTCATCACAGGACTTGGTTAATAGTGAAAATAGAATAACCCTGTACATGTTTATTAACAATAGTGAAACTGAAAAGTGTGGGCTTGTTAATTAAACCTGATAGTGACAAGAGAACAAATAATAAGAAAAAATAACCCCTAGACAACAAGAAATTTTGGGAAGAAATACCTCATGATTGAAAGAGCCAGTTGGACATTATCAAAGGCCATTAACAGAACATTAATTAGCCCATCATTTTACGCCTAATCAGTACACGTCACAAAACACTGAATAGGCCAAAAGGAACCTGGAAAAAAGGTTTACGACACAGTCCATACACAAGATAAAAGCAAATGCAATATTACCTATAATGGAAATACAATATTTCCTATAATGCAAATACACTATTTCTTTCACAATAAAGCAAACGCAGTATTTCATTCACCAAAAAGTAAATGCAATAGTTTATAAACCATAAGCTAAGGCAATTGTTATACAGTCCACACCCGGTATGTTAAAATCGCTTAAGTCAAATTTCCGGCTGAGACGACTTTTTTCAGGTCCCGTCAGTAACCCTTCTTTATTTATATTATTTAACTCCTGTTAAGTCAAATTCGACATGTGCGTACTTCGGCTAAGTCGATCGTATTTTTCGGTCCTGTCGTGTAATTTCCTATATATTTTTCCACTCGGTAAGTCGAAGCGTGAAAATTTACGGCTAACCAATTATTGTCGGTGCCTCCGAGGTGAGAAATGATCGGACCAATTAAGCGTGTCAACGATTATTTGTTGATTGCAACTTTACAAATTACACTTAAATAGGGATGTTAATTGACAATTTTAGGTCTGTTATTGGTAAGAAATTTATGTTGATTCAATGAACTCACCAGCTTTGATTGAATTGCACTTCGGTGATTTTAATTATCAATAATTGAATAGATTTTATCAATATGATAAATTCTTTAACTGTTAAACGAATTTGAGTGAATAAAAATGAAATTGATACAAAAATGGAAGGTTTTGGGTTTCCCGTCATCCTTTCAAAATGTCAGAACCAAATTCTATAAGCTCTCCTAGCGCCTAGCGTGGTGTAATAAGAAAATCTGGATGGCAAAACGATAGAGGAAAGCTCTTCTACTGACATGATTTATGTAGGTCAAGTTCTGTCTGTACATGTTTGTTTTTTACCTGTTTTGTCATGAAGTTCATTTGAAAAAAAAGCAAAAACATTGCCTTGTTTTAATATGCCCAAGTACGTTGGCGGAATAATTTGAGCCTACAATTCATGAGAAAATGAGTTGATTTAGCGGTTTTATCACCCAAATACTTCAGTTGGTATAATATATGTTAAGTAGTGCTATACATTCCAGATTTGAATTTAAACATCACGAGTATGCTGTTTAATCACAAGAATCAGACTTAATGAACATTGCTGCTTTGTGCGGGATGATAAACGTATAACTGTCACAAAACATTGTTAGGTGTACCAACTTCGGATGCGAATTTCAGCTAAGTCGAAGTAATTTGTACGGTCCGCCCAACTTCGAGATATCGAGAGTGGACTGTATATATCAATTCAAAGTACATCTCTGTATTTAAGATGTTCTCCTTACAGAATAACAGGATGTCCTTAAACTTTAACCACATGTCTTTCTAAAACACTCGAACATATAAAACTTTAAACAATTGTGTGACTAGACACAAACAAGACTTAAAATATATTTTATAGTGCACGTCATACCAAATTTTATAGAGTTTTGACAATATACTTCAGGGGAAAGATTTCAATGTTGTTGCCAACTACGATAAAAATTACTTAATATAATATAATATAGGTAATTTTATTTTTGTATATATACAATACTGCATGTTTGCTTTCTTGATTTGCATTGGACATCCAAAAAGTTTATATAATATATATGATCCGACATAAGTTGAAATTCTATGAAAATGTTAATTAAACGGGTTTGGTGAGCTTAAATGCACGTTTCCCCGTCGATATGAATAAATGTTCACAGGACATGTACACGAGTTGATGTCTTGTGTGAAAAGGATGCATTGACATGCTAGGCTGCATTTGGGAAATGCAAATGACAAGATAAAGTATTTCATGTATTATAAATTAATAAATAATTTTATCTTGACTAAAACCAGTGAAAACAACTCTGTGCAGTATGTAAATTTCTTTATGAAGATTTCTAAAGGATTGAAATTATGACTTGGTAAACGGTTGACATTATATAAAAGGGTTATACAATATTCTGTAATCCTTTTTAAACACACTGAATTCAAATTCAACTAAAACGGTACATTGCCTACTTCGTTTCAGACTTTTTATTGAACATAGCCTGTCAGACTGTTATATCTTACGCAAAAATGAAGTTACTCTAATAAGATTAATCTATGAATGACAACAATTTTACAACGAAATAGACTAATATGAAACATGTAAACAAAACATATATTAATGTACTTCATTTTGGAGTATAGACAGATTCTATCAAATCAGGGTATGTGACGTAACATTAAAGAAATAGCGTCATGTTCCCTTTCAGTGTGAAAATATATCGTATTTGTTCTATGAAGAAAGCTGAATTGGTCAGACATAAATCATGACATATCATAATATTTGAAAGAAAAATAATTAAAAGGGTCAGTTCCGAAAAATGATGTTCAAATGCATCGCATCCCTTGTCATTGATCATACATGCCTTCGTCCACAATTAAAAAATGAAAGATTAAAAGGCTTTGAATATTTCATATATTCAACTAATTAAAATACACGAAGACAGACGCGAGGATAACTTAATCCTTATTGTTGGAAAAGAAATGCTCCTAAACAATTAGCTACCCATCAGTATTAAAGCATTTTAACTAAAGAGTTTTTGTAAGGAAGTCAGATCCCTATTTCAGTCAATAGTTTTTATAAAACTTCTAGCTTTCGTCTCCTGATGAATATCCTACCAAGTTTTAAAAAAAAGATTTACTTCCAAACTGCATAGAAAAAATAACCAATATTTTGGAAAAATCTTTTTTTTTCTCTTTTACTATTTCGTTTATATTTTCTTTTCCGTCAAAGGAATAAGGCATCTTGGACAAAAAGAACAAGAAAAATTCAAATGGACTTGAGTCCATTTGAGTGTACGGTTTTTTAGGCCTACTGTATTTTCAAGGAACCTTAAATTACAGCACTCTATTTTGTTTGCAGATGCCTAAAAAGAAATTTAATATATATCTTTAAATTGAAGACCTGTCTGTTCAGACATATTTTAACTAAGGTAATGCACATTTTTTGAAGAACAGCAACAACATATTTGTTCAACCTTTTATTTCTATATATCTCTTGATATTAATGGTGATAATTATGATACTGAAACTTTGTTTGTTTTGTTAAGTAACAAAATAACATGAATTTCATGGAATAACATGCTTGAACAGAATAACAAACATGCTTGAACAGAATAACAAATATACTTGATATATCAATGTTGATAATAAACTATGACCATGCTTTGATTACTTTGATATAATTCAACATAAAGACCAGGTGAGACACAGTCACTGTCGTAGCAAAGTACGACCGGGAACCAGACAGAATTTTTAATTTCAGATAACTTTTTTCTTCGTGAGCCGAATTCTATTAATTGAAAACATTAAACATTAACATTTATCATTTTACATCATTTGAAGGCTCTTTAAATTCATATTTTGAAAATATAAGCAGATTTGGAATTTTTACTTTTAAAAAAGAAAACTAAACTAATTTATACCTGTCGTTTCAGCATTTTCTAGCAGTTTATATGCATTAAGTTTAACCATTTACAAACAAAAAAGAAAACAGTTTTGACAATTATGTTTTGAATATGTAAAATATGAGTTTACAGACCTTTAAAATGATATAAAATACTTTAATGTTTGATGAAAAATGACTTTCAAACGGTAATTACAAAATAACTATGTTTTGCATTGTTATCAACCGCCATAATTTTGCCAACCTTCAAAAAGTTACCTGTATCTCTTATCAGTTACTTGTTACTATTAATAGATTTCAAAACAATAACATCCAATCTTCCTACACAATATTACCAGACAGTCACGTGATTCTCTCCGAGGATTTCCGGAATATCACAACTTCGCAAATTGATTCAACAGGTAGCACATCGTAAAAATACGTAATGCTTCGGCAATAATCGGATCTTCTAACAGCCAATCAAAACATAGAATTACATAAATTGGATAACACTTACCCCGCTCCAATTGTACATATAGGAATATAATACTGGCAATTTTCCGTACAGAAAAATCAATTTAGTGTAACGGGAAACACGAATAATTACGTTAATTCTAAAACAAAAGCAAAACAAACCTTAACAACTTTCTCTTTATTGTCACTGAAATATAAAACGGATATTACAAAATATACATTCGGTATAACATTGTTTCTGAATTATTAAACTTATTAAAAAAAATTCAGTATGACAAAAGAGACACACGAAACCACCTACCATTTTCATTTTAGCTTCTGTATTTGAAGATAAATGATATTATCCCTGTGACTTCAAAACAGGTCCCTAACTATCTCCCGCCGTCGTTGTCATAGAAACTTGAATAAACCGCATTACACATGTATTCCTTCGCAGGTATCGATTTCTTCCAACCTGCGTTCTTTATAGTGTTCCAATGCAAGAAGCATTACAATAAATAAGAATCTAAGATTAATAAGTCATTTGGCAATTCTGCATTGAACCATGTATGTCCTTACCATGCGATCTATGTGAAATCTAAATGCTTTTGTCAGGCCTGACAAATACGCGGATAAAACACTTTAAAAATACGCAATGTGGACTTTTTCTTCATTTATTCCAACATAAATTAGCGATTCTTTTTAGAAATGTTACATATCCTTTTGAATAGAAAATCATAACCATCTATCCAGTCATATGTTGTCTTCTCTATATCTTGTTCGTTTTACACTTGAGCAAGTAACAGCAAACGTGGGTTCTATACACCTTCAACTTGCTGTAAGGTTTAACATTAATGATTATGACAGGAACATGCATCGGTAACGAGGACAAAGAATCCAATTTAACTTGACTTCAGTAAACATTGATTAACTAAATATAATTCAGAAAGAGAGAAAGAAAAAAGAAAGAAAGAAAGAAAGAAAGAAAGAAGGGAATACTTATTGAATCAATGTATCTAGCCGATTTCAGAGAAACTCCTGGTTATTTCACATGCTCAGCGTAACGTCTCATTCTAAACAAATTAGTAGACGACTTGAAGAAATGAATAAACATGCGTCCCTCGGATACAAGTCCAGTTCGTTATCAATTGACCACTTATCCGCTCTATCTCTTAAGAATAGTTGCAGTTGTCATTATTGTTTCGCTACAGATATCTACTTCTGACATTGAGAGGCCACGTTATTAAAATGACTTGTTATTATATTCAGTCGATTATCATAAAATAGCTTTATCTAAATAGGTTTAACTTGTACGCGATTCTTGCACCAATTGTTATATCGTTTTCGAAATTATACATTGTTATGTTCATGTTTCTATTGATTGTAAGGTTGTTAACATGTATTCTGAAGTAAACTTTCCAGGCTGTTCTATATATACAATCTATATAGTATTAACTCTTAACTTAAATGAAACACTTAAAGGTATCACCGCAAAACTTGGAATACTTGCTTATAATGAAAAGGTGCAGTTGTAAGACAATGGGCATTATTCTGAAATATATTTTTGGAGTTAAGCCCCTTTTTAACTTCAATATGGAACTTGGAATATTTGCTTATTATGACAGGGCACAGTTGTAAGAAAGCTGTTTTTAGAGGTCTGTCCTATTTCAACTTAAAATTTTGTTGAAATTGGTTATTGATGTAGAAAATTTTGAAAACTATCAAAAAGATTGTACTCATTCTTGGTATACTTGCTACTTGGGACAACATACTTGCTACTGGGGACAAGTCTCATCTGTACCTACAAGAGACATTACTAAGTGATCAGTGCTTCTAGAGTTATGCCCCTTTTTCACATGGAAAATAATTAATCTTTTGTATAAATACTAATACCTTGAACATTCACAATCACTTAGTTTTCATCTTAAGTGAAGTGCATAATAGCAATTATTGAATAGCACCAATACACTCTTGAAATTAATTTTATTAAGTCGTTGCCCTTAAAATACGAGTTTTGACACCGCATGCGATGAACTTATTAGAGTCTCAAATGACCATGGTGTTTCTCATCACATCTGTACGTCACAACTCAGAAAATACTTGAGGGATTAAGTTTATACTTATACAATGGTCACACTTTAATGACAAGGAAGTCCGAACAATGACTCTACCTTGAATCATTTTTTGATTATCTCCATTACTTTTATGTTGAAATTTTGCTTTTCTAGAGCATATCTAAGCAATTGAAGAAATTCATATGATTCTTATCACATGGGTGCAGTGACAAAGAACAATCTTAACACATTTTTACTTTCACTTCTGACAGTACTCTCTGTGCTTTGATTTTGAAAAAAATAAACACTAATTTGCTTCGAAAATAGAGACATATTTGTTCAAAATGTATTCTTTTCCTGAGATATTTATTTTTAAGACTGTGATTTATAATATCTATGATCTATGATCTTAACTTTCTATAAGCTTAAAGTGATGTCAATTTTCTGTGATGATATTTTAAATATTTACTTACTCAGGATTATTGTTTTATGTTTTTTGTTCAATTGATGTGCTTTTTTCTTTTTTTTAAAAATTCTCTAATTTTTCTTTAAGGTCTCATGCCTCTCTATGTCATGCCATTACTATCAAGGACCACAATGGAAATAAGGGATTCTCTTCTCTTTTTTGTGTTATCCTTGATATTGATGTGACTGACATGGTTCATTTTCATTAATATATCATTTCATTCTTATATTTGTTTTATATACTTATATGTCTATTTTAAATGTTTTGTAACCATGTTGCTTACACAATATTGAAATAAATCTATCTATCTATCTAGAGTACCTGAAAACACTTATGGCTAAAAATAGAAATGCTACAAATAGATTTTGCTGAATTTACTATTAATAGATTTTGTTAAATTTAATCGGACGATATTACAGGATTGCACCCGGTGATGTAACGAAACTAAAATTGATAGTTTTGAAGTTTTTTCATGAATTTAAATCAACCCCTGCGACGCTATCCGCCTATCATGTATGAAAACCAGTATAATCGGCTGATTCAGTGGGAGAACAAAGGGAACGGATCTTTGATGATGGCTCCATTCAAAATCATTTGAAGGATGGACGATTCAATGGACCACTCCTGTGAACGTTTTTTCGCCTCTCCTCGCATCACTCAAGTTAAACTCCTGGGAAATGTGCTAAAAAGAGCAGATATTTTCTTTTAAAATGTTGCAGGCCATGAATCCTGCAGGGTAGGATGGGAGGGGGAGGGGGGGGGGGGGAAGTCAAATTACAGAACATATTCTCAACTGTGTATTACATTCAAACTGACTTCAAGAAGGTAGTATATGCTAATGGTTTTTAGGAATCCATCAGCTGCTTATCTTTATTATCCCCGCCGCATAGCGATAGGGGGGATATAAAATGGTCTTAATGCGTCTGTCTGTCCGTGTGTGTGTGCGTGTGTGTGTGTGTGTGTGTGGGTGGGTGGGTGGATGGGTGTGTGTGTGTGTGTGTCCTTCTAGATTTCGTGTCCGCTCCTTAACTTTTAAATCCCTGGAAGGAATTTCATGAAACTTTGGTCAAATGTTCATCCCATCAAGGTTACAAGTGGAGGTCAAAGGTTTGAGCGACACTGAGCAGCAGGCCAGACAAGTGATGGTACTTAAATCACTGTAATCACTGTAAAATTAATATAAATGTTATTTCCCCTGATTTTTAAAAAAATGAACCTCATCATGATTTAGGACATGTTACAATCTTAAATTGGGGAGGTGTGTGTGTGTGTGTGGGGGGGGGGGGGGGGGGGGACAGAAGAACCTATGTTTCAACCGTGCCGCTTCAAGGTCACGGTCACCAGTGGTGTTCAAAGGTTCGTTTCTGCTCCATAACTTTTTAACACATGGAAGCAATTTCATGAAACTTTGGTCGTGCCAATCTGCCGAATTCCTTCTTCCATACACATACTTTTTCCTGTCATGGATTTTACTATCACCTTAATTAATGGTGAGCCCAGTGTGGAACATTTTTCATACACACATAAACAAATTATTCACTTAACATTTCCTTTACACCATCAATAACATTTTCAACATTTGCTAATGAACCGAGTTGCTGTCCTTCAGACTGCCTAGTGAAATATGTTTTTAAAGAGAGTGGCACAAATTTTTGAAAAGTCACGTAGGTGGCACAACGATTCGTCTTTAAAATATTACGAAATATTAAAACATTATCTACATGTTTTATACATCCGTGGTACTTTACTACAGTTATAAACATGGCCAAACCTGTTACTGAAATATAATACAGATTTTTAGGAAACTTTTCCTGTAAAAGCATCTGAACATGTTGCGGCGGTTTCCTATTCTAATGTGCACGCCTTTTTGAACATTCCGGTATCAAAAACAGTATAAAAGGTAGTGGATTAGTCAGTTTACAGATAAATGTCCTTCCCTCGCTACAGGCATGCCTTTATAATGCAAATAAGTAGAATTTCTAAGCCCGTGTTTGCGCGGGTCCCCACCTAGTATACAGGGAAAAACGAACAGGAAAAGGTTCAACAAGCGACTTCTTTAAATTTGAATACCTGACGTAAAATGCTCATTGCTAGAGGACACTTAAGTTCGAAAAGAAACCCTTATTTGTACATAGCTTTGACAAAAAGTTATATAAGCTATATAGATGATTATTGTATATTGAGAATAGTAGTAGGTTCACGAAATTCTACGTTATGATACCGTTCCACATATACAATCAGTATATGTTCTGATGAACAACTCTAGGACGAAAAGACATTTTAACGCCTTTAAATCCTTTAGTTTTAATCCTCTATGGAAACATTTTTCTTAAATTCGTTTTTCTTATACAAATTGTAAACGCTTATTTAATGTGTTGTACAGAAAATTAATCAAAAGCAATAAATCTAGTGTTATTCATCTGATTGGAACAAACTGGCTTGGATAGTAAGTCGCCGTATGAGGCAGACGTGTGTATTATAAGCTAATTTTGTGATTTCTGGCAGGTGGATTGGAATATGATTTTGTATGTTTAAACATGAATATACAGGTAATATATATGTTTGTTTATAAAGTTACATCTTTATAACAACTGTTGATTTTACTGACAGGAAATAGTCATTGTTTTGAACAAAGAAGTAAATCAACTATGCAATATATAAAAATCATTCACCTGTAAAATACAGGTACAACACTAACAAACTTCTTACTATTTTGCATGCTACAACCAGATGTAATACAAAACGTTCGTAGTGCGCATGCCCAGCTGTGAAGTACCGCCTTTTTGTTGTTGTTCTGAAATTTTATCGAGCAAACATTTGGTGTCGACGGTTTATTTGGCTTTAAGGATGTTGTTGCCTGTGTACTTTTAATTGTATTTAATTGATATTGAAAAAAACAACACAACAACAACATAGAAGTATTCAAGTCTTTTTGAGGTACATAACATGCACGGATCCAGTAGTGTTAGAGTATTGCCCCTTCAATGTCGGAAGAATAAGGCCTTTAGCTCACCTGAGCAAATGCTATTGTTAGCTATAGAGACTGCCTGTCGAGATATCTAACATGCCCAACATGCCTATCACCTTTTATTAAATTATATGCCCATCGCCAGCTTATTACATCATTGTATTGTTCCTGTTTTTCGTTTAAATATTTAATCATTTTTTAAACATACATATTCTATTACCAGCTTCGTCAAAAAATTACACGTTTTATTAAAGACATGGTTCAGACCTATAAGTGCGTTTGAATAAGTACAGTTATGAAGAAGTAGGCTGGCCCTTTCTATAAAGAGACACTCTCTTTTTTGTTTATTTTGATAAGTATCAGAATAAATAATAACAGAATTTCTTGCGTAATTTGTTATTACAGCACTAAATTAAAAGTATTAAACGGAAATAATGGTTTCATTTGAATTAGAAAAAACAACATTTGTTGTTGTTGTTGTTGGATGAATAGGTGTACATTTTTTTATCAGTTTTGCAAGATATTTAACCAAATACAGAAACTATGTCACATATAATAACTCATTCCACCTACTGCACTTATAACCATACGCCTCAGGACTGATAAGGCTACTAAACTGAAATCAACAAAGAAATTAAAACTACTTTTTCCTGTTCATTTCTCGCTGGCTTCTTTATTTTGAAAACTGGTAAGTCCGACATATGAGACGTAGTCGAGGGAATAGAACCCTAGACCCCCTATTTGGAAGTCGCTGGTTGGAATCCCACCAGGGTTGAAAGTCCACAGTGACTTCCGCATTCCTCATTTTTGGCACAATACTGGTTTGAACCCAGGAAGCAGTCATCGAAAGGGATTTATATTAGTTGCAAGAACTGGCTTCTCAATCGATGTTTATAAATACATTTAAACTAACTATGACATAGTTTTGTGCTAAAAATAAAAAATAATCCGATCATAATGGCACTAACCGCTCATCTTATAACATCATAATTATAATGATGATAGATATATACTATTGCTTTATGTGAAAAGAGTTTGTTGTTTCAAAACAGGAGAGTAGGACAAAAGGTAAATCTTAAAATATGGGTTAAACTGTCATTGCTGTGGCAATCAATTCATATAACCAGGCAACACTCTGTTACTGTGTAACTACTTTGTTACATAGAGAGTAAGGGGTCTGAATACCTTGAAATGCCTGGACCCTTCCTGAAATATTCCTGAACCCTTTTAAAACGAAGAGAAAATATACAACAGAATATCAGGCAAAATATGTGTGAAAAGTACAAAAGATATGTTTGAAAACAGAGGGTTTTTCTGAGCTGTGGTGACCCTCCTAGGTAAATTCTGATGCCACCCTTATAACCAGGCTTACCATATAATTATCAATTCCAAAATGATTTCCATAACATAAATTTCGCATGTTTTGGAATGGCCATATAATAATGCGGACACGGATCGTATGAATTTTTCATGTTACATAATTAAAATTCAGAAAGTATCATTTAATATGTAAAAGAATGATATCAACCTTTATCTTAGTCTGACCCAGTGGTACAATTTTAGTACGTCACTGAATAGACATGTATACGGCTTTTATATAGTGTAACTTTTATGAGAAATTACATGTAAACAAACGACTTTAATGTTCCAGGCACTAAAAACGCGAGACGGACAATAAACATACGTACTCAAAACGTATAGTTTATTCATTTGTGTGTTTGAAAAAAATGTCTTTGTTTTCAAATAAAATTCTAAATGCTATAAATTGTGCATCTTCTAACTGACTGAACAGACACTGTTTCTTGCAACATCCTATATCCTTAGATATATAACGCTCGTAAATAAATAACTTGTCACAGAAACTCCAGCTTCTGAATATTGTTTGATAATCAATAAATACACAAACACATTACACCAAGTTGCAGTGTTTGAAACGTTTGAGTTAACTGTTATTGCTATATATTCAAAACTGTATTGCTAATTTCGTTTCGGCATGCAGTGCGCTTGGTTGTTTGAATATATTGCATTCTTGACCAAAATCTAATATGGCGGGCATATTTGCATAATTTATTCATAAGCACAGGAACATATAAGTTCGTTAGTGTACACTAGTGATCAACTACTGACTAGTGGAGAAAAAGTTCTAGTAATAGGGGATTTAATGTGTTAGACCAGAGTGTCCGATATATAATAGATAAGTTGAGCATTTCTCAACCACAAAAGAGACACAGAGGTAAACGTGGGGGAAGAGCTCAATTTTTTTTATTGAATTCTAAAGGTGCCAATCCTCAAAACCTCATCTACAAAAAAAGCAAGAGGACCAATGGCCCTAAAGCGCTCACCTGGGTTCAAAGATGAAAGAAATTTTTATGAATGTAATGATGCATATCACAGAAATGGACCAATGCAATTTCATTGCCATAGCTCCAAAAACAAAAAGTAGGTCAGTAGGTCAAAATATAGGTCATGAGACCACATTTTTGAAATCGGAACGAAAAGCTGTACACACGGTCCAATTTTCATTGCCGTAGCTTTAAAACAAAAAAGTAGGTCTGTAGGTCAAAAATATAGGTCATGATATGATGTTTTTGAAATTGGAACAAAAAAACTGTACACACAGTCCAAATTTCATTGCCATAGCTCCAAAAACAAAAAGTAGGTCAGTAGGTCAAAAATATAGGTCAAGCGATAACATTTTTGAAATCAAAACGAAAAACTGTGCACATGGTCCAAATTACATTGCTGTAGCTAAAACACAAAAAAGTAGGTCAGTAGGTCAAAATATAGGTCATGCGATGACATTTTTGAAATCGAATCGAAAAACTGTGCACATGGTCCAAATTTCATTGCTGTAGCTAAAAAACAAAAAAGTAGGTCAGTAGGTCAAAAATATAGGTCAAGGAATAATGTTTTTGAAATCATCTTGAAAAACTGTACAAATGGTCTCAATTTTATTGCCATAGCAAAAACCTTAAAAAATGAGAAAAAAAATTGGGGCGGGGGGCGGGGAAGTGACCCCCCAGGGGAGGGGGATGACCCCACTGTGGTCACAGTGCATACTACCAAATATCTAAGCTCCAGGCCTTGCAGTTTGTGACAAGAAGATTTTTAAAGTTTTTTGCTATATAACTCTATGTAAAACATGTGACCCCTTGGGCGGGGCCAGTTTTGACCCAGGGGCCATGATTTGAACAATCTTGGTAGAGGTTTACTAGACAATGCTCAACACCAAATATCTAAGCTCCATGCCTTGTAGTTTCTTACAAGAAGATTTCTTTTAAAGTTTTCCCTATATCACTCTATGTAATTCAAGTAAGCCCTGGGTGGGGTCAGTTCTGACCCCAGGGTCATAACTTAAACAATCCTTGAAGAGGTCCACTAGATGATGCCTCATACCAAATATCTAAGCTCCAGGCCTTGCAGTTTCTGACAAGAAGATTTTTAAAGAATTTACTATATAACTCTATGTAAAACATGTGACCCCTTGGGCGGAGCCAATTTTGACCCAGGGGCCATGATTTGAACAATCTTGGTAGAGGTCTACTAGACAACGCTCAACACCAAATATTTAAGCTCCATGCATTGCGGTTTCTGACAAGAAGATTTTTAAAGTTTTCCCTATATAACTCTATGTAAATCAAGTGACCCCCAGGGCGGGGCCAGTTCTGACCCCAGGGTCATAATTTGAACAATCTTGGTAGAGGTCCACTAGATGATGCCTCATACCAAATATCTAAGCTCCAGGCCTTGTGGTTTCAGACAAGAAGATTTTAAAAGTTTTTCCTTTAAGTTGCCATAGCAACCAGAGTTGTGCATGGAATTGAATTCTTTGAACAACTTTGGAAGAGCTTCATGCAAGAAACATCCCATGCAAGTTTCATTGAATCTGGCCTAGTGGTTTCAGAGGAGATGTCGTTTGAATGAAATTGTTGACGACTCACGACGCACGACGCACACCGCACGACGCACGACGCACAAGGGACCTTGGGGTATGACAAAAGCTCACTCTGGCACTTTGTGCCAGGTGAGCTAAAAATAGCTGTTTCAAATTAGATAAGTTAAATGAACATGTTCATCGTATCACATTGAACTGCAGTTCAGTGGTAAATAAAGATGCTGTTGTTGAACAATACCTGAGGGATGGGAAAATCGATTTTGCATTGCTTACCGAGACATTGTTTTCAGATGAAAAACACCACCAACCCGAAACTCCAGACCTTGACCAACTTGGTTACAAGGTAAGTGTTGTGAATAGACAAAACAAAAAAGGCGGTGGAATTGCACTATCATGTCGAAAATTTATTTAGTAAACATGTCAAAACTTTTGAGTGGTAGTACAACATGTTTTGAGTATATGGCGATTTTTTTCAAGAATACCACACTACATGTAATTGGTGTATATAGGCCTCCTTCAGCATCAACTTATGGTCAGTTTGAGTAAGTGCAGCATTTGATACCTTTGATCACAATGTTTCGATTGACGTTTTCGTCCTGTGTCTCCAGTGCCTGAATAACACAATATACACGAACTGGAAGAATGTGCTATTAATATTAACAATTGAATGTACGAAAACAAATTTAAAATGAACACATCTTAAACAGATTTTATTATGTTTGGCAGCATGGGTATGAAAGCTTGTTGGCAAAAACTAAATTATATTTGTTAACGGTTGTTTCAGAAAGTATACTTACACAACTTTGCTTTAGCGACAGTAGTTGCTTAAGTAATTAGTAGTCATTGCATAAGAAATTCATTAACAACACAGAACAAACCTCTTTTTTCAAAAATCTTCATTTTATTTATTCTTTATTAATTAATTTATTAATTTTGTAAAATCTGACTCCGAAATCTTTATTTATTAGTGTACATCTTGAAATTTCTGCTTTGTTAGCACAAGTGTTGAAAGTCAATATAATTTGAAATTGTATTCATACTGGTTTTCATTGATTAAAATATTCAAAAGCAACGGATTTTGTTAGACAAAAGTTTTGGGCGTCCGTCAGACAGAAAATAACTGAATAACCTACGTAATTATTTAACTAATTAATTTTAACTTGCTGGTATGGAGGCGCCACTTCTGAGATTCTTTTTCCTGGCATGTTAGTCTAATGCTAAGGTTTTTTGATATGTAGTGTTCTTTGTTGCAATGGGACCAATATCAATAGACGTAAGTGCCAGACAACATAGCCCCCAAAGTTCAACTACTTTCGCTTGTACAAGGTTGAAAGGGTTACAGTGCTAGTGGATGTAATATCATTCCCCACGATATCCAAAGTCGGTATAAAACTTACTCACTATGTGAAGGAAAACAGGCATAAAAGAACAGAACCAGTTACTATTTTCTGTTTATTTTACAGCTTTCATATTGATAACGTTTCGATGTATTTGAAAATTCTATATTCACCAAAGTTTTATTTCAATGAAATCGTATTTTAGCTATACAACAATATAGAAACATAAAGTAATTCTTAAATGTCGTTTATATTGGAATACAACAATGGAGCGTCTTAGACACAGTAAAAACCTTATGTTTGTAATGTAAAACCTTATTAATTTCTAGGGGAATTTCAGCCCGACAGCTTCAATAACAATAATAACTTGTTTGCTATTTTTCAAAAACAGTTATAATTTACATTACGACATTTTAGGATAACAGCGACGCATTGTTTTATTTAGAGTTGAACACAACTTCTATAGCCCCAACAACATTTATATTGTTTATATCAACAATAACAACAACAACAACAAACCCCATAGAGTATAGATATTCTTAATTATTTACTAATTGAAATAACTTTATATGACACTTTAATTTGTGTAATAAATATAACTGAAATTATAGTAAAAGCACTTTGATGGAAATAAGATTTTAATTTGAAATTTCTATGAGAATTTATGCTACTTTGTTCAGTACAAATCCTAACTTTGAGTACCAATTTGCATTAAATGCCAGTTTTCCAAGATATTCGTCCCTTGTATGATTAAAATGTAATTCTTCCATACAGTCTAAGGGAAATCGGTGATAATCTAAAAAAAACTTGTTTGCAAACAGCTCCCGTCTTGAAGCTAAGAGTGGGAGGTCCCCTGTCCCGAACACACAAATACTGCGCACATGCTGACCATAGCAGCTGTATTTGCTGCTTTTCCAATTTTTAAATCGTGCTACAGATGGCTTGATGTTTTCCTTCATTTCTGTTTTTGGGTAACCTGAAAACATATTCGAGTAAAATATTATTTAAAAAAGTATTGCCTTTTTAATACGAAATATCTTAATAAACTTGTCCAGTTTTCAATACATAAGCGAAGAATAAGTAATTTTTTTGTTGTAGTGATTACAATATTATGTTGAAGTCAATGCACACTTATCATTACAATAGACTCCCATCGATTAAATAGGACGAAGCCATTTATCATTAAAAGGGGTGTTGTATGTTAAGATTTTGATAATTGATATGCAAATTATGAATTCTCTAAACTGGTCACAAATACTAAATAACTTGTCTCAGTGGGTTAGAAGGAAGGTTTAGATTTAAAGTATTTTACCTTTTTATTATATATGTTGATTTGACTTGACATTTTGGTTTTTTCCTGTACAACAAGCTATATGTTGCTAAATAGTGAGTTATGATTTTCTTATTTTAATATTTGAACTGTAAAAACCTTAAACATGGTATCAGATAATAATTTTATCAAACCTTTGTAAGACCCCGGTACTTTAAGGATTGGGTTATGGTTTAATGATGCGAAAAATGTCTCGTCAGGCACCTTGGTACGTCTGGTCCAGTTCAAGAAATCATGCGCTCTTTGGTCATGTAAAATATAATCGACATAACCCCTGCTTGCAGTAATATGGACTGACCCCTTAACAGGGGTTATACTATGCGGCGGTGGGCCTGCACCTTCCCACCTGTCTTTATTGGCCCTGAAATATATTAAATATCAAAGCATGTACAAAAACACAAAGGCATAATATCATTGATTGAAGATATATCTTGCATACTAAAGATATTCAGCTTCGATTTAAATCAGTTGATGGCTGCATGAAGTTTAAAGACGTTTGCACGTTTATATTTATCGCTTTGTCTGTCGTATGCCTCTTGTCCGTCTGTCTGGTCAACACTTTTCATGATACATTTGCATCCAATGAACATGAAAGTTGACCAGTTTATTTATTTTGATGATTTTTATATGGGTCATCTAGGATAAAAATTTGATCACGGGATTAAGTTTAAAGGAAAATCTTGTTAACAAACAAAATTTAAAATCAGTCATCATGATTTTTGTCAAATTGTTTGCCATGATGATTTTCTAGATCAATTTTTAATGTGGATCACCTGCGGTGTAAAAACTATCTCTCCGTGTTAAATCGAAGGACAAATTTGTTAACACTCCAGGGGACACATTTTACATCCATATGGGTTACTTGGATTCAATAACTTGCTGAGTAGTTTTGATGATTAATCCATGACACTGGTTTTTCCTAGTAAAGGTGAGCGCTTTAAGGCCATCATTGGCCTTTTTCCAAAATAACCTGATTATCGGCTTTGATGGCTTTGTTTTTAAACGTTTCATCAAATAATGACGAACCGCTGCTACTGATATCTTGAAGGGGGGTCTTTATCACCATGTTCAGAGAATGATGTATTTTCGTATCTATTTTTCTTGTTTTGGAGCTTAGTATACCATTTTATACACTACGCAAAACAAATGGAAAATTCTCATTTTAAAATATTGAAATATATACTTATTTTATCGATCTTCTTACGAGTGACAAATATATGCTAATAATCAAGTTCCTAGTCGTATTTGATCCCATAGCGAACGACACAACCACCTAGCAATGCAAAGGACGCCTTAGACCACTCGGTCATCGCAACAACCCCAAATAATCGCGATATAAGTGCCCATTGCACAACACTGACCAAGAGTTTAAGAGTCTATCCATGGGAATATTTAACACCCCCTCTGTCTGTCTGTATGTCTGTCTGACTCTCTCTCACTCTCTCTCTCTCTTCTCAAGAAATGTAATGTTAGATGGAAGAGATTATCTTCATGAGACACACACACAATGCTTTAAGGTTTTTTGAGTAACTTACAATAAAGGAATACAATATTCAAAAATCAACCTTATCACAATGAAAAGAGGGCAATATTTGATTGTTTTCCGTAGATACGAAATATATAAATCATTAAGAAGTGATAACAAGAGCCACCGCAAGCGGGACTTTTATTTTTTTCCAAAGGCAAACACATCAGAGGAAGCACATTGTGATGAAGGAATTTCAAATAAAACATAATTTGGAAATATAAGTATCAAATTTATCTATACATAACAAAGTTATTGCCAATTTTATCAACATTCAGAAATTTGACCTGAAAGGTCAAGGTCAAGTTCAGTTTAACCTTCTTTGGAGGTATTGTCTAAAAGGTAGTTATGTCCAAGCATTAAGACACTACATCCATTAATAACACAGATATAGCCAAATTAAGCAATGCCAAGGTCATTTAAAGGTCAAGGCAATACTTGAACTGTTTAACACCTTTTTTTTTTATCTCAGTATTGCTTTGTCCCAGTATAGATCAAATCCGTCCAAAACGTACAAAAATTTGGCTATTTTAGCAAAATTCAATAATCTGACCTTGTCAGTCAAAGTCATCTTTTTTAGTTCAAGGTCAAATCCGAGTAATTTAAAATGTAGGTTGTGTCAGAAGTGTCGTTTAGTCCAAGTATGAATCAAATCCAAATAAAATAACTTGACCTTGAAAGTCCGGGTCATTTTAAGGTAAAGGTCATACTTGTATTATTCAACCTTTCAGTTTTGTCATAACTGTTGTTTTGTCCAAGTATGAATCAAATCTGTAAATTGATAAAGTTATTACAATATCAGCACAATCAGTAAGTTGGCCTTGACTGTCAAGGTCATTTTAAAGATTACGTCAAACTTGAATAATTTAATATGAGGTTTTGTCATGAATGTTGTTTTATCCAAGTATTAATCAAAAAGAACTAAAAACGACAATATGGCCAATTTTAGCAAAATTTAATAATTTGACCTTGACGGTCATGATTTTTAACGGACAAGGTCACGCATGAATGATTCAATGTGTCAGTTTTGTCATAAGTGTTGTTTTGTCCAAGTTTGAATCAAATCAAATCATAAATAACAAAGTTATGGCCAATTTAAGCAAAATTCAATAACTTGACCTTGAATGTCAAGGTACAAGTCATAGTTTAATAAATTAAAATGTCGGTTTTGTTGTTTTATCAAAGTACGAATCAAATCCGAAAATAAACAACAGTTATGATAACTTAAGCAAAATTCAATCATTTGACATTGACTGTCAAGGTCATACCTGAATTATTCAACATGTCAGTTTTGTCAAAAGTGTTGTTTTGTCCAAGTATGAATCAAATCCAACCAAAAATAACAAAGTTATGACAAATTTTAGCAAAATTCAATAATTTGATCTTGCCTGTCAAGGTCATTTAAAGGTCAAGGTCATACTTGAAAGAATAAAAATGTCGGATTTGTCATAAGTATAGTTTTGTTCAAGTATGAATCAAATCCATAAATAAATAACCAAGTTATGACAATTCGAGGAAAATTCAATAATTTAAGCTTGATGGTCAATGTCATTTTTAGGTCATGGTCACACCTGAGTTATTCAGCATGTCAGGTTTGTCATAATTGTTGTTTTGTCCTAGTATGAATCAAATCCAACCATAAACAACAAAGTTATGACAATTTAAACAAAATATAACAATTTGACCTTGATGGTCGCGGTCATTTTAAAGTTAAAGGTCACACTTGAATAATTTAACATGTCGGCTTTGTCATAAGTGTTGTTTTGTTCAAGACTGATTCAAATCCAACTTTAAATAACAAAGTTATGGCCAGTTTTAGCAAAATTTAATAATTTGACCTTGACTGTCAATGTCATTTAAAGGTCAAAGACAATCTTGAAATAATCATAATGTTGGATTTGTCATAAGTGTTGTTTTGTCCAAGTATGAATTAAATTCATAAAAAATGAGAAAGTTATGATAACTTAAGCAAAATTCAATCATCTGACCTTGACGGTCAAGGTCATTTATACGTCATGGTCATATTCGAGTTATTCAACATGTCGAGTTTGTCATAAGTGTTGTTTTGTCCAAGTATAAATCAAATCATAACCATAAACAACAAAGATATTGGCAAATGTTAGCAAATTTCAATAATTTGACCTTAACTGTGAAGGTCATTTCATGGTCAAGGTCGTATTTGAAAAAATCAAATGTCGTTTTTTTCATGAGTGTTGTTTTGTCCAAGTATAAATCAAATTCAATAATAAATAACAAAGTTATGGCCAATTTTAGCAAAATATAATGATATGACCTTAAAGATGAAGGTCATTTATGAGCCAAGGCCAAGTTCAGTCTGGTCCACTTAAATATCTTGCCTAAACGGTTGTTGTGTCCAAGTATGAAGACAATCTACTTAATAATAATAAAGTTATGGCCAATTTTAGCAAAATTCAATAATTTGACCTTGAAGCTGAAGGTCATTTATGAGCCAAGGTCAAGTTCCGTCCAGTCTACTAGAAGGTCTTGTCAAAATGGTGGTTGTGTCCAAGCATGAAGACAATCCACCTTTTAATAATAAAGTTATGACCAATTTTAGCAAAATTCAATATTTTGACCTTGAAGTTGAAGGTTATTTATGAGTTAAGGTCAAGTTTAGTCTGGTCTTCTTGAAGGTCTTGTCCAAAGGGTTGTTGTGTCCAAGTATGAATACAATCCATCAACTAATAAAAAATATGATCAATGTTAAAGTTTTCGGACGGGAACGGCAACGGCAACGGCAACGACACCATGACTATAACAATAACTCGATTTTTTCTTCGAAAAAAGTCGAGCTAAAAATGATTATATTTTTTCACGACTGCGAAGAAAACAATTTTGTTTATTTGTTTTATGCTAATGGATGATTAAATGCTGGTCTTATTCCTTTCTTACTGAATGATGTCATATATCTGCTAAGTGCAAAAGCATGGTTGCAAGTATTAAGATGATTAACCAGAGTTTAAATTATGGATTGACTACGATTCATATTTGCTCACACAGGTAATAAATGTCAGTTTTACAACATAGTCTGTTTATATAGATGACTCTTCAGAGTGTATTTTTCGCATTTTTAATGGTTTTGTTCTTGAATAATTGGCAATATGGATCTATAGAAAAAAAACTTTAACAAAGTGAAAATTTATACAGTCTTTTCAGTCTCGTCAAATGGAGACATAGCGCAATAATTTTCTTTACTTCAACATTACGATTATTGTATACTTTATTGAGGACAGGAATATAACTGTGTTTTCTTTTAAGGTCTACAGTTAATGTGAAAACGGCCATTGAATAATCTGAATAATCTAGCATGTAACCTTTTCAAAAAACAAAAGCCTACTTTAGTTTCTAAAACTTAAAATTACAAAAACTAAGGCATGGTTTCGGCAATTTTCCTGCGCAGGATATGGAATGATACGGAATATATCTCAGTGACAGAACACAGTCTTGGTCAGCATGAAATAAGTATTCTTGTAGTTATAAAAGAAAGGGGAAATAAAAATTAAATCAAGCAAAAATAGCTAAATGGAATGCTATTACGTCATGGTGTACAGTTCTCAAACAAAATAGCACCTCAAGCCGGAAAAAAATAGATAAAATCTATAATTACACGTACGTGGCAGATTTCTTTATTGTCGAAAATGTACTAAAATAATAGCTCTTATTTAAAAGTCTACATTAAGTATAACATTACGCTGTGTTTCACTTGTTCAAGAAACAGTCTCCTGTTCATAAAGACAATTTTATTTCATGTGGCACAACCATCATAATAAATACAAGAGACCTCAACTTCAAGTCTCGAATGACTACAACTTTTAAAAAGAGAAGTACTAGTGGCGGGATAACAGAAAATGGACCCTGCAAACTTACCTCACGGATGCAGTTATATCGGTAGCACCGTTGTACGCTTTCAGAATTTGCACAAGCTCATAATTAGTTCGTAACGGAAACTCCTGTCCTGTGAGGTTGATAAAATACTTCCAGGTTTTACTTTTGTTCCATAGTTCTTCCATACAGAGCAATTCCGGTTCTAAAACAGTCATTGTTCCCCATTTCACGTTAAAACGTTTACTAGATGTGAACACATTTTCAAAACAGTTTGCTATATTAGACATAGCTTTGAATATGTCTTCTGAACTTTTAGAATCTACATGTATGCAGTACAAGTTTTGTGGTCTATAAATAGCTCGCAGAAGTCTTTCACTTTGTTCAACATCTTTGTACATGAGCAGACTATATGCGATATGAAAATTATTTTCAACTTCTGTCAGAGAATCCATGATGTAGCCTCTCTCTTTTATAAATGTAGAGCATTTTTTGGTCATTTGAATGTACTCCTTAGGTAAAGTGGCTAGTTTAGGGTACTTTGTTGTTACATTTTCCGCTCTTGCCATCTCATTTTTATCTCCTTTAATTAAAGAACTACAACTTACCTCTTTAACTGTTCTGTCAACTAAGAAAAGATCATTATTTCTTAAGTATGTTTTTGCTAACTTTTCATCGGATACTATTAACGGCGTGGCTTGGTTGTTGTTGTTTGTGTACTCTACAAATGAACTCCTGCCAGTTTCATATTTTGTTGTTAAATCTGACTGTCTCATGGCGGTTTTGTATTGGATAAAATCTGACTGTCTCATGGCGGTTTTGTACTGGATATAATCTGACTGTCTCATGGCGGTTTTATACTGGATAAAATCTGACTGTCTCATGGCAGTTTTGTACTGGATAAGGTAAATCAGTGTGTAAAAGACGGTAAAAGTTCAAAAAATAGCCAAATACATCACATGCGCAGTGGCCATCGAGAAAGTAAACCACTGATTGCAACTAAGTTTCTAAAAATATAAAAGATAATAAAAGAATTAAAAAGGTATTTAAAAACAAGACAAGAAATAGATACATCTTATACAGTAACAGGTAGAAAAAAATTATCTGTCTGTTAGTCACTATGCAACTATCAAGTTGAATCAGAAGAACTTTAAAACAAAGAAAAAGAAAGAAAATAAATTTTATAATAATCTTCAACTGACTTACTAGAAACACCATCTACTTGAAATTGTTAATTCTTCTAACAATGTAACATTGATACAGGCATGCGGTTTAAGATTCGCATAATAAAGACCCGTTCTTGAAAATTTTGCAGATGCTGTGCAGTGTGCGTATCTGCGTATGGGTAGACTTGGATGTCAACGTCTCTTCCACTCTCGTTCTTGATAAGACACGTCTTGCACCGTTGTTCAGTGCCGTCTGTATGCAGTGCTAGCGGAAGAACTGAACTGAACATTAGAGTTCATCAGACGATATTTTGGACAGATTCTACAATATTGCTAGGATACATTCGTAACACTATACGCCGTTTCAAGACGTTTGTAGAGCACCGAATGAGTACAATGTATGAAGCAATGGCGATATGTTAATTCATTTTCAATTCCCGCCGATATCGCTTGTAGAGCAATCTATCACAATGACGCCAATAGACTGAAATTTCTCCTACAAAATCAAATCGTTGTACAATAGGACCATCTGGCAATGACACCGAAGTGAAGAAAGAGGTCGCCATGTATGTGATGATCTTTACATAAAAAAACTGATGATATAATTGCACGTAACCGATAATGATAAAAAAACAATGAACATTCGCTTGGCTGTAAGGGTTTAAAACTATTGGCGTAATCGTTACGTGAAACATAATACTAAAGTGCACACAAGTGAACTGACTGTCGCAGAGCTACGGAAGGCTGGGCGTGGCATACAGTTTTATGTGCAAGAGACCCATTCCACTTATGAAGGAGAAATACAATACTTGGCAGACGTATTCTAGCGAAAATGGGTTCGAGAATACCTCTCAGGGCTACAAATACGCCAGAAATGGAAAAGGTACGAGCTTACCTTCGTTTTAGTAACGTCAATCTAATGGCTGAAGATAACATACCAGGAGAGCAGAGGCCAGTTTGCATGGAAATTATGGGTCGAAATGGTTACTATTGAACTCAGAACTCAGAGAGCCATTAATGCATTCGTTCGATGCGTTAGTAAATGACGCGCATTTTATTTGAATTGGTTTAAAAATATGTTATTGTTAGGTAATCTTGAATTACTATATCTTTGAAACAGAGATTAACTTGATTCAGACCGTTATTTAAAATTTGTGTCAGATAAAAACACATTTGAAACACATGGTAATTATAGACACTGTATGCTATAACTAGATTAAAATATTCTGCTCATAATTTCGACAGTTGATAAAGATCAAGGTAGAATAGGAATGGATGTTCCGTGACATCAGCGTTGTAAAGTATGGATATCGTTTTGTCTTAGATTGTCTTAACATTATAAGTTAAGGCGAAAAGTATTACCACGATACTATTGTGTTTTGCGAGCTACAAGAGGTGTTTCAACAGGATAGTGCCTCAAGCAACACTGCCAAAAACACGATTGTCTTAACATTATAAGTTAAGGCGAAAAGTATTACCACGATACTATTGTGTTTGGCCAGCTACAAGAGGTGTTTCAACAGGACAGTGCCTCAAACCACACTGCCAGAAACACATTACCACTAAATACAAAAAGACTGACCTTTGTTTTGATATGTCCCATTATTTTGTATTTGAATGCAGCTATTCAAACTTCAAAGGTAAACACTGTTTAATTTTCAACCACAATTTTACAAAGGTAAATACCCTATTTTCCCCTGGCTTTCCAGATGTAATGAAATGCTTAAAACAGGTAGATATATAACTTTAACTTTAAATTAAAACTTACAGCAAAAATAGGAGTACAGTCTAACTTGCCCATCCGACCACCTTTCACAAGCGACTCCCTGTCTTATACGACCATTACAAATTCCTCCCGAGCGTTTTTATTCATTAATTTAACTTAGTTCAACGACCCCCTGCGAAACGCGACTACCGACCTTAATACTGCACCACCTTAACGTTGCTATGCGACCGGTAAATGATCAAAACAATGTGCAGAGGCAAATGAATGCATCACTAAATTAAAACACTTGGCTCTCTCTAAAGGTAGTTTTGACATTCTGCAACATCTTGCAGAAATCGAGGAACTCTTTATTTCTTTGAGGATGGAACTTAAACAAGCCAAAATATCAGACATTTTTATGACTGTTTAAACCATACATGAACTGTCAATTTCTTTTTACAATTTTATTGTACAAGAAGCATTTAAATGTACTGTCTATAGTACAGGGTACATTAACTTTTTAAACTGTACAACATTAAATGCATTGAAAAGAATATAGTGTAGTGATGTTGCCATCACCAATCCTTAGTTAAGAGACCACTTGTCTTAAGAGACCACATTTCCTTTCTCCCCTATATGGTCTCTTAAGACAGGTTAGACTGTATACAATTTACTCACGGTACTATATTTGCTCTGGTGTCAAAACAAACATGAAATATAGAAGGTTTACACGACTGGTATGCTCGATTAAAAAAAGTAATGAATATCTTACAGTTATAACAACAATCGCTAAATTGATGTTCTTTGAAAATTTGTTGACCTAACACTGGCAAGATACTGTATATTCTGAAATTCATTTTTATTGCAAGCATTATATTTCTAAAATACAGTATTCTGTAGAGGAAAAACAAAAGAATTTCTTTTGTCAATATATACTCCCCGTATATGTCGAAAAAGGTTGAGTCAGGAGTCAGTTTATCACTTAAATGCGGGTTTCTCTATATTTATAAGTACGGGAAACTAAAATTACTATTCCGTATACAATTGAAATAGTTTTTACGGGTTATGCTTGCTAGCCTGTATGTTACTCGAACACGGCATTCCGTATATTGCAAATTTCGGGAATCTAGAAATTTTCTCGCCCCCATCCCCCTCCCCCATCATACAGGAAAATACGGGATTCAGTATACTACTCAAATACGGGATTCTGTATATTTATGAGTACGGAAAACTAGATATACTATCCCGTATACAACTGAAGATATGTCAAGACTCCCATTTAATTTTTACAAGCAAATATATTGAAATGATATCCTTAGCTGAACAAGTGCTAAGACTAATGAAATATTTTTTATTAATTAAGGGGCTTGAAATCAGAAAGAGTTTAAGTTAGTCCAATGAAAACTAAACAGGCTTCACCCAATTAGTGATACAATTAATTTAACTTCCAGTCGTTACAGACAAAAAGAAAGACAGACAGACAAAATATTATAATCAAACCGGGCATTAGGTATACAGCATGGATTACATAGAGGATATTTGTTTGTTTTTGTGGAAGATGAGAATTTATTTCATCGAGTGAACACCATATGTGATATTTTCACGAGTGGCGCAGCCACGAGTGAAAATATAAACATATGGTGTTCACGAGATGAAATAAATTCTCATCTTCCCCTAAAAAAACAAATTTTCTTTTATTTTATGCCAACACGTCAAAAATGGGTATTTTATGACATTTTTACTCAGGGCCTTCAATAAATTCCCATGGTGAGCCCCAAATAGTTAATGCGTACTTTGGTTACTCCGCACAAAAAAAAAGTGCAGACAATCTCCAATACATACGATAACTTTACTTCTGCTGAAATAAACTGAATACACTTTCATCAAATAAAATTTATTTTTCTCTACACAGTTTATCAATATTTATTGAATTTTAGCCATACATACTTTAATTATAAAAGCGGATTAATACCGAGTAATATTCAATCAATTGAATTGAAAGTCGGCCATATTGGATATTGTCCATGTGAGTTATGTAAACAAATCAGACATTTTAAATAATTTATGGCGAATTTCATCATTGTTCACAACTACTTAGGCTCAGGAATTCAATATTATAACTAGATTTAACAAGGTAAATAAATTTCACTCGCTGTCACTGTCTGAAATACAGCGGATTCTCTTATATTTACGTGGTGGGGAAAAGTAGCTCCGGCACAAACAGTGTATTATCAAAATGGTAATTTCACTGATTCAAAACAGTGGATTATCACTTTTATCTCACTGGTATTTCCCTTTATTTCATTGGTAGGCATAAAATAAATATCACAAAAAAATATAAACAAACACATTACTACGTTTCGGTTAAAAAAAGCGTGCAAAACGTGCTACTTCAAGTCACGTGTCCAAACAAGTGGCTCAGTGATATAGTTATAGCTAAGATAGACATGTAAAGCACCGGTACCTTTTTTATATCTGTATTTAACCAAGACAAAGAATGTTAAAACTTAATGTGATTGCTTGTTAAAAAAGATTAAGTCATTGTTAAACAATATAATAATAAACAAACAGCAGATACACAAATAGAAGTCGGTATCTGGACAATCTTTCTCCTGATATATTGTCACTCCGGAAAATTTTCCTGTCGCTATTTTGTCATCCCGAACAATTTTTATCCCGTATTTTGACACCCTGGACAATTCTCATCTCGTATTTTCATCAGAGCGGACAATAACCCTCCCTTTCTATTTTCTTTTTTTTCGATGTAATTTTATGTCAGTAAAATCTTTGAAGAATCCTTTTCTTAACCTTTGGTTATTTATTTTTAATTAACAATAAATACATTTCTTATTTTATTATTAAACTCCAAACAATCTATTTTAAAGATCTCTAATAACCGACGTCGGATATTGCTGTCCTCGAGCGGTTGATCATCTATTTTCGCATTTGAAATAAAGACTTTAAACGAAAATTTAGTATAATTCACCATATATGATTCGAATTATGATGTCATTTATTAATGAAGGATACTCGTTTCCCGCCCGCTAAAATAATGTATAAGACGACATTTGTCAGCCCTAGCAAAAATACGAGAGGGGAGTCTTGGGGTGATAAAATAACAGGTGGGGAATTGTCCTGGGTGACCAATAACGGAAGGGGAATTTTAAGTTATAATACGCCAGTTGCATTATTTTGCCAAAGCTGTCTTTGGGGGTTGGGGGGGGGGGGGTTGGGGGTAACCACCAACACAACAATGAGCTGCGGTTACCGTGGTGTTTTGTGCGGCTTGCACAGAAATAACTGCATACCTCGCTCTGTTCATGTACATGTTAAGCGAACGTTGTATCAATTTCGTTAGAAATGTTCTTTATCATCATATTGAGAACGATATAAAATAAAATTTGAATTGTAAATCGAGTGTAACATGTAGTGAGACTGGTAAGTTTGATAGTAGAGTGGAAACATACTATACAGTATTGACCCAAAACAGGTATATCCAAATATCCACGTTTGGAGGGAAGAAGGCTGAAAGAGATCTTGAACCTATTAGATAATTGCCTTGTTACCTTACACAAGCCACCCAGGCTGAAAGAGATCTTGAACCTATTAGATAATTGCCTGCGGAAGAGATATTGAATACTATTTTAGAAAATATGAAATTACTTGGTTTAGTGAAAAAATGGTAGTCGGAATGCTTTTTAAACTGTGCGTAGCACGAGGTCACAGGCGATCGAAAAAAGCTTCTTCAATATAAACAAATACATATTGAGACATCCGAAGTGGACAAAAAATCTCAATGTGTCTGGTATAACAGAAAACAAAAATTAAACTTTCATCAACTTGATTTGTGATGTAACAGACCGAACCCTAAACCTTTTGTGATTATGAGAGCGTTTCGCCACTGATCAGAAGATCAGACAGAAATCTTAAAAGATTCTTTTTTATTTAATTTTTTTATAACTAAGTCCAGGAGAGTCCCCATCTTACAAACATGAAAGTCCGTAACAGAAAGATGCAGTATATCTTAGAATACACAAACAAGAGTGGTATTTGAACTCCGATCATAGCGCATCGAAGACCAACACTCTAACCACTGAGCCAAAGAATCGGTTCCCTGATGTTGTCAGGGGTTGTATTTATACAATAACAGGAGGTATGCACAAGACCGTAACACTATTAATGTTTGCAGAAATGTAATTAAATAAATACGTTAGTACCCATTTATGTTTTATTTTCTTTAAAACACGAGCTTATAACTATTGTTATCAAAGTTTTTAAAATACTTTGTAGTAACAGTTGATACTTTAGAGTAATAACTGATATAAAGTTCCTTCTTAATATCACAGAAAACTGAGTAAAAACAGCTTTAAACTCACAAAATTACAAACGCAGAAATGAAACATTATCAACAACTTAATCGTTTTCCTATTTTAAGGATTGTGTTCAGTATGTAGATTAAGGGTGTAACGATATACCGTGGAACGGTAAATCGTACCCATTTGGTCGCGGTTCGGTTCACGATATAGCACATCGTTCGTACGGTACGCTACGGTACGGCACGGAAAATTTCATTCGCCGATCAAGGGAGGTAATTTCACAATCCAAAATGGCCGAAAAAATAGAGTTGGCATCGCCACCGGCGTCTTTTAAGTCGAAGATTTGGACTCATTTTGGTTTTAAGAAGGTAGAGAAGGACGGTGTGAAATCAGCAGTCAAAGATGTAACAACTTGTAAACATTGCTTCCTTGATGTGTCGTATAAAGGTGGAAATACATCGAATATGGCAACTCACATGAAGCGCCACCATGCAGAAATATATGATACGTCAGAATGTTCTCGGCCTAGTAAAAAAGTCAAGAGAGAAGATTCGACAGAAACGAAAGGCCCATCGATTAGTGGAACGGGACAGTTACGACTTCATGATGTTGTACATAAAAAATTCCCTTTTTCGTCTTCAAGAGCAGTTGCCATTACGAAAGCTATTAGGAAGTTTATAGCAGTCGATATGCGTCCATTCAGTGTGGTTGAAACTCCAGGATTCAAAAATATGATTAACATTCTGGAACCAAAATATGATGTGCCCACAAGAGTCCATTTTAGTCAGAAAGTTGTACCTGAACTGTATGAAGAAACTGTGTCAAAAGTGAAGAGTGATCTTAAAAATGCAGAAAGCATATCCTTGACAACTGATGGATGGACATCAAAGGCAACTCAGAGCTATAATACAGTAACTTCTCACTTCATTGATCAAAATTGGCAGCTCAAAAGTTATGTTTTACAGACGAGACCTTTGTTTGAGTCCCATACTGCCCAGAACTTGGCTGATGTTCTCCAAGAGTCAGTGAAAGAGTGGAATTTGAGCAGGGCCGTTAAGATAAATACAGGAACTGAAGAAATTATACAATCCAAGCCAATTGCAATTAGGACTGACAATGCAGCAAACATTGTAAAAGGTGTTGAGCTTGCTGGGTTTCAACCTCATATAAGATGTTTTGCACACTGTCTCAACCTTGCAGTTCAAAAAGCTATGCAAATCAATTCTGTCTCAAGATTGTTAGGAAGAATGAGAAGAGTTGTTACTTTCTTTCACTCAAGTTCAACAGCAACTAAGGTCCTTAGAGACAAGCAAAAGGCCCTGAATCTACCTGCTCAAAGACTTGTTCAAGATGTCAAAACAAGATGGAATTCTAGTTACGATATGGTCAGCAGTTATCTTGAGCAACAGCCAGCAATATATGCTACTTTGATGAATAAAGACATTAAAAAGAATCTGAAGGATGTTGTTACTCTCACTGATAATGACCTTTCTGAAGCTGAGGAACTTGTCGAGGTGCTGAAACTGTTTAAGACTGTAACAACAGTCATGTGTGAAGAGAAATCTCCAACTATATCAATGATTCATCCAATGAAAGAAAAGCTGTTGAGACATCTTACAGAGCGTGAGACTGATTCTGGTCTTGTGAAGCAAGTGAAATCGGCAATACGTGTTGATATCGAGTCCAGATACACAGACCCGAACATCATAAAGGTGTTAGAAATTAGCTGTGCTTTGGATCCTAGGTTCAAGTCTTTACCATATCATGACCACGATGCTGCAGGACAAGTATACAACAGTATTATAGACCTGATGGTTGGTTCAGAGAAAGAGGTATTCAAAGTTGAAGTTGCTTTTTAACTTATTTAAGACACCAGTTAGGCAGTTACACAGCTTTATTCTAACATGTGTTTCAGAGGTTGGTTTCATCACATAATTAAGCAAACAATTTTCTATTAAATATATTTGAAAAAAAAGTCCTTGAAATATTTAATGTTAAACAAGATTATTTTTACAAAATTGTATGTCTGATTTACAAAATTCATAAAATAAATACCCACCTCTGTTATACTTTTCAGTTTAGTTAATTCAACATTGTTACCTGTTATGTGTTTACTGTTTATTGCTTAAACTTTTGACTTTGTTATCTTTATTGTTGTTAGTTACAAACTTATTGTTGCAACAGTTACTTGTTCCAGTTTGAGTTTTCTTGAGAAGTTGAGACCTTACCCAATGAAGGATAATGGATGACTGTAGAGGTAATTTATTCTAAGTAATCTTTAGTCTTTTAAAAAATTGAGAAATTTACAATTTACAATTAACATAATAAGTTTTTTTCATTTCAACTCTACCTAAAGTAAGTAAAGTTAAGTTACTGAAATGTTATTTCCAAAAATTAAAATTACAAAAAGTGTTAATTCCATTAAATAATATTAAATAAGTAAGTGATAACTTTACATATGTATCACTTTAGCAATGATAGCAAACTTGCTAAATTAGTAAATTTATTAGTTATTGTTTGTTTTATGAAAAGTAGTGTTAGACTCTACTGTATGTTTTATGAAAAGAAGAGTTAAAAGAAAGTGACAGTTACAACTAGGTGACTTTTAAGTATTCATTAATTTCATTTCATTTATTTATTTAGGTCAGAGTGAAAACAGAACCAAGCCAAACTCCATCAACATCAAACCTGCCTGAGCCTAGTGGTAGTCTCCCTGCCTTACCCCAGCTACCAGGTGACCCTGAGCCTATACATGTAGATACTTCTGAAGTTAGTGCTACTGAATGTAAGTTTCATTGTAAACTACATAGTACACATCTGCAATCTTCTGAGCCCTTATGATTAGATATTTCATGATAAATCAAGCTTTATTAACTGTCACATGTCTCTTAATAAAAGGATATTTTTCATGAAGGATTGTAAAATTGGTAAAATTTTCCATTTTTCTTTTTTTAGCACAGCCTGAACCTGATGATTCCAATCCAAGAGAAGTAAAGCCCAAATCTGCTATGCAAGACCTGTTTGGTGATATCCTTGTTGTCAAAGTTGTACCAGCTAAACCTGTCTATACTAGAGCAGTAGAAGAAATACAACACTACAGATCTGTTCCTGGGATTAAGTTGGAAGAAAATCCATTAGCATGGTGGAGACAACATCAGGAATCATTCCCACTTCTTGTCAAGCTTGCTAAATCCTTCCTTGCAATTCAGGGAACCTCAGTTCCTAGTGAGCGTGTTTTTTCTACAGCAGGAGACATTGTTTCAGCTCAACGAGCTGCCCTATCCCCTGAGAATGTGGATATGCTTATATTTTTGAAAAAGAACTTGGAGGTTTAAATACAAAAATGACAATGTATATCAGATGATCAGTTTGTAGCATTTGTTGAATATTAAAAGTTCTGGTAGTTAAATTAAAAGACTGACATTGCAGAGTAGGTTTTAAGTCATATAACTCACTGAATAGTAGGAAGTAAAATTTATGATGTGATGCCCATTGATGGGTTGAGTAAACTTAAGATCTACTGTTATTGCTTTTAATGATTAACTTTTTACCTTCTTTTCAGGAATATGAACATGTTTAACACGTTAATATGATGTGTAAATTAACCTAGTTAATAAAGATGATGTTGTTGAAGTTAAAACTTGATTATTGATAAGACATTAAATTATTTTTATCTTCAGCTTTGTATCACGATATGTATTGTATCATGGCCTCAGTATCGCGATACGTATCGTATCGCAAGGTGAGCGTATCGTTACACCCTTAATGTAGATATGTTTTAATTGATTATACTTTGAAAGTAAAGTGATTTTACTTTCACTTTACATTTAAATATACTAAAATACACCAATTTTGAATTAGTACTACTATTGAAGGCCTCCATCCGTTTACCGAATTTCCTGATAATATAGGAGTCACCATGTGGTCTGTCAGTCTGTTGCAGTTTTTCTTACGTTCGGCTCCATTGCACATAAAGTTTGCGCCCTGTTTGTCCTACATACTGAATCCCACAGTTAGGAAAATTTCAAGTTAAGATATATACAACATTATCAGTGTGTCAGTCCACATCAGAATTAGTATTGATAGAAAAAGTTCTTCCGTTAACGGTTGATTAAACAGTAGAAAGGCCGCAAGAGCTAAAAAAGAAGAAAAAAATCAATTGTCTTTTCCTTCTCAACCCAATTCAATAAAAATATTCCTTTTATATCGCATTTCTAAATGTGCTCAAAGGTTTAAATCCATTGCATGTAGGCCGCATCAGAGCTTCAAAAAGAAAAATATACAAAAGGCATTCGGATTTGACCAGCAATATCTTTTCCCACCTAATTTAACAGAAATGTCCGTAATATATCCATCTATTAAACTTGATCAAATAGTTCCACTCCATTGAAGAAAATGGCAGCCATAGCTTAAAATAGAATTCTGTCAACAATTTGCTTCAAATGACATCTCACAAGCTGCTGGTTTAATATTTTAAATCTGTACCATTTATATATATAAAATATGTAATTTTAAAAAATCTTCAATTACAAAATGTAATATTGCCTCTGGCGTTTGCATAGCCAAAGTACTCAGGTGGGGGATCCAAGGCCGTCAGAAACCTCTTGTTATACATGTTCAGTATTTTAAATAACATTTATCCTTCCCTACTGACCTACCAGTTTTTGAAGATAAAGTTGATTTTTGACATGCTTTGATGACGACGATATTTTAATACTAATGTTTTGCGCCCTTTTGTTGACATTTTGACCTAATTTGCTTTTAGAGCAAGAATGCTTAAGTTGTAAAACTGGTGATTTTGTTTCAAGTTTTAGCTTGGAAAAAGGAGGAACATTACATATCTGTATTAGATGGAATATATCAAATATATCTATATTGAACAATATAACAGGCAGTATTGTAAACGTCGGTAAATCCTCTTTACTTTCAGTTGTATGACATGAAGAGGAAATTTCCCAAGGGATAGAAGTAGTATTGATGAGAAGGGCTCATCACCTTAAGAGTGATGGGACGATTTAGAATTGATGACATCTGCCTGGAGGGATATTCTGTGGCGCGGATTGACCTTTAAGTGGGGAATATTTTAAATTATATTTACACTGCTCAAATTAATTAAAGGAGCGCCGATATAATTTATAAAATACCATACGCGTTCAGTAGATTTATGAATATATTTTACAGAAATAATAAAATCGTTCTTTTTACAAAAACAAAACGGCATTTTCATCGCTTAAAGGCACATTCCTGAACAGAGAGAGAGAGAGTGTCCAGGATATGAACAATATCAAATTAACTTTGAAATGGTGGTATTACAGGAGATCAACCAATGTCTGTAAAAGCAGATTCAGACCTGGAAACGTTTCATAGTCAATATCAGTAATGAGTGTATCCTCCTCGTGCGTTTAGGCACTCTCTGCATCGTCTGGGCATGCTCCTGATGACACATCTGATCATATCCTGTGGTATGGCATCCCATTCTGCTACAAGAACATGAGAAAGCTCACGGACGTGCTGCACAGGGTTCGGACGCGAAGAAAGTCTACGAGAAAGCATGTCCCAGACATGATCTATAGGGTTAAAATCGGGAGACCCCGCTGGCCAGTCTATGACCTCAATACCTTCATCATCAAAGAAGTTCAGGACGATTCTTGCAGTGTGTGCTCGAGCATTATCTTGCACTAAACGAAAAGTTTCACCTATTGCACCAGCATATGACCTAACAATTTGTTCTAGGATATCGTATCGATATCCCGAAGACCTGCTAGAGGACCAATTCTGACCGTAGCTCACCGGACAAGGGAATACACTGTTTATAATATCTTTAAAACAAGACTTTTGGAATCCAATTATTGGCATAAGCATTCTCGAAGCTTAAATTTGGTCGGTTGGTTTTCGCACGCAAGTGATGTTTTTGGTGGAGACATAAATAGTATCGTCAAAACATAATTCCATACATTGAATATATTAATGTTTGCTGTCGAGAGTTTACGACTACGACGAGCTTGAGCGGTTAAAATTGTAAACTTTCGATAACAAACATTAACCTATACTTAACACCTTAAAATAACTAACAAAACGGCGTGGGTGTATGATTTAAATGCTGATAATTTCTACATTATACTCGATAACTGAAAATAAAAGATAATTACATCTTTTTGTTTGTTTGTTTGTTTGTTTGTTTAACATACAAAAGCAAAACAGCAATAATATTTTTCCATGTCTTTTACCCCGAGATCTAATGTATCGGTGCTATACACTGAGCACGTGACAGAACCGGATTGTCTTTCTTTCTCTCTTTCTTTCTTTCTCCATAAGATAATCTAAATAATGTTTACACAGGTCACACTTAATTTTAAACTTTTTTAATCATCGAGTTATTTTCGTGTCATATTTATAGAAAATAGAACTTACAGTATGTTACTGGCCTGAGGTATTTAATTTACTCGCGGTTTTATTTGCTCAGGCGATAAAAAAAAAACACAACAAATAGAAAAGGCTACATGACTTGTACAAATGCTTCAAATTTCTTTACAAAAGGAAAATCTATAATACATATTAAATTACAAGAATTGCTAATTTGTGTCGGAACGAATGAAGAAAAAGACCACATTGAATATTGGTAAAGTGTACTATCAGTATATTTTGTCTTTCAAAAAATCTGGGCGGGCAATGGCATTTACATTTCACATAAATGACGTGGCATGTATATACATGTTCCCATGCTGAATTGCCACATGACTTATATATCTTGGATTCTTATTGATTGTACTTACTTTTTCTTGCATTGGAAGGATACAGAACTTAGCTATGAGAGAAGTAAATACCTGGATATGAATACTTGTTTAAATGTTGCTTATTGTATGCTTCTATGGCAACGATGGCGAGAGAGGACAATTGGAATCACACTCAGAGATAATGGAATTTATTATAAGTTACTAATACTAAAGGAAGAACGGTAAGAGGATTTGTGTGTATCTTTTAAAATGTGGATTATATATTTTAATGTATTAATTTCATATTTCGGTGACAATATCAAACAGAATTTATATTTTATATCCATTCAATATTTCTGTGACATTGGAAAGTAAGTTGTGAAGATCAAGTTATGTTTACCCCGATTGCTTTGCTTTCATAAATAGCAGTATGATTTCTTGTTCAAATGTTTCCAATTCAAACACAACGTTATTCTGTTGACATTTTTTTCTGTCCGAGATGCCTTAATCTTTTGTAAAAAAAAAAAAAGAAACGTGTCGAATCGATCAGAATCTAATTATACCGTTAAAAAGGGCCCAAAATCGTGATAGATTCATTACATTGGGGAAGGAAATATCAAATGATATTTGAACTGTACATTATCTTAATAGGGAGACAAACATATAGGGATTACGATATATGAATAAGATAATGAAATGACATCTTGTCAACAAAAAAAATCTTTAAATGAAATAATAGTGAGGGTAATTAAAGTTTTTAGAAGCATGACTTTACCAGCATTAAACATAGAGTTTATTCTCGCGTCTGTGTTTGTGCTTCGTTATTATTTGAATAAAAATAAAGCATTGTTTTTCATTTCCCTGTTTTCTAACGGGAAATATGAGCATATATAACAGACGACATAGAAAAAAAATCACTAAGGCATGTGTTGTTTTTGAATTTGACCTTTTTACGCCATCGAAGAGAGGCATATAGTTTCTGAACTGTCCGTCCGTCCGTCAGTCTGTCCGTCAGTCAATCAGTCCGAAAACTTAAACACTGGCACTAAACTTTCTAATAATTATTTGACCTTGACCCCTGATCGACCTTCACCTTGAAGATCCAATTGTCCAAAAACTTTAACATTGGCCATAACTTTCTTATCAGTAAGTGGATTTACTTCATACTTGGACACAACACACCTTTGGACAAGGCCTTCCCACAGACCTATACTTGTTTGACCTTGACCCCTGAATGACCCTCGTCTTGAAGATCCAATTGTCCAAAAACTTTAACATTGGCCATAACTTTCTTATCAGTAAGTGGATTTACCTCATACTTGGACACAACACACCTTTGGACAAGGCCTTCCCACAGACCTATACTTGTTTGACCTTGACCCCTGAATGACCTTCGTCTTGAAGATCAAGTTGTCCAAAAACTTTAACATCGGCCATAACTTCCTTATTTGTAAGTAGATTTACTTCATACTTGGACACAACACCCCTTTAGACAAGACCTTCTCACTGACCGATATTTATTTGACCTTGACCCTGAATATTTAATTGTCCAAAAACTAATATTTGGCCATAACTTCCAAATTAGTAATTGGATATACTTCATACCTAAACACAACACCACTTTGGACAAGACCTTTCCACTGTCATGTATTTATTTGACCTTGACCCCTGAATGACCTTCACCTTGAAGATCCAATTGTCCAAAAACTTTAACATTGGCCATAACTTCCTTATTAGTAAGTGGAATTACTTCATACTTGGACACTAAACCCCGTTGGACAAGGCCTTCCTACTGACCTATATTAATTTGACCTTGACCCCTGAATGACCTTCACCTTGAAAAATGAATTGTCCAGAAACGTTCACATTGCCAACATTAGCCATAACTTCTTTATTATTGAGTGGAATTACTTCATACTTGGACACTATACCCCTTTGGACAAGGCCTTCGCACTGACTTATAATTATTTGACGTTGATCCCTTAATGACCTTCACCTTAAAGATCCAATTGTCCAGAAACTTTCACATTGCCCATAACGTCGAGCTGAAAAAGAGGTAAGAATTGCATTTATGATTAATTTATGTATTTTTTTAAATCTTGATGCAGTTCGACCGCCAACATACAACACAATATGTACATAAAGTCCAACCTCTCAAGAGCAAACACCATTCGGATAAAGGGAAAGGGTTTGTTGTTCTAGGGAGGTTCGACCAGTCTTAGGTGTTGGACTTGTGGGTTCAAAGTATAATCGAAGCCATAATGCGCTGCAACCAAATAGGATGGTTAAAACCAATCTGCTTTCTTTAAGTTTTCAAGATTTGGTTAGTTTTACTCTATTGATATGTTTTTATTAAAAATCTTCATCAAATATGTATCTTTCAAATTTGATTTGTCAAATTTCCTGAATTTGTAATGCATGACGTTTACGAACAAGCAGATATGATCAAATCTTAATAGTTTGCCAAAATTAAAAAATAAAAACAAAATAACAGATTGCAAATACATATTACCATACATAAAACCCAACAGAGCATTCACTCAGTAGTAATTAAAGAAATTTGAAACGTTCTGTTTTATCGGTGAATCAAAAAACAACCTTGCACATCCTTAATTAGCAAACCTTCAAGCTGACAAAGAAACTGCTCATCATGCCGGTGTTTGCAAGTTTATTTTCTTTAAGTCATTAAAAAATGGTAGAAACTTTCACTCACTTGGTTCAAGATTTGTAACTGCACCTTAGGATTTATACCCGCAATGACTAGAATACTAATCTGTAACAGTGTAAACGTTAACATTTTAGACTGTATGCACGCGCACATGCGATGAAAAGTTTTGGGAAGTCCCAGTGAAATCCATCTCGCCGATTACTTACCGTGTTGTTCATTAAAGGTTTTAAGGTGTCGTTAGTGTCGTTGCCCGTTGGTGAGAGGTGCCGCTTGAGAGAGAAATGCACATAATTGCAACGGGAAAAGTCTAAATGTCGTTGTAAAGATGATATCGTTCGAGGGAGGTGACGTGTGGGGAGGTTGGGCTGTATCTTTCCTTTTTTCTTTAAATGAGTGGCAGAGAAGACCTGATGTCCTGTCGGACTTACTGTAGGGAAAATAGTTAAACTTTTATGATCGCATGAAAATATTGCCTGTCTATAAATTGTGAACATTATGCCAAGGGAACTTTATGTACGCCAAAAATAATACAGTGAAAACCAAAGTCAAAACTTGAAATAGAAAAGTATTTATTAGTAAAAAACATCATTGGCATCCATATGTGAAGTATCGGCTACATATGTGGGCTATGGATTTTGATAAAACAGTTTAACGCAAAGTTATAGGTTTAAAGGCTGTGTAATATAAAATACTTTTTTCAGCCTCTGGATGGGCAGATTTAAAGGTAAATAGTTAAAAGGCCTAATGTTAGAGTTAAGCAAACGACATTCCAAACGATGAAAAAGTCTTCCTTTTTACCGAGACTTTCTCAATGCACTTAAATATTTCGATCTTCGCCATCTATTTACACGCCAAAATGTTGTAGAAACGTGTTTGAATAGGACTAAGCTACAATGCAAAAGCCTGATTTAGAAAAACTGAAGGTATACACGCTGCAATGATAAATGATTTAGGATGCTGTATTCTGATATGTTGTGAAGAAAAAAATGATTTTAAAGCGATTTGAAGATACCGGTTGAAATATTAATGACCTAGAAAAGTCTGAGGAGTTCAAAGAGAAAAACAGTTAACAACGAGATGTTACAAATAGTTTAATATCTCTTATACCGTGAATAGTTGAGAAACTTCAGAACATGAATGCATTGTTGCGGATGAAAACTTTTTCAAACTTGTAACGGAAAAGAATCTTCCAATGATCTTTTTCCAGAATCTTTGGTGCGCCGCAGTAAAATGGTTTAACTGTGATGATACTCGTGGTATAAGATATTTTGACGAATTTCTTCATTTTACTGGGTTGGTTAACGGCTGTTTGGTTTCTACGTTTTATGTCGGGGTTGAAATTTGAAACAGAATCATGGCAGTCACGGAGATTAGACGAGACAGAGCATAACTAGCCTTGTGTGATACAATTAAACTTTAGGGGAAGTTATAAATGTGAACATGAATGAAACAGTACTATATTAGTTTATTTAAATAAATTGACCATGTTTTCATTTCAAATGCACACTGCAACGATAAACTCATTTCAAAAGTAATTTAACGCTCCATAGAATACATTGACTTCAGCAAGACACACCTCTAAATATCATGGAGCGCGAAGGTACATTTGTTTATTGAACTAATTGCACTATAACAAATTCACGCTTTCTCACTTTGAAGTTGTTTTTCTTGAAAATAAATGTAAATATAAGGAATAAACTGCACATTTATACGCCTTACTGGTGTAAAAATATCAATGGGCAGATTCAAAGTGTCGGCCAAGTCCTTTCGACTCCAATATCTTTGAATTGCCTTAATGCATTTCTTACAACAATAAAGCATCAAATTGTGCAGTAAATTGTTATGCCCCCACAAAGTGGGGAGCATATAGCGTTGCACTTGTCCGTCCGTCCGTACGTCTGTCCGTCCGTACGTCTGTCCGTACGTCCCGAAATCTTGTGAACGCAACTCCTCTTAAACCGGATGGCAGATTTTGCTTAAACTTCCAGGGATGAACAATCTTAATGTGTAGATGGCAGTAAAGGAAGGAATTTTTGCTGCGACCAAATTTAACAGAATTATGGCCCTTTGTTGATTTTTTCACTATATACTATGTAGATATTTTGTGAACGCAACTCCTCTTAAAGCGGATGGCAGATTTTGCTTAAACTTATAGGGATGAACAACCTAAATGTGTAGATGGTAGTAAAGGAAGGAATTTTTGCTGCGACCAAATTTAACAGAATTATGGCCCTTTGTTGATTTTTTCACTATATACCTTATAGAAATTTTGTGAACGCAACTCCTCTTAAACCGGATGGCAGATTTTGCTTAAACTTCCAGGGATGAACAACCTTAATGTGTAGATGGAAGTAAAGGAAGGAATTTTTGCTGCGACCAAATTTAACAGAATTATGGCCCTTTGTTATTTTTTCACTATATACCATATAGAAATTTTGTGAACGCAACTCCTCTTAAAGCGGATGGCAGATTTTGCTTAAACTTCCAGGGATGAACAGCTTTAATGTGTAGATGGTAGAAAAGGAAGGAATTTTTGCTGTGACCATATTTAACAGAATTATGGCCCTTTGTTGATTTTTTCACTATATACCATAATAAATAATTGAACATAAAAATTTTACATTTGTAATTTAATTTAACATGTACATAAGGTTACCTGTAGATCATTTTAGGTATATGTACAGAAAAAATCTTACATACAGGATATACATGCTCTTGTTTATGAGCACTTATGCATAGTGGGGGCATCCGTGTCCTATGGTCACAGTTCTAGTTTATTTAGAATTTGACGTTATAGGGTTGACTCATTTTACCGAGGTATCAAAATTCTTGTTTTATTGTTCGATGAAGAACACAAGAGAAAGGCGAAGGAACAATAAATATAAGGCCGATATCATGCGTGTATTGTGTCGTCGTTGATACATTTCTTTCACATATTATGGTTTAATATTTCTACGCCAATCTATTTACAAAAAACTAAAACAAGCGTATCATTAACACTGCATAATTCATTTTAATATGCTGGTATATCATTGTTGCTTTCTTAAAGCCATCGCCTATTTATGTAGCCCATATATAACTTAGGATGCCAATGATGTTTTACCAATCAATATTTCTATTTCAAGTCTTGAACTCAGCGTAATTATGTACTATAGGATTACTGTTTTGTCGTAGATAAAGATCTCATCTGATAATTTGCACAGTATCTGGGTAGTAACGCATTTTATTCATGCGACCATTTTCCCGAAGTCCGTTTTCACGTACAGCAAAGACAAACGCATCTGCGTCTTTTATGTTGTATACGCGGTCAAACTAGATCGATATATTTTCGAAAAAATCAAGCCAGTTTTACAATAAAATCTAGACTTTA
Organism: Cyclina sinensis; assembly: GCA_012932295.1. NCBI lineage: Eukaryota > Metazoa > Mollusca > Bivalvia > Venerida > Veneridae > Cyclina > Cyclina sinensis. Next base: position 3,501,531 of record JAAONU010000002.1, on the reverse strand, counting down.
AAAAAATTAAGCCAGTTTTATAAAATAATCATAAATGCATTACTTACTTCTATTTCAGCTCGATTTTTCAACATATGCAGACCCGGAAGTACCACATTGGGAGTTTATCCCCTGTGATAAAGATTCCATTTACTGTAGTTTTTTTCTTTTCAAAACTAACTGTCTTAATTATTAAGTTTGTCTCGATGAGTGTCTATTTGGAAAATAAAGCACATTAGATTTATTTTTTGCATTCAGATGTGATTGACGGTGCACTTATTTGTCGCTGAGGTTTGTGAGAAACATGTAATCAGCTTGATAGCTAATGTCAATAACATGTACAGCCTCGTCAGGCTCTCTCGAGAAAAGTAAATGTTTATTTTTGCGTTTTCTTAGTCGAATTCCACTCATTCTTTTTTGTGACAATAGAAATTTCCCGAAAATCAAATAATTCTATATTGTACTAGGCTAGCATCATGAAAGACTTTGTTCTTATATTTGTTTGAAATAAATTTCATTTTTATTGAAATACAAAAATGTAGTGAAATAATTCTGTTTATTTATTGTGTCTAATATCATTTGTGTGAAAATACAAGAGCTGCCGCATTGTGTCGTCATCGCCAAATTTTGAATTAATTATTATTAGAATGATTAAACAGACGATGACGACTGTTTATGCTTAACGTGGCATGTATAATATTACATATGTTACGAAAATATTGTTGTGGTAAATAGAAAATGTCCCGATACTGTCGAAGATTAAAAGCATGTACTGCTGTATTGTCCAACATATAATAAAATAAGTAAGGATTTGGTCTCTGCACTCGATGATATGTCAGTAAATAATCAAAATATGTCTGATGATGACAAAATAGTTGCAATTCTTAGTAATGAAAATCTTGTATATTTATCTGCCAAAGCCTGTCATCATATTCTACTTGAAAAAAAAAAGAAAATCATATTGTAGGTTATGAATTTTAATGTTTAACATTTTAAACAATTTGTAAATAACGGTTAGTATTCCTTTTATTACATATCGTATGGTTTTTATCTTATTCATGAAGTAGCCACTTACGAGTGGACATGTTTAAAAATTTACGTATAAAGAATTCCTACCCTTTAATATGTATTTTGTCCATAAAGGCTTAAGTTTTTTTCTCTTATGCATTAATTTTAGAAACATCACAGGGCTATATATTCATGAGTATTTGGCGGCTGCTCCTTGAAACTAGATATGTGAATAGAAAGTTGTATTAAGTAATAGTAACATTTTAGAATCTGTAACTATCTATAGTCTCATATAACTCAATTATGAGTGTCATTTATGTACAATGATTTTAGTTGTATTGAACTGTTCTGTTTTATAGCTTAGCTTAGCTTATCTTATCTTATCTTATCTTATCTTGTCTTGTCTTGTCTTGTCTTGTCTTGTCCTGTCCTGTCCTGTCCTGTCCTGTCCTGTCCTGTCCTTTTCCTTAAATTTTCCTTTTTATGGAAGAATATTGTTTTAAATGTATGGACGTCAACCTTTTATCAGGTTAGTGTATGATTCTTAGCCAAACTGATCTTACATTGTTGATATGGAGGGAGGGGTGGGGTAGATGTTTTTTTTTTGTTTTTTGTTGTTTTTTTTTGGGGGGGGTTCAACTGTAGATTACAGATATATAAAAAAGAACAAAAATTACAAATTACTGTCATTATTTCTCGAAAGAATATGTGGCGGCGAGTAAATTTTGGGTGTTTTCATTGAATTCCAACCTTATTCTTTCACCTAGAATGGTGAGACCGACATTGATGTTTAGAATAATTACTGCTTAATTGATAGACACCAACAGCATTTTTCCAGACCTTTGTTTTTATTGCATAAAAACCAAGGAAAACATAGGCAGGTGAGGTGATTTGAGGCGCAATGTTTCATAACTTGTGTATATTAAAGTTTTGGAGAGTGGGTTTGGGCTTTTTTTTAAAAGGCTTCATTTGTAACAGATAACAGTAGGAACTGTTGCATGTTGCTGTTGTTCATGACTTTTATGCTACAAAACTCTTGTGCAAGGGCATTTACGCTACAAAACTCTTGTGCAAGGGCAGTTACGCTACAAAACTCTTGTGAAAGGGCATTTACGCTACAAAACTCTTGTGAAAGGGCAGTTACGCTACAAAACTCTTGTGAAAGAGCATTTACGCTACAAAAATCTTGTGAAAGGGCAGTTACGCTACAAAACTTATGTGAAAGGGCAGTTACAAAACTCTTGTGAAAGAGCATTTACGCTACAAAACTCTTGTGAAAGGGCAGTTACGCTACAAAACTCTTGTGAAAGGGCAGTTACGCTACAAAACTTTTGTGAAAGGGCAGTTACGCTACAAAACTCTTGTGAAAGGGCAGTTACGCTACAAAACTTTTGTGAAAGGGCAGTTACGCTACAAAACTCTTGTGAAAGGGCATTTACGCTATAAAACTTTTGTGAAAGAGCATTTACGCTACAAAACTTATGTGAAAGGGCAGTTACGCTACAAAACTTTTGTGAAAGGGCAGTTACGCTACAAAACTCTTGTGAAAGGGCATTTACGCTATAAAACTTTTGTGAAAGGGCATTTACGCTACAAAACTCTTGTGAAAGGGCATTTACGCTACAAAACTCTTGTGAAAGGGCATTTACGCTACAAAACTCTTGTGAAAGGGCAGTTATGCTACATAACTCTTGTGAAAGGGCATTTACGCTACAAAACTCTTGTGAAAGAGCAGTAAAAACGGGGGGCGGGGGCGAGGTCACAACCTCAATTGACTGTGAGCAAACATGCAGTATTTGCTTTTTAAATCTTATGTCATTGTCTGTTCTGGCAATCTTTCAAGTGTAAGATGTATCAATGTTGAATCTCCACATGACTTATAAATCTTGAATTCTTATTGATTGTGCTGTTTCTTGCATTGAAAGACGATACCTAACACAGGTTTGAAGGTTGAGAGAAATTGATACCTTGATATGAAAACGTTAAATGTGGCTGATTGTGCTTCTATGGCAACAGTGGCGGAAAAGGACATATTTTGAAGTCACGAAGATAATCGAATTTATCATCAGTTACTGATACTAAAAGGCAAAATGGTAAGAGGTTTGGTGTGTATCTTTTGTATCTGATCATAAATTCAATTGTCTTCGTGACTTCAAAATATGTTCTTTTCCGCCATTGTACAGTTTAAATGTTATTATTGTGATGGGTAAATAATATATTAGGAGAATTTCTTTTCCAACATTATACATGAATCTTATTATCGCGTCTTTGTATGTGTGTTTTAATTATCTGAATATATATAATATTTAAAACCTTTTGTTGTTGTTTTTTTTTATTTTGTCGTTTTCTAATGGGGAATGAGGGCAAATATGACCGACGACACTGGACAAACAAGGCATTTTTTTCGAATTTGACCATTTTTTACTTATTTTGAGGAAACGATATCCCGAAATCGAAGTCTGAAAAGTTCTTTTTCTGCATAGTTCACATACAGTATACTTTCATGTTGAAGAGTAACCTACACGCAAACATGCTGTTCCTAAAAATGACGTCATAATATGTATTATATCCTAATCTGATGTCAGGTTCAATCTACGTTTTAAAGGGTTATAGATATTTGAATTTTAGCTATTTTATTGTAAAATTCTACACCTCTCCATTTATTCCATTATTTTACAAAACAACACGCATTCGTTGTCATTCAACGTTGCATATTTATTATTCAGGTACCATTACTTTTTTAATATAAAAGAACAGTCTTCAAATACTGTTCCCATAGTAATGGTTATCAAGAAGTTAGGTACAAAATAGGCATTTTTATGATGGACAATATTCAAGCTACCAATACTTTACTTTTATCTTTGCATTTGAATAAGGCTCTACATTTTCCGTTTGCATATCTATATGTAAAATTGTAAGATTATTGTAAATTGTTAAAGTTAAAGAGACATCAGGTATTTCAATAAGACAAGAAGAAGAACAATCTATTAAAAAAATAGATGTACTTTTAGTGATATAGATTTCTGGCGAAGTGTAAGACCTCGTTTTGCCTTGATGAATTAATGATATGAAATATTGCATTCTGTCTATTGTGTATGGGAAATTGCATTTTGCTTCATTGTGTACGAAATATATCATTTGATTTCTTGTGAATGAAATACAGCATTCGCTTTATTTTGTATAAAGGTTTGTGAATGATATATTGTTTTTTGTTGTTGTTGTTTTGTACGAAATATTGCGTTTGCTTTATTGTGTATGAATGATTGCAATAGCGGTTTCTAAGGAAAAAGTCCGTAGAAATTCAATTTGACCGCAGAGTACATACTGTAAAATAATAGGTTGTTTTCGTATAATAAAATATGCCGCACATACGAAAAAGACCTGCATATATCGAGGTTTCGCGAAGAATATTTGCACGTGCATTATGACGTAGTAATAGGTACTTGCCGCGGTAATTTAAAAGGCAGAGCATCGTGGGCGTCAGTAGTCAAAGGAGCGGATCTGTGGTCCAGTGGTAACGTGCTGGACTGGTAACCCAGGGGTCGCGAGATTGATCCCCCGCTCCTCCACTAACTTTACTAATTGTCTTTCTGATGAGACGTTAAACCGAGGCCCCATGTGTCAGTGCTGTACACTGAGCATGCAAAAGAACCAGGGGTGTCTCTGGATGCTTTCTGTATCTTGCACTATCCGCCACAACATAAAACAACTTATCTCTGCAGGGGGCGTCGGTCATATAGGCAAACGGTACCGACAATAAATTAACTCAGAGAGAGAGAGAGAGAGAGAGAGAGAGAGAGTCATTCCTATGGGGGCATCCGAAGTTGACATGTAAAATAAAGTAAAGTAAATGAAAGTAGCTCAAGGAAAATTATTTTTTCATATATAAACTAGAAAGATTTTGTTTCAAACTTTGTTTTAATTGCAGAATTCTCTCGACCGTTTTATACGTTGCATTATTGGCTGTAATGTAATTTAATTTATGCATTAATGCTTCTTTCTTAATACAAAATACTGCATACGGAATGTATATAGAAAAACACAGTATAAGAGCGACATGTTTTGCAGAATCGTAAAGAAATTTAATTGAGGTGACTTTTATCAAATAGAATTTCCAAGATATTCAAGATATTTAGCTCGTTACTATGACAACATGTTCAAATATTAATAAGTATGAGGCATCTTTACATTCTAAGTATCAGATTATCAAAGTTATTGAATACCGTAGTTTCTTGCAAAATAACGGTAAAGCAAATATTTCAAACAACAATTTATATTGAGGTTAAAGTCGTCTTATAACGTTGATGTTGAAAAGAAATTAGGTTAGTGTTTGGTACAAATGTGTTAATTGACTGGATATAAATACATAAATGGTCAGTATTATTAAAATATGAGTTTGTCATTCGTTTACTTTTTATTATATGCCCGAAGGGGCATATTATGTTAGTGGTCCTTGGCGTCCGTTCGTTAGCAATTTCGTTTCCGGAGGATAACTTGAGTACTCTTTGGCCTACAGTCTTTTAACTTCATATAATTTTTGATTATTGCCTACATTAAGTGGATGACCCCTGTTGATTTTGGAGTCGGTAGCTCAAGGTCAAACTCAAGGTCACAGTGGCCTTAACATTGAAAACCATTTCCGCCATGTAACTTGACAATCATTTGTAATTAAGACTTCAAACTTTATATCACGATTGCACAATTTGAGTGGATGACACTTTACAGTTTGGGATCAGTATGTCAAAGGTCAAGACCACAGTGAGCTAGTGACCAAAATGTTTAGAATCATTTACACTCTGTAACTGTATATATATATGGTAGAGGTCTACTAGACAATACTTCATGCAAAATTTTAGAACTTAGGGCTTTGTGGTTTTAGAGAAGAAGATTCCTAAAGTTTTTCCTGCTTATTTCTATGCAAAACATGTGACCCCTAGGGTGTGGCCAATTATGAAACCCAGGGACATAATTTAAATAAACTGTGGTAGAGGACCTCAATATAATAAACTGTGCCAAATATCTAAGCTCTAGGTCTTGTGGTTTCATACAAGAATTTTTTCCTTGTTATTTCTTTTGATTGTCATTGCAACTAGATTTCTTCACGGAATCAAATTTTTAAACAACTTTATACGTCCTTTACCTAAGGAACAATCCAGCCAAGTTTGGTTGAAATCGGACTAGATGTTTTTGAGAAGAAGATTTTGAAGTTCACTACAAAATCTATAACACACGCACGCGCGCGCGTGTCAATCGCTAGATGCCACCACATCGCAGATGCTGCGATGACATAAAAAAGATAACAACTTTGTACAACACCCAATCGGTTGCTACGATTCTTTTGTATGATCTTCTATATGACTTTTTTGGTTGGTTTTGTTTTCTTCTTTTTTAAGCCTTCTTCTTATACTTAAGATTTGAACAGTCTATCAGTATTTACAAAGTACAAAATTAGCACACATAAAATAGTCATGTCTGATTACTTTTTACAAGAAGTAATAAAAACGGGTAATGTAGTAAACTGACTCACAGAATTTAGCTTTTTTTTTTCTTTGAAATTAAAGAGAATTTTATATACTATTGGAAAAAAAATAATTTGGTGCTTCTGTACGATATGAAAACTAAAGAAAAAGAATTTGATTTGAACAGGTTTCGAATCCATGCCCTTCAGGTCAGTAGAATTAAAGACAGCGACCTAACCCACTGAACCACAACTGAATGTTCTTAACAGATGTCAAAATTAACAACTTATATAAAGTACCCACCCCGTAACGGGATAAATGTTTTACCCATTAAAGTGTGAACAACTTTATATTATGATGTGTTTTCGTGTCAAAAACTGAGACAGTAACATTGTTCAGATAAGTTCTTCACAACTACAACCAGATTTTTTACATATATAAAATTGTCCTTTTTTATGCATCGTCGACCCATCTGTGAGTCAGTCGCTTTAACACATTACGTCATGAGAATGATATGTACACCAAATTATGATAAAACATTCCCCACCCACAACAAAATAGAAAAAGAAAAACAAGGAAGTTAAAATGAAATGAAAAAGGGTAGAATTGTATTTACGCAAAATTTTACAGACACAAAAATATTGATCAGTGTATTTCAAGTATCTACCGTGAATTTGAAATTCTATATCTGGCGAGCAAAGTGACCTAGCGGATATGTACTTGTGTAGAATTCTGAAAAGAACTGAAACAAAATTAAGTCAGTGTTCTATCATGGACTCCGTTTGGGGAGGAATTTCACTCTGTAATAGTTCTATGTAGTTTGAATAACTGTCGTCGAATACGAAGGTATAAATCATACAAAATGAAAGGTCAGCATGTGGTAAATGAACCACTTTTAAAGGTTGTTAACTTTTAAGATTATTAAGCAAAACTGATCACTAATTTTTCCAAACTAACATTTTTTATGTGTTAAGGGAGGGACAATTTGTCGCATGTTATATCAGTTAGGCCTAGATAATCCGTTATTGGTTCCCTCCCTTTACTCCAATATCAGACTTCCTACGAGACCTTTTAATTTTCAACTTAGGTTTTTTTTTAAGAAATGAAAAAGTATAAATTCATATTAAATCTTGGTATAGAGAAAACAAAACACCACCTCTGTTAATAGTAATAGACTCAATTGTCGTTAAAATGTCATTCTTTGTCATATTTACTCCTTCAATTATTGATGTATACGTTTTAGTGCTTGGTATTGCAGTATAAAAATCCTTCGTTTTGATTTGTCGAAAATATTATCGCGGATATAGATTGACCTTATTTCACAATCTTAGATAAATATTGACCTTTTTATCACTTGTATAGTTTCCTTTGCACTTAAACAATAAACTTAACACAAAAGAGATATAAAATCACACAAATTCTTGAGGTAAATTAAACAAATTAAAAGGATAAAATGAAGACCGCTGAAATGATTGAGTATCTAAATTTACAGTCAAACATGAAAAGCAAATTTATCATTATAGCATTAATTTCAAAAGAAAGAAGAAAGGGATTGGTTACGAGGTTTAAACAGCAAGGGAATGTTAGAAACATGTTAGTAATTGTAAACCCGTCAAAGCGGATATAGTGGATCGCTAGATGCGAACACAGCAATGGCTAGCTTAGTTCAGAGGATACGTTGGCTCGAGTCCCATATAAGTAGTATCCCGGGGATCATTGGCGCTATTATTGTCCTATCTCGTTTAAATGTTATCTCAATGAACATACATGCAAACTGATATCCTTTTCTTAAGTGGGAAACATCTTTACAGCTACACCGTCATACATGTAGAAATCTCTGTAGACAATTGCCGTAAAAGGAGGTACTAAAGTGCAACGGAAAAAACAATAAACAAAAACTCGACAGCGTTTCAAATTTCCTTTTTGGTCCATCACGTCAGGATATGTGAACCAGGAAGTAGAACCTAACTGAGTTGTTCGGTTTAATCAACTTGAAATTAACCATGTATTGATAGGGAGCGACGTTATCTCAACTTTTGTCGGGCAATTTTAGGCTTATCTGACATAGTCAAAGTTGAAACCGATTTTCTACGTGTTAAAGGTATGATATTTACATGATCAAATAGACCAATAACAGTCTGTGAAGTACACTGTCTCTTTAAAGTTTAGAATATGCGTTTTAAAGTTCTTGGAATAACAATTTAATGTGAGTATACAGATTTGTTAAAGCTTTCAGAGTTAACGGTAACGAAAGGATTAGAATAAAAACAAACAGTAAAACATACAGTTAGAGTTCGCATTTATAGATACTCATATCTGATTTGTCTGAAATTTATGTATTAGACGTTCCTGTTTGTCATAAAAAGCGTTCTCCCTTTATATATTTTTATTGGATATTCCAGAAAAAAACGTGCATATTAGCCACTAACGTGCACAAAGTGAATTCATGTTCATAACAATATATTGAATAAACAATCACTATAGTATTAAAACGATCAAGTCAATTGTTTTGTGTGAACATTATGTTAAATATCACGTACAGATGGGTGTCAATACTAGATATAGAATATACAATAAACTTTGCAGATTGTGAAAGGAAATGTCGATTGCTTGACTTAAATGCTAATATAGGAAAAAAGTCCAATTCTAACAGACCACTTAGGGCTTCATGACAACTTTATTGAGAAATTGTGTTTAAGACACTTATAAAGTAGAACATTGCGAAATTCTTTTAAAGTGTAAAAGCTGTCTTAAGTGCAAAGCTGATAAATGTGTAAACAGTGTCCTTCAGTCCTTCTAACGTAGATAAAAGATATCAGTCGAAATAGCCTGGCTTTGACATTCAGTTTAACGCCCAGTGATAAACGCCTAATCAATAGAATTAAAACTTCGCCTATTTCAATTCCACATGTACAGCCTCTAGACTCCATATGAATTGATACAAAATTTCTTTAACTGACTGTTAAGGATACACACAGCGAAGCATAGGGAAGAAGTAATTATTTTTATCCCATTGTAATAGAAGTGCCACATTTTAAAGGTAAGTTACCTGCATTGATTAAAAAGTAAGCAAATATTTGTACGAGAAGCAGCTGTGTTAACAGATTGTATAGATATTATGACGATTATGCAAATAAGACAAAAGACGGTTGTATTACCTCCCCTTGTTCTTTAAGTTTGTACACTTCTGATTAGTAAAATGATACAAGGATTGCTCAGCTTCATGTGTCAATATTATCTTTGACAGAAGGAAAACACGTGACAGATGGTCACAGTTAGTAAAGTCTCTATACCTTTAATTATTCCATTTTTCCTGAATAACATTTGACAAGACAATATGTTATTTTTCATAAAAGATAATTCATTCAAAGTTAAATATGCTGTCCAAATGACCATGATTCATGATGGTGGACAGAAATGCTGAAAACACACTATGAAAAAGTGAAGCAGCAAACAGTTAACTAGAGCTATCACTAAAGCTGCTTCATACCCCACTTGCGACGTTGATACTACGTAAGTGTAATATAATTATTCGGAATGCCCACCTAAAATGCCCCTTAATTTCAACTAGAGTTATCACTGAAGTTGATTAATATCCCCAAAATACCGCCCTGTCACAGAAATATGGCAACCACAAGAAAACAAAGGCCACATAGAGGATGTATTAAAATTGTTTAATTTCAAGATGTAGAAAATTTATTTCAGCCTTAAAGTTTCTGCAAGAACCTAGTTTTATAATTGGGGAATGAGTTAAGTTATATATGGCTATGTAAATGTTTAGTCTAGTAACAAGCTTGCAACAACATAACAGATATTTAAAATATCCAGTATGGTTTTACTGTACTTGTCCAAGACAGTGACTGAAACATTGATATTCCACTTTGTTTTTTTTTTCCAGTGTTTTATTTTCTCAAATTTCTGTTTCATGCAAGTTTCTGAGCCCGAATGCCGCATAAACGATAAAAAATTATTTTTTTGCCAACATTTTCAGTGCATTAGATGTTGTGGCAAAATATACGATGTACTTAAGTTATGTTTAGATAAAATATTCCGAGTTCAAGTACCAGGTAAAGATAATAAAAAATAAATAATAAAAACTGTCCTTAAACTAGACAATTTCATTTCCTCAGAGCCTTCCTTGGATTTTGATCATCCATGCCCTTGACCTTTAAACAGGAACCTTATTATGGGTGAGTAGTGAAAAAATCATTGTTATTATTACAAATATTGAGACAAAATTTAAAGGTTCTTTACTTAAAATCAGTGCTCGTGCCATAAAAAGTGTGATCAAAGTTGTATAGTTCATTCAGTGATGAAGAGTAGAGATATAATATATAAATTGCCGCTAATTTATTTTCAAGTATGTACACATCATAAAATGTAAAAAATGTAATGTAAAAGCAAATAAGATTTGTTGACACAACGAAAGTTAAACCGTCATAGTATGCCTAAGTCGTATGTCGAAATTGTTCACAAGGAAATAAGTATTCGATGGGCCATTTTATGATCAATATATTACGATAGCGAAATGTCTAACAGCGATTTCACACTTTGTCAAGATAAATAGATCACCCGGTCTGGCTGTGGTTAAAGCTAATTAATACTTGAGATTCTTTTGTAAAAAAAAAAGTTTAAGATTCATTTGAACGAATCTCACGATAGCGTTATACGTGCAAACAACAACTTTTAAAGCGACTGACTCAAAGAATTTATGTGTTTTTTTTCTTTACAACTGAAGAAAATATACATTATGAAAACTGGGGAAAAAAGTTCTGTTTCCATCGGGATTCCCTTTCGGTCAGTAAAATATAGACCAACGATCTACACCACTGAAAAACAGAGTCTATTTATCATAGTTCGTGAAACTTAAATTCATAACCAAAGTATTTACCCCGTGACTAACGAGTAATTTTTTTACCGACAAAAGTGTGTAAATCTTATTGTGATGTTTTTGTAACAAACAAAAAGTGGTTTATACCTTAATTTAGATATGTTCTTCACAACTGCACCTAGAATTTCTAGATCTGTAAACCTTTTCTTTTCTTTTTTTATCGTCGGCCCATCTGTGAAGCAGTCGCTTTAAAATGTAGCAGTCAAGTACTACTTCAGTAGAAAGTTTTTAAAGGTCAGTTGAAGTTTTATTTAAAATTTTAATTTCGTTCTTTTTCCTTGTTCTAAATTTCTACTAATCAATATTTAAATTGATGGTCAGAAAGTTTCAGACAGGCAATTTTCTTCGTTTTGTATATCTATTGTTAAAGATGTATCCATTTCTTGTCTTTTTTATTCTTAATGTTATGGTCTAGTGCATACCTTCCTATAATTATATAAATACAACCTCTGACAACTGCCTCAGAGAATCGATTCTTTGGCTCAGTGGTTAGAGTGTTGGTCTTCGAAGCGCTAAGATCGGAGTTCGAATCAGACTCTGGGTTGTGCATTCTAACATGCATTGCATCTTTCTGTTACAGACTTTCATGTTCGTAAGACGGGGACTCGTCCAGGATGACCTCTACTGGACTTAGTTGTAAAAAATAAAGAAAAAAAAAAGAAAACAAAATCTTTCAGGATTTCTGTCTGATCTTCTGATCTAAAAATACACAACACCATTCGTAATCACAGAAAATGACTTTCTCAAGAGAGGATGTGTTACGTTATTCCTTTGATCATTTTTGGTATTATTTTCTATTTTAGTCACCCACCCGCCTTATATTTCAATGGTTGACATTCTCAATGGCCACTGCGGCAGTGAAGTATGGCGCTATTGGAGGAACTTTAACCGTCTGCGGCATACTGCTTTATCTGATGCAGTACAAAACCGCTGTGAGACATTCAGATTTTACAACAAATTATGAAACTGACAGGAGTACTTCTGCAGAGCACGCAGACGACAACAGATTCTTATTTCACGTGGATAAATACAAGCTGAGAGATGATACTCTTGAATTATCAGGAAAGTTTAACGGGTCCGAACAATCTAACCTAAATACCATTCTCATAGAAGGACTCTCATATCTTACAAATCAAGCCAAACCTTTTATAATATCGGATGAAAAGTTGGAAAAATCATACTTTAGAAATGATTATCTTTTCTCAGTTGACAGAAAAGTTAAAGAAGTTAGTTGTAGTTCTTTAATAAAAGGAGATAAAGGTGAGATAACAAGAGCAGAAAATATATCAACAAAATATCCGAAAGTATCTATTTCACCTAAAAGGTATATACAAATGGCCGAAAATTGCTCTGCCTTTGTGAAAGACAGAGGATACATTATAGATTCTCTGACAGAAGTTGAAAATAATTTTCCTATCGCATTTAGTATACTCATGTACAAAGATGTTGAACAAAGTGAAAGACTTCTACGAGCTATTTATAGACCACAAAATTTATACTGCATACATGTAGATTCTCAAAGTTCAGAAGACATATTTAAAGCTATGTCAAATATTGCAAACTGTTTTGAAAATGTGTTCATATCTAGTAAACGTTTTAACGTAAAATGGGGAACCATGACTGTTTTAGAACCAGACTTGTTATGTATGGAAGAACTATGGAACAAAAGTAAAACCTGGAAGTATTTTATCAACCTCACAGGACAGGAATTTCCGTTACGAACTAATTATGAACTTGTGCAAATTTTGAAAGCGTACAACGGTGCTAACGATTTAGAGGCTACCATAGAAAGGTTAGTTTGCAGGGTCCATTTCCTGTTCTGATACCCCGCCTGAAATAGAAATCTCCTTTATTTCTAATGATATTTGTACTATATATGATTTTTTTTCTTTCTGAACAGGACACTGTTTCTTGAAAAATTGAAATTGTGGACACTGTTATAAGAGAAGTAAAGTCTTGAAATAAAATAAAATGTTTCAGTGCGCTTTCGACGAGAAAAATCTGCCATGGATAGGTAAAAAGAGGTATTTATATCAGTTTAATTTACTTGATGCGTTATTTCAAAGACGATGATAATACTTATAAGCATAAGCACGGAATGTTTTTTATATTTTGCTGTTCTACTCGAACTTATTATCAGTCTATATTTCGTCCAAGAGAGTGTTTATAAAACGGAATCATTTTTCCAAATCAAATGTCAATAAAATGAAAAAGAAATATATGCAATTTATAGGATAACTTAATTTGGCAATTTCATGGTCAACACATTTCTATACAGGGCTGTACAAACTTCAGTCCTCTCCACCTAAATTAAACCTTCAAAAACCCAAAAAAGTAAAACAAAAGTAAAACAAGAACTATCACTGAAATATAACAGTGCTTCCGAAGTGGTATTTTGACCTTTTAGCGTTGGACCAGAGAAATAAATTGTAGATTCTTCAAAAAAACCCAGGATAGTTGTTTGCAAACATGAACTAAATCTATTGCGTAATAAGAGAGTTATGGCGAGTATTCAGGGGTCAAGGTCGGATAGATATATGTCAGTGAAGAGGTTCTGTCCAAAGAGGTGCTGTGTATGAAGTAATCTATATACATGTACCATGTAGGAAGTTATGGGCAATGTAAAATGAAGGACTGACAGACGGACACGTCAAAAACTGTATGCCGTCTCCTTTGGGAGGGGGGAGGGGCATAAACATATAGATTTATGTGAGGCTTATTTTGAAAGTTAATAGAATAAGGATATATTTCTTTTAAACTGAAAATGTAATTAAATTAATTTATCTTTGTGAGTTGCACATTTTCTTACAATGATTTATTAAGCTAAAATCAAGGAAAAATTATTTAGGAAATAATATAAATTTCTCGTATCGATTTAAGCATTGTTCAGACCTTAGCAGCAGTGGTATGCCATTATTTGTTGAAACTGTTCAAACATAAAGCAACACGTAGCTTAAACTGATAACCAGGTTATGCGGAAAGAATATAGTCATCATGACCGTAAAGAGCTCACCTGTGTATACCTGTTAAGAATGACAAGTTCCATGTGATGGATTTATCATCAAAAGTAGTGAGCTAGTTGTTGACTAAAAGTGATCCGTTTCCAAATTAGATGTAAAAATTACCAAGAAATATAGTTTAAACCATTTGTTGACTTTCAGAATAAAACAGCCTGACCATATTCTATGTTTCATGGTTGCAAAATGTGTCCTATAAATTGTTAACAAGCCAGATGTGGACAACCGAAACCGACAACTTAATAAAATGAACGCTGAATTTCTTTACTCTTTAATCTCATTCATAGCATTACATTATGTTTCTATTTGTTGATACATGTTTTGATATTTCATATACTTCAGGGCCAATAAAGATAGATGGGAAGGCGTGGGCCCACCGCCGCACGGCATAACCCCTGTTAAGGGGTCAGTCCATATTATTGCAAGCAGGGGTTATGTGGATTATGTTTTACATGACCAAAGAGCGCATGATTTATTGAACTGGACCAGACGTACCAAGGTGCCTGACGAGACATTTTTCGCATCATTAAACCATAACCCAGCACTTGGAGTACCTGGCTCTTACAAAGGTTTGACAATGTTTAAAACATGAATTAGACCTTTACTATTCAAATCTAAAATCAGAATCCTATATTTCAATATTTAGCAAGTTAAAATTTCTCCTGAAAGAAGAGATGTGAAGAGTAAACAAATTTTAGAAGAAAACAACTCTTCTTCATTAACCTGTACAGACCATTCATGATTTGCTTATTGATAGGTAAAATCTATAAAAAAGCATACCCAAAAAATTGATAATTTGCTTCGTCCTAATTAAGCGATGGATAAGTCTATTGTTAAGAGAAGGCAGACTGGTTAAAGTAGACATTGTAGAAAATTTTAATAAGATTTTATATTATGTGAAAGGCAACACTTCTTCGTCCAATATTTTTAGGTTACCCGGAAACGGAAATGAAAGAAAATATTAAGCCATTTGTAGCACGATTTAAAAATTGGGGAACCGGCAAATATGATTGGCCGTGCAAAGGGCAGCGTGTGCGCATGATTTGTGTGTTCGGGACAGGAGACCTTCCACTCTTAGCTACAAGACGGGAGCTGTTTGCGAACAAATTTTATTTAGATTATCACAGATTTGCTTTAGACTGTATGGAAGAATTACACTTTAATCATACCAGGGACGAATATCTTGGAAAACTGGCATTTGATGCAAGATGGTACTCAAAGTTAGGCTTCGTGCTTAACAAAGTAGAATAATTTCTTATAGAAATTTCTGATTACAATTTAAAAGAATTTTATTTCTATAAACGTGCCTTTTCTATATAATTTAAATTATATTTATTAGACACAAAAGTGCCATATGAAATATTTTTTGATTTTTAAATAAATAATACTACACATGTATTTATTTAACATGGGTTTTTGTTGTTGGTGATATACAATAGAACAATGTTATTCCACCTATCTAATATACATGAAATTATAAAATGTCATCTCTTGCTTTATGAATGTGCAAAGAGCCTACCTTTGTACTTGCATACAATAGTACTCGTAATACAACAGAATAACTCTAGCAACAAAATAACAGTATCAGTAATTAAAAAAACGGCTTCATGTATTTCAATGTAATAGACCACCAAGCAATGAAATCTGTGCAAATGTCAGGCTGTTTCATAAATGCTTTCAAATATATTTATTTTCCTTTTTGCAGACTACTATCACTTAAGCAATCGTTTATTATTCAGATCTTTCCACCAGTGACTTATACAAGTACGTATATAACTTATATAAAACATCAGCTGTAAGGCAGTTCTGTGTAGGGTTTGTAACATCACGTATTGCCAAATTTCCATAAAACTCACCGGTAAAGTTTAGAATATAATTCACGTAAACTGTTAGGTGTATAGACAGACAGACAAAGAGAAATTAACAAGGAAAAAACATGTTGCCAAGATATGTATAATAGTAATTACAAAATGGTGCTATCGAATTATAAATTAGATTTTCTTACCATTTCATTGGTCAAAGCAGAGGAAACGAAGAACAAATGAAAGTCGTCAATTATTACTTTTGAACTGTTTTTTCTTTTGAATTTGTTTGACTAACTTTTGCTCTAACACTCAGCTTCTAATACGATCACCAATGTAAACAGGTACTGGCAAAATCAAATCAGCATGCAAGTGAATAAGGATGTGTAGTTTAACAGAACACCTATATATATTTACCCCATAAAAAGTTATTTTTTTGCAAATAATAAAGAATACCATATCTATTTTTTTCAAATAAAAAGACCTGATGCATTACCGCCCCATGAGAACATTACAACTCGTTATCTTGTGTTGTTAAGATAGGGCCTTTTTCACTAAAAGTTATAGGAATCAAAATTTGCGACGTATCAATAATTAATTTAAATCGAATAATTGTTGGTGGTCATGTTATATCGGTGATAATCGATTTTCATTTCCGAGGTTGCAAGGGAAGTTACTCTTTGAGGGAACCTGTTTTAGCAGAAATACATTTGACATTGTAAATGCATTAAATAACTGTATAAACAAGTTGGCTTCCTTTAAAAAGTAAGCCAAAGAGAGGTCAGCAGCTGTCGTCACTGAAAGAATGAATCTACTTGTTTCCAAGATCATTTTGAATTTTTTAAACGTTCTGTGACTTAAATAATTATAAAAAACTAGTAACCTAACTACTATTAATAGTTAATACCTTATTAGGCAAAATGACCAAAACTGACTATAACTTAGTTATTTCAAATGTTTTTATAGTGGCGTATCTATTATTTAAATAAATGAAACAAATTAAGATAACCTCATTTCATACCTTGTAGAATCTTGGGGATCTTCTTATAAGCCCCTAAGGCTTTGCCCCCCCTCTTTTACAACAGTGCATGTAGTTGTTGAAGCCAGAACTCCCATGTTAAGCTGCTGCTTTTTCAGGCTCATTTAGTTTTGTTTTCCCTTTCAAGCTTTTATTACACCTTTCTTAGTCCAAATGTTTTACAAAATAATCAGCGATAGTATCTGTTAAGCTGGACTAAATATTAAAAGGGCGTAAATTTGATCCAAATCGAGGAAATGGACTTGTCAATAATGCTCTGAAATTCGTAAAAAATATTTACCATTTTTTCATGACCATGGCTAAATATTAATAATTTGTTCAACAGGCTGATGAGTTTCTCAGAAAAAAATGCATTTTAGAATTTGTAGTTTTTAAAAAGTAGCATGCATTATAAGAATTGCATCCCTATAATTGTATTTTTTTGTGTTTAGTTAAGGGAATACAAAATTATTCTGTACGTTCTGTTCATAATGGGCCGTTTTGACCATGGGCCGTTTTAACCATGGGCCGTTTTGACCCGATGTTAAATTTTGGTTTCGTTTAAATAAATTCGTATTTTGATTCGGAGCATGCGCATAACCATCTTTGTAGACTGGTTTTCATGATTTTAGGCTTAATATGAGATCATTAACTAAAATTTGATACGCAAAAATGGATGCCGCCAGCAATTAAAGCCAACACTGTGGAGAGGTCTGATGACCTCTCCAATGAGTGTTTCAGGACTATTTAATTTGTTTTATGATGCATCCAAACAGAATTTATTGCGGCCCATAAGAGTGTAAGTGTACAAGACTTCATTAAGTGTTTCCAGTTTCTCTATGTTTATAACATTTTGATTATTTTCCGACAGTAAATCGTAATGCTCTCTCCGATTCGATTCGATAATCGATTTGTATTTTAATCCGATTTTACAGCACTTGTACAAAAGAAACAATGTAAATTTTTAATTCGCTGTCAACGATTTCTGTTATAAGTATTTCTTCCTTTGTACAAGTGTGTGATATTGTGTATTAATGCTATGAAAGATATTGTAATAAAATATTTTATGTTGAAAGGGGAAAACAAAGGATGTAGCTCATGCAGAATTGAGGAAGGACGGTAAGTTATGAGACTTCTTTTGAACATTCAAAAGGACCTGTTATATATTTATAAAGAACATAAAATACAAGCACATATTGTTTATTAAACGAACTAATTATTCTTAAAGAAATTTAAATGTGTCTGAAAAAGGGATCTATGAAACTGATAATTATTGATGAAAAACATTCGTTTAGTTATTTATAAAAAAACCACGTATAAAGTAATCAATACATGTTAGGTATATTTGCCGAATGAAACGGGGAAGAAACTGAATTCTGAATATAGTAACCTTACCTTATTAACTAGCTTTCATATCGATAATAAGACAGAGTTTGAATGCACTAAGGGGCGGTAATGCACTCAGGGGGCGATAAAGCACTCAGGGGAAGTAATGCACTCAGGGGCGGTAATGCATCAGACAGTCATCGAGAGGGATTCTTGCTTCCCACTCAAGGTAAAAAATATAAACTAACTGTGTTATAACAAGAATTGAACAAACAATTCTTTAACAGGTAAATTTCTCCGGAAAAAAATATCTGCGACATTCAAGAATCCTTTCCTTCCATGAAAAAAAAATATGTCGGAACTCAAGTCACCATGGTGAGCCGGTGCATGTACTCTAAAATATTTCCACAATTATTGATGGTTTATTGTCAAGCCTTTGTAAAAGTCAAAAAGTCGTGTGAAAGCACCAGATCAAAGTCAAGGTCACACCGAGGGGTTAAAGGTACGAATTAAGTGCAATATATCTTTTTCTGTTGTAACTTTATCATACTTGGAGGTCGGGTTGCAATACATTTTATTTTATAAATGTGGAATTTTATCAACTGGAGCAGGCCATGTATAATCTGAGATTTCAGTGGTCAAAAGTAAGTACAGTTTAGCTTGTCCTTGCTAGAGCCCTGTTATGCACCGAGTTACTTTAACATAATCCTTTACAAGAACTAGTAATGCTGTTATAGATAAGAGCGATTTAGCTTGTGAATTTGACACACTTTTGAAAAACCATTTGCCGGAGGAAAATGAATTACGACAAGTAAGAACCAGCTTTACGACACACTCATAGATCCATTCCCTGAAGAGTATTCAATTTTATCAATGCGTGTTATATGTTATACTGATTGCAGCGGGTAATATTTCATGTCGCGTCATTTTATTTTTCTTTAGTTTAATAGCATGTATATCCACACTTGTATTATGGTTTTAAGTGTATTGCATTTCGTATATCATCTTTATTTGAACGGAGATTTAGGGTACTCAAGTTTTGATGTTATATCCTGTTTTGTGTGTTTTGAAGGTACCATGTTTTGAGTGTTTTGAAGATACCATGTTTTGTGTGTTTTGAAGATACCATGTTTTGAGTGTTTTGAAGATATTGATATTCCAGTATCACGGACTACTGTTACAGTCGTTTCAATGCATTCCAGTGATTGTTTGTTTGTGTTGCTTTTATTATTTTTATAATCATCACTATTATTTGTTGAAACCTCTTATAGATACTAGTTTCTGAGCCCAGATCCCGCTTAAAAGCTAAAAGAATATGTTTTGTTAATATTTTCATTGAATGAGATGTCGTGCATATGATGAACTTAAAGTGATGTTGTCAAAAATACTTTGGATTTAATTTAAAAGTCAAGGTCAAGAACAAACTGTCCTTGCATTACATAATTCCAATTGCTGAGTATGTTCGCTAGAATTTTATCAGCCATACCATGACCTGGAAACCACAACCTTATTTGATGATTTCCTAAATGGAAGATGAGAAAAAAAGGATTTTCTTCTTTTTATTAAAAATATTGATAAAAAATATTAAAGGCATTCTTTCTCAAATCAGTGTTGTGTTTGGGCCTAAAAGTGCGATAGGTGTGAATTTACTTCAGTTAGTAAGTGTAGGGCGAGATATAAAATGCATCTAATCTAAGTATGTTTACAGGTGAATAAATTAAAATTGTTTACACGCTAATAGTTAACTTGTAGGCGGTTTAATGGGTAAAATATTAAAGGGGCTGTGCTCCAGATGACAAAAAAAAGAAAGTTTTCTTGTATTATAAATTTCTTGTAATATTTATGATTATTGCTTAAAAAATAACCTACTGACAAAAAATAAGTCAAATAATTACATTATAAATTGATTGTTTTCCCTTTCAAAGTGCTATACCGTAATGCGACGGTATAACTATATCGTATGAGATTTAAAGTAAATATCTGTAATATCACATGCGGCGATGGTGGTGACAGTAAAAGTGTTGGAAATATTTTGTTAACATGAAGGTCCAGAGTTCAAATCAGGCTGGAGCGAAAATATTTTTTTTATTCTATTTTGACTTTTTTAATCAGTTTTGAAGTAAAATATTATGTTGTTATAATCTCACGGCATCTAAAAATATGATTTATGAAAAGAAAATTGTTTATGTCAAATCTGGAGTACAGCCTCTTTAAAACCAAAATTTCACACTTTGTGCAGATGAAAAGATCGACTGAACTGTGTGTTACACCTGAGATTATTCTATCACTGAAAACGTTTCCTATTTGCATGAATTTGCTTGAATAAAAGTAAATCAAAGAAGATAAATAGTTTCGGTTTCATTATTGGCGCATATGTATATCAACAACTTTGTGTAAACCATATTGTCTTGATGAATTGGACACTGCATCTAAATCAAACTGGATTTCAGCCTAAGAAGTTTCTTTAAATAAAGTCAAATATTTTATGGAATTTTTCACAAAAATAAATCTGCCATATAGAAAAAGGTTCCGTCCATTACTTTTCGTTACTTTATTTTAGAATTGTGTGTTTAAATGTAAATAACTCGATCTTCTAATAGCTCTTTTGTGTTGTTCATGAAAAAAATATATATAAGGTAAAATCTGACAATTCGTATGATATAAAGTAGGTTTGTTGGTAATTGAAACCCCAAAACACGATGCACGAAAAACACAACAGAATATAAAAGATTTTACATTTGCTTTATATTTTTGTGTAACTAAATGAAAGGTTGACAATTTTAATGTTATATCTCGAGTGATAAAACTTACAATGTACAGTGGTTTGTCCGTGTATGTCACGCATTCTCATACAATGATAAATTTATCTTTAATGTTTGGAAAGTAATATAAATGTCGCCAACTGATGTGAGCATTTTACACAATTAACTTGTAGCGGAATGTCATTATTTGATGAAACTGTTCAAACTAAAAGCAACACTCTAGCTAAGAATAAAACTAACAGATCTATGATGCTTATACGTTCACGCGGGTAATATTTTTAATATTAAGTATATGATACTGTCTCTGTCAATACCATTAGTTTTGAGAAAGCATGACAGAGCGTTCTGCATGGTAAGCTCTAGCAATAAACTTTGATATTGTTAATCAAGAACGACAACTTATCATCTGACTTAATGTATAAGTAATGTGCAGTAGTTTCCCTTAAAAAGATTAGTCTGGTCAAAATACAAGAGAAAATGTTTCTCAACCTCAGCATAATTAAATCCACAGAACATAACCCTTCTTCACATGATTATCAAATATATCATAATCTGTCAGTCTTTATTCTTAGTGGCAATATGTCACATCTTACTGACACAACACTGGGCGTTCATACTTTGGTAAGTTTATTAAACATAGTTTTCACATTTAAAATGTGACTTGAAAGTATTGTATGTTCTTAATTTCTGTACGTTTTGAATTTAATTTGAGCATAATCTTGCATATAGCTCCAAAGAACTTTTTTCTGCTTCTAGCAAAGTTATGGCAGATTTGAAGAAAGATTAAACCATATTATTCTAATATCGATTGACCGACTGTTTCGACAGAAGGTATTATCCTGTAAAACACACGTTTCGTAAGTCTGTCATTGTCCATGTCCATGAAAAAAGCTTAAATGCTAATATGCAGCTTAGATGATACTATTGTCATTTAACAAGCCGATAAATCCGGTACTATCGTATTTATGAATAAAAGTGATTACATAGAAGAAGTAAACAGACAACTTAACGACGAAAAGTATTATGAAAAATTAGAAAATGATCCTTCCGACATCGTCTACACCAACATCACAAACTGTGTTGAAGACCTTTCCGGTATAAAGGAAGAATTCGACACTTTTCAAAGAAATAGTCTTCAGTATGAGACGTTAAACCGAGGTCCCATGTATCAGTGCTTTACACTGAGCATGTAAAAGAACCAGTGGTGTCTCTGGAATGAGATGCTTTCTGTATCTTGCAATACCCCCATAACATAAAATAACTAATCTCTTCAGGGGGCGTCGGTCATATGGGCAACCGGTACCGACGGTAAATAAGCTCAAATAGATAGAGAGAGATTTCAAAGAATATTACGACTCCTAGCTTTGATTCACAAAGAATATAATGATAAATACCCGCTAGGATATCCTGTTAGATCTATTGTTTCTGGTTATAACTCACACACAGAACACCTGTCTAAATAATTAGATTCCGTCCTTAAACCACCGATGCAGAAAGTACCGTCGTATATTAAAGAAACGTCGGATTTTATATCAAAGATAAAAGACATTAGGTTAAGCCCAAATAGCTCCTACTATTTAGTCACTTTAGATGTTACCTCTCTTGACACAAACATTCCCCATGAGAATGGTATTAAAGCATGTAAACACTTCCTCAATAGTTCTGCGGGTAATACTAATTCCACTGAAGATATTTGTAAACCTGTAAGATTAGTTTTGGAAAATAACCATGTTCAATTCAATGGTAAACATTACATACAGAAGATGGGAACAGCGATGGGAATTGCGATGGCCCCCGCTTACGCCTCTCTTTTCATGGAACAGCTTGAAGAAAAGTTTTTAAAAAGACAATCCTTAAAACCATCAATGTGGTTTCGTTTTTGTTGACGATATTTTCTGCATCTGGCATCACGACATCAGTAAACATATTGCTTTTACTGATCGTCTTCATAAGTTCTACCCTACAATAAAGTTTACATCGAATACAGTTGCCGTTTTGGTATGTTAACGAAAACTGGATGTCAATAATCAATTAAAAACTGACATATATGTCAAAAAGCAATGTCCATCAGTACATGGAATATAACCCACACACCTGTAAAGACGGCATCTCGTACAGCAAGGCTAAAAGGTATAGCCGTACAATTTCGGACGATGACACATTTCAATCATCGTTAAACACCCTCCAGACTTTCTTCGTGGATAGAAAGACATCATAGAAAAATCAAAATCGTTTGATGCTATCAAACCCACTACACAGGAGGAGGCATTTAAAGTTCGGAAAGTGGACACTGATAAAAACATCATTCCATTTGTCGTTGAATATAACCCAACTTTACCCAACATTAGTGAGGTGATAAAAAAATACTGGGATTTGCTTAACCTTTCTCCTAACGACTCTGTGGAAACTCTACACAAATAAAAGCCCCTAGTATCTTTTAAAAGGCCTCGAAATAATCAAGATATCCTCATACATTCGGACATGCACGCCACTAGTTCCTTCTCAACCACACAGAGTAAAAGAACTAGATGTAGGCACCGCAACACCAATGTTCAAAATGAAACGTTTGTCAGTTCATCTGATCCTAAAAAATATATAACATGAAATGTAATGCCGATTGTTCTACAAAGAATGTATTATTACCCTTCCAGATTTTTTTCTCTTTTTTGATTGGCTATTGATCCGTCGAAAGAAATTGATATTACCGAGACAGGTAATATACACATTAAATTTCCCCTTTGGGTACCCCATGATTTAAACAACATGCGTTGTAACGATGCGCGTACGGTTCGATGTTGTAAAGTGTAAATTCCGATATACAAGCACTTTTTTTATTGTCAAATTGAATATATTTACCAGAATAGAGTAATGATAAATATTCTAATCAGTATTTGAAACAAATATGACCTCGCCAAACCTTGATATTAATCACAAAAAGTGTCTTCAACAGACTACTCCTTTTCTCTTGTTTACATTCGTTAGGTACGAAAGCAAATACTTTTTGTAGATCTACAGACAAACTATTGAAATAAAATTTATAAAAAGTTTAAGAAAATATTCTGTACTGAATGCGCGGAAGTATTAACCCAAATTTATGGCTTTCATTAAAGATATATATTTAATATTCAAACAAACAGATCACTTCTTGGAAAATACCGCTTTTCGCCAGCACAAATTATGTTGTGACGTCATTTTGCCGTGAAAGGGTACCCTAAAGGGAATGTTATTTCGACGTTTTATTTGAAACAGCAATGATTTATTTTAAAATCGTTTTACTCGGCAGGGGAAGGGTAATAAAATTATTATTTGGGTTTATGAGTGATATATGTAGATATATTACCTGCCAAGATAAAATATCACCCTCGCCTAACGGCTCGGGTGATATAAAATCTTGGCAGGTAATATATCCACATATATCACTCAAAAACCCAAATAACATATAATATATCCCATAACGTGCAAGAGATGCAACAAACAATACGTCGGACAAACTAAACAACAGGTTTGTAAACGTTTGAATAGCCATAGATAGGACGAGTTTTCTTTTATGCCTGTAGAAGTTGTTGTAGATGACATGGAGCAATTGTTGAAAAAGACATATTAGATACACAAATTAAAAACGTTAACACCCAATGGACTTAATGCCAGTGTGTTATATACTTGATAATTTAGACATCTACCGATGTCTTTTGATATATACACGTATTACGTTTGTTTCTTATTCATGTCTTTTTGCTAATGTATATAAAATTATTTAAGAAACTTAGCGTCATTTATGATCTGTAATTAATAAATTAATTTATTAATACAATTTATCATGTACGTCATATCGTTGATTTCGCTTTCAAGGTCATAGGCAAAATACCACAAGCAGAGTTGGCGAAAAAATACAGCTGGTAGTGCTCTCAAACCAATCTGCCACTTGGTTATTAATCCGTACGCACGAAAATGAGCTGGCGTAAATGTTGCGTATACTATGGTTTATTTCTCTGTCGATGTCATGAAGAAATACTTCACACAGCATCATGTCTCTATCCAAAAGGTCAAAGTATAAAGGCAGTAAACGCAGTCTTATTGTTCCTGATTAAACTATTGCAAGTAAAAATAAGATCCTCACACGATCTCTTTGATCTAAATCCATTTTGCTCATCAGCCACCAAGTTATTGTCATTCAAATATTTAGTCACTCTCATACTGATAAAAAGTAAGTGTATAACTTTGATATACTTTACAAAAGCCGCATTCCCTGATAGTGTAACGGTATTCTGAGTTCCGGTTCTTTAGAATTAGTCAAAGTATGGCTTTTCTCCACAACGCCGGTGTAACACTTGAGTCTAATATCAACTGAAATGAATATTTAAGTACATAAATGACGGACGGGAACTTCAGTACATCCTATGGTATCTTATCCATGCCGTAGGTTGATCCTGACGACTGTTGCAATTTTCCTAGTAGTTACAATATCATTGAATTCTTTATTCTGATGATACAAGGAGCACTAATGTTCATTTCTAGTAACTGTTGGTGTGTTTTGACTTGCGCAAAGTGGACTTCATCGTAATCACTATCGTCGATACGGTTGTATATGCTGAAAGTCCGTCTTCTACTTTTCCCTATTAATGTTGCCATTACCAATGCTTTCAACAGGAATATGTTTTTCTTGTTTTGATCCTTGATTTTTAATTTTCCTTCAAAGCCCCTTAGGTCTTTGCGTGAACATTTCTTCTATCTTGATCACTTTGAATCGTCTATAATTACGCTCAGTTTAATGCAGGGGTATATCGAAATCATTCCATGTTAATATATCCCTGGCGTAATTGTGACCGCTGGCGATAATTACCTGTAGATTGTAAAACAAATGCTTTGAAATTCTTTGGTGTTCATAGCATTCCATAATTTATTGTAGATCGTCATTCCAGTATGTTTTTATGACCTTCCGTCGTCGTTTGCATTGAATTCTATATAGCAAGTGTTGCAAAAAGGTGGATATCAATGTATAATAATTAAAACAATTTTAAGTGCCTGTATGTTCTAAGTAAAAACTTTTGAACATGGTTCTTCTTTCATTTTCCAATATGTTTTTTTTTAAACTGAGCCAGTTAAATGTATATAAATTGCATCATCTGTTGATTTAGGAGTTTGACCCTTTAATGCGAAATACCACCAGTACTACATAGAAAACTGCATATTTTTGTCTGTCTTATGTGACTTAATAAATAAACTGTGAAAATAAATTTGACGGTCCAGTTAAAATTTAGACTGTGGCTCTACTGGTCAGTAAATATTCATCTTCGAAGTGAAAGCAGTCTGTTACTCCTACGTTTTTACAAAATTTTACTTGACCGTTATACATCTTGGTTATTCTTTTTCATAAATATAACTTATCAAGCAGTAAAATAGGAAACTAAATGAAAGGTACTTAAAAGAAAAATAACTATCGAAAATATCAGGGAAAAGGAAGGAATATAGTAAATATAAATTATCAGCGCAGCTTTCCAGCGAAATAATATGTTACTGTTCAATTACTTGATAGACAATCAATACCAAACTATTTCTATTATTATATAGAGTTAATTATTAGGCATTTTGATAATTTTAAACTGAACTTTATACATATGTTTCAAACTGATCGATCACCCAATTTGTGCGGTAAATAGAAACAATTTATGTTGATCCTTTTCTGCGCAGTAAACGATGGCTGGAAACGTTGGCTAGAAAACATTTCCACGCATTGATTTAGCTTTGGTCACATAAGAATTTATCTTAATTTTCAACACATTGATTTAGCTTTGGTCACATAAGAATTTATCTTAATTTTCAACACATTGATTTAGCTTTGGTCACGCAATATCTGAACTTATCTTAATTTCAAAAACATATTTAACTCTTTAATGTCTTCTTGAATTTATTGTGAAATCTTCTCCAAATAGAACAAAACATTCAAACTTATCTTTGTTAAGTCTTATCATAAAACGAACTGATAACTATGAATGTTGAAAAATACACTTTCAAAATTTTCTTTTAAAGGGGTTCCGTTATTTATCGTTTATTCCGACATATACTATTTTAACTATTTAAACAACACATTTACCAACTGAATGTTACACTCCCATTGAAAGACAATAATAACCACATCTTTACTTTAAACTTCAAGAAGAAAATCAATTCACAGAATTTCGAAAAAAAATCCCACAAGAATGCATATATATATGCATATATAAATTAGGTTACAATTGTCAAGGTCATGTTGCCAATTCACTTATATCAATCTCAACATGTTACCTATATTCTGAATCTACTACCGGAAAACTAGGTTATATTATTGTAACAGTAAAACATTTTTTAATTTCTATTGAAATAATAACGACACTTTTCTTTTTAAATCCTAAAAAGAAACAAAAGAAAACTTCTGAATTTTGTCAAAATAAAGAAAGAAGAAAAAGAAAGAAAAGAAAAACAGAAATGGGCACAAATGTCATTGTGGCAACTTAGTTAAATCAATCTCAACGTGTTACACACACATTGAATCTAAAACGGGAAAAATAAGTTATTTTAATAGCAACACAAATTAATATTTGTGATTGAACATGTTCTGTATTCGTGGTAATGCTACTTTAATAATTTGGCGAACGTGAGAAACATGTTATCTGTTTAAACAAAATTTTCTAATTTGAACCATTTTGAGATATATAACTGGAAAAGTTCAGACGTTTCGACATATTTCGAAACCAATCAGCTGTCAAACATGTGGTAAAGTTTGGTTCCGACATTGGCCTAATTACATACTACTTAAAACACCTATATTTTCCGTATATAAGGAGATAGTATACAAATAAAAGCTTCTCTACTAGAAATTCATTATCTGTAGAGATAGAAGCACCGTTAAGACAATAAGTTCGGCGACATTCGCGTGACGGAGCTGAAAAATAAAGTTCAGCAAAATCTCAGTAACGAGAATGACCACCTCAAGCTGCACACACGTCTTGCATTATCGTCCTGTAACATAGCCTGAGGGGCTATCCTCCAAGAGAGGATATGAGCTGTCATGATTTCATCTCGATACCTCTCTGCATTGAGGTTACCATAAATAACATAAAGATCAGTCCTTTTGTGAAAAGAGAATCCGCCCCCATACCATCACACACCACCACTAAGTGTTTTCACTCACGAACGTTAACGTCAGAAAACCGTCGACATGTGCGCCTGTACACAAGTATGCGGCCACCATAATGCTGCAAAGAGACCATTGACTCGTCATTGAAAAACACAGAAGACCACTGTGGAACGTGGGCGTCCTGACCTCGGTCTGTTCCATACCGTTCCTGTTTGCTTAAACCTCCGATGTAATCTGCAAATTACTGACAGACTGACATTAAGTCTGTTCGCCGTCATTACGAAGGGAAATTCTTTCATCGGCCCTATGACCATAGCCTTTTCTTCTAAGGTGAGATCACGGCATTGTAGCCAAACTGTGCATGCAAATTATGTAGCGATGAAGGTACACGAAAACCTTGTGTGACATACATAATCATCATTTCCATTCTTATCGTGAAAACATGGAAAACACCAACAATTTCACGAAAAGCACAAAAATCTCAGTGCACCTTTCGTCACACATGGACAGACTGGTTAACTAATGATCTGAATAGATTATTACGTATATAACAACAGAATCTTGGTGTTCCCTGAATTGTTTTGAGTAGCTTATAACAACCTAGAAACTCAATCGCAGAACTAAATCTCATAAATCTCATAGTCAATTTCTTCTGAATGTCCCACGTTAAAAAATTCAAATTGAAGTCGCAGCATTATGATAATACAATGCTTCATTTTCATTAATTTAAAAAAAGGTTAAGAGTATATTTTACGATGTTTCTATACGGGTAAATTCTTAAAATTGAATTTTAACTTCTTGATATTGCTATAGACAAATGTTGTTTACAAACATTATGAGGACCACACACGCGTGCATACACGTACGGAAATAGACCCATTTCTAGGAAACATTAGCTTTTAGTTTACATGTATACTTACAACTTAAATGAGCAACCATCTGATTGAATGTGTGTTGGCGAGTCTATATTTATCCTTTGCTAAAAATACTTCGTTCTATTTTATGAACAAAATTTGCGCAGCAAGCAACGCATAAGCTATAAAGCTGTAGGGCTTCTCTGCTTCACATTACTTCGTGTTACAAGGCTGAAACTTGTGTTCACTGGCATTCTAACTGTAAGTCGTGCTTTATTTGTACTATTAATTCTCAAAATATTTAGGGAAGTTTTCATTCCATAGTTCTGTACAATTATAATGGTAACATTTACGTTTAGAACTTTACATCCACCATTTACTTTATTTATACTTTATCTAGGAAATTAGCGAAGCCACAAAAGATAACAAAAATGCGTTTACCTCTCTTTTTTCTTTCTTCTTTACTCATGAGACAAGCAGAAAACTAACTGAAGTTGATGGCATTAAGGTGCATCTTTGCAACGCTAATACATATTAAGAATTTTCGTTTTATTTTGAACAAGTTTGATATATTCTCGTTTATCAGAATGCGTGCAACAGTTACGTCTTACAAAGGTATTAAACCATTTCTTTTGTATTGCCAAAGTAATAATAGTTCCGTATTATCTAATTTCCTGATAGTTCTTGTTAAACATATTTACAAATTTAATCTAAATGCACAATTTCATCTAATAAAGAAAATTAATGATAAGAATTAGGGAAAGGCTTACGTTTGCAATTACTGATGTCTGATTATTGTTTATCTCAGAAATACAGATTCTGGTACTAGACAATTAGCACGCTTTCGCTGATTTTATCCTTACAGTAAGTATCGACGATGGCCATGCAGTTCGATCATGGCCTGAGTTGTTTGCTTTTCAGTAAGCGAGATTTAAAATAAATCCTATCGGTCTATCAAATTGAAGAAACGTGTATATTTTTTGACATTAAGCAAGGTATCGTGCGATGGTCACTCCTACTTATGTCTAAATTCATTAAGTTTTTGAGAGGTCTTGATGTACAATTTGAGGATGGATAACAATTTATTACAAATGGACACTTGATACCTAAGTGAAAAAAACTTTAAACAAATTTTCTTCATTACATTATGTTTTTTTTATTTGATAGAAAATAAGCCAGTAAGATATATATTCAGTACATCATCGGGAACTTTAAGAGTATATCTTATTATTTCTTGTTTGTTTCGTTTCACCATTTAATTAGGAAACATTATCATCGTAGCTAGAATCATAGAACATTTCTCTCGACGCAGCCCTGTGCTTTTAGAAGTATGTATGTTCATACTCTAAGTTCAAAATATTGAATGACTATTGTTAATTTCTATTATCATTGTTATCAGCATTAAGAAAAAACTTTATAAAAATGCTATGCAAAATCTGAGGTAAAATAACATGACATGTACATCTCAGAAACTTTTTGTTGGTCCGTTTCGGTCTGCTTTTCATAAAAAATACGTGTTCCTATGTAAGTTCATATCCTGATAAACGTAATGTAAAATTATATAATGCTTAACAATGATATGCTCTGTAACATCATGAAAAGCTTAAGTTGGAAGACGTCACATTTATAAAGCTTATGTGTACTTCAGTACGTATAAAGTTAACTTCGTGGTTTAATTATATGTCCTTGTATTTAAAAGATATGAGCAAGTGGGTATGGGCCGGTGCCCTTGTCAAGATAAAAGATCACCCGACCTGGCTGTGGTTAAAGCTAATTAATACTTGAGATTCTTTTGTAAAAAAAAAAGTTTAAGATTCATTTGAACGAATCTCACGATAGCGTAATACGTGAAACAACAGCTATTAAAGCGACTGTCTCACAGAATTTATGTTTTTTTTTTCTTTACAACTGAAGAAAAGTTAATATACTATGGGAAAAAACATACTATTTTCTTTCTATACACCATGAAAACTGGGGAAAACAGTTCTGTTACCATCAGGATTCCCATTCGGTCAGTAAAATATAGACCAACGGTCTACACCACTGAACCACAGAGTCTATTTATGATATAGTTCGTGAAAATTAAATTCATAATCAAAGTATTTACCCCGTGACAAACGGGTAATTTTTTACCGATAAAAGTGTGTAAATCTTTATATTGTGATGTTTTTTGTTACAAACAAAAAGTGGTTTATAACTTAATTTAGATATGTTCTTCACAATTACAGCTAGAAATTCTAGATCTATAAACATTTTTGTTTTCATCGTCGGCCCATCTGTGAAGCAGTCGCTTTAAAATCAATCATGTACTACTTCAGTAAAAAGTTTTTAAAGGTCAGTTCAAGTTTTATTTAAAATTTTAATTTCGTTCTTTTTCCTTGTTCTAAATTTCTACTAATCAATATTAAAATTGATGGTCAGAAAGTTTCAGACAGGCAATTTTCTTCGTTTTTTTATCTATTGTTAAAGATGTATCCATTTCTTGTCTTTTTTATTCTTAATGTTATGGTCTAGTGCATACCTTCCTATAATTATATAAATACAACCTCTGACAACTGCCTCAGAGAATCGATTCTTTGGCTCAGTGGTTAGAGTGTTGGTCTTCGAAGAACTAAGATCGGAGTTCGAATCCGACTCTGGGTTGTGTATTCTAATATGTATTGCATCTTTCTGTTACTGACTTTCATGTTCGTAAGATTGGGACTCTTCCAGGATGACCTCTCCTGGACTTAGTTGTAAAAAATAAAGAAAAAAAGAAAACAGAATCTTTCAAGATTTCTGTCCGATCTTCTGATCTAAAAATACACAACACCATTCGTTACCATAGAAGATGACTTTCTCAAGAGAGGATGTGTTACGGAATTCCTTTGATCATTTTTTGTATTATTTTCTATTTTAGTCACCCAGACGCCTTATATTTCAATGGTTGACACTCTCAATGGCCACTGCGGCAGTGAAGTATGGCGCTATTGGAGGAACTTTAACCGTCTGCGGAATACTGCTTTATCTCATGCAGTACAAAACCGCTGTGAGACATTCAGATTTTACAACAAATTATGAAACTGACAGGAGTTCTTCTGCAGAGCACGCAGACGACAACAGATTCTTATTTCACGTGGACAAATACAAGCTGAGAGATGATACTCTTGAATTATCAGGAAAGTTTAACGGGTCTGAACAATCTAAACTAAATACCATTCTCATAGAAGGACTGTCATATCTTACAAATCAAGCCAAACCTTTTATAATATCGGATGAAAAGTTGGAAAAATCATACTTTAGAAATGATTATCTTTTCTCAGTTGACAGAAAAGTTAAAGAAGTTAGTTGTAGTTCTTTAATAAAAGGAGATAAAGGTGAGATAACAAGAGCAGAAAATATATCATCAAAATATCCTAAAGTATCTATTTCACCTAAAAAGTATATACAAATGGCCGAAAATTGCTCTGCCTTTGTGAAAGACAGAGGATACATTATAGATTCTCTGACAGAAGTTGAAAATAATTTTCCTATCGCATTTAGTATACTCATGTACAAAGATGTTGAACAAAGTGAGAGACTACTACGAGCTATTTATAGACCACAAAATTTATACTGCATACATGTAGATTCTAAAAGTTCAGAAGACATATTTAAAGCTATTTCAAATATTGCAAACTGTTTTAAAAATGTGTTCATATCGAGTAAACGTTTTAACGTGGAATGGGGAACCATGACTGTTTTAGAACCAGACTTGTTATGTATGGAAGAACTATGGAACAAAAGTAAAACCTGGAAGTATTTTATCAACCTCACAGGACAGGAATTTCCGTTACGAACTAATTATGAGCTTGTGCAAATTTTGAAAGCGTACAACGGTGCTAACGATTTAGAGGCTACCATAGAAAGGTTAGTTTGCAGGGTCCATTTCCTGTTCTGATACCCCGCCTGAAATAGAGATCTCCTTTATTTCTAATGATATTTGTACTATATATATGAACTTTTTTGTGCTTTCTGAACAGGACTCTGTTTCTTGAAAAATTGAAATTGTGGACACTGTTATAAGAGAAGTAAAGTCTTGAAATAAAATCAAATGTTTCAGTGCACTTTCGACAAGAAAAATCTGCCATGGATAGGTAAAAAGAGGTATTTATATCAGTTTAATTTACTTGATGCGTTATTTGAAAACTGTATGTTAAGATGTAAAAATGTAAAAATATATCACAATATCAGACTTTGAAAGACGATGATAATACTTATAAGCATAAGCACGGAATGTTTTTTATACTTTGCTGTTCTACTCGAACTTATTATCAGTCTATGTTTCGTCCAAGAAAGTGTTTATAAAACGGAATCATTTTTCCAAATCAAATGTCAATAAAATGAAAAAGAAATATATGCAATTTATAGGATAACTTAAGTTAGCAATTTCATGGTCAACACATTTCTAAACAGGGCTGTACAAACTTCGTCCTCTCGACCTAAATTAAACCTCCAAAAACCCAAAAAAGTAAAATAAGTACACAAGAACTATCACTGAAATATAACAGTGCTTCCGAAGTGGTATTTTGACCTTTTAGCGTTGGAAAAGAGAAGATAAATTGTAGATTCTTAAAAAAAAACAAGGACAGTTGTTTGCAAACATGAACTAAATCTATTCCGTAATAAGAGAGTTATGGCGAGTATTCAGGGGTCAAGGTCGGATAGATATATGTCAGTGAAGAGGTTCTGTCCAAAGAGGTGCTGTGTATGAAGTATATCTATATACATGTACCATGTAGGAAGTTATGGGCAATGTAAAAGGACTGACAGACGGACACGTCAAAAACTGTATGCCTCTCCTTGGGGGGGGGGGGGGGGGCATAAAATATAGATTTATGTGAGGCTTATTTTGAAAGTAAATAAAATAAGGATATATTTCTTTTAAACTGAAAATGTAATTAAATAAATTTATCTTTGTGAGTTGCACATTTTCTTACAATGATTTATTAAGCTAAAATCAAGGAAAAAATATTAAGGAAATAATATAAATTTCTCTTATCGATTTGAGCATTGTTCAGACCTTAGTAGCAGTGGTATGCCATTATTTGTTCAAACTGTTCAAACATAAAGCAACACCGTAGCTGACACTGATAACCAGGTTATGCGGAAAGAATATAGTCATCATTACTGTAAAGGGCTCACCTGTGTATACCTGTTAAGAAAATGGATTTATCATCAAAAGTAGTGAGCTCATTGTTGTTTAAAAGTGATCTGTTCCCGAATTAGATGTAGAAATTACCAAGAAATATAGTTTAAACCATTTGTTGACTTTCAGAATAAAACAGCCTGACCATATTCTATGTTTCATGGTTGCAAAATGTGTCCTATAAATTGTTAACAAGCCAGATGTGGACAACCGAAACCGACAACTTAATAAAATGAACGCTGAATTTCTTTACTCTTTAACATCTCATTTATAGCATTACGTTTCTATTTGCCGATACATGTTTTGATATTTCATTTACTTCAGGGCCAATAAAGATAGGTGGCAAGGTGTGGGCCCACCGCCGCACGGCATAACCCCTGTTAAGGGGTCAGTCCATATTATTGCAAGCAGGGGTTATGTGGATTATGTTTTACATGACCAAAGAGCGCATGATTTTTTGAACTGGACCAGACGTACCAAGGTGCCTGACGAGACATTTTTCGCGTCATTGAACCATAACCCAGCACTTGGAGTACCGGGCTCTTACAAAGGTTTGACAATGTATAAAACATTAATTAGACCTTTAGTATTCAAATCTAAAATCAGAATACAATATTTAGCAAGTTAAAATTTCTCCTGAAAGAAGAGATGTGAAGAGGAATCAACATATAGGAGAAGAAAAAAGTCTTCTTCATTAACCAGTGCAGACCATTCATGATTTGCTTATTGATAGGTAAAATCTAAAAAAGCATACCCAAAATATTGATAATTTGCTTCGTCCTAATTAAGCGATGGATAAGTCTATTGTAAAGAGACGGCAGACTGACTGAAGTAGACATTGTAGAAAATTTTAATAAGATTTTATATTATGTGAAAGGCAACACTTCTTCGTCCAATATTTTCAGGTTACCCGGAAACGGAAATGAAAGAAAATATTAAGCCATTTGTAGCACGATTTAAAAATTGGGGAAACGGCAAATACGATTGGCCGTGCAAAGGGCAGCGTGTGCGCATGATTTGTGTGTTCGGGACAGGAGACCTTCCACTCTTAGCTTCAAGACGGGAGCTGTTTGCGAACAAATTTTATTTAGATTATCACCGATTTGCTTTAGACTGTATGGAAGAATTACACTTTAATCATACCAGGGACGAATATCTTGGAAAACTGGCATTTGATGCAAGATGGTACTCAAAGTTAGGCTTCGTGCTTAACAAAGTAGAATAATTTCTTATAGAAATTTCTGATTACAATTTAAAAGAATTTTATTTCTATAAACGTGCCTTTTCTATATAATTTAAATTATATTTATTAGACACAAAAGTGCCATATGAAATATTTTTTGATTTTTAAATAAATAATACTACACATGTATTTATTTAACATGGGTTTTTGTTGTTGGTGATATACGATAGAACAATGTTATTCCACCTATCTAATATACATGAAATTATAAAATGTCATCTCTTGCTTTATGAATGTACAAAGAGCCTACCTTTGTATTTGCATACAATAGTACTCGTAATACAACAGTATAACTTTAGCAACAAAATAACAGTATCAGTAATTAAAAAAACGGCTTTATTTATTTCAATGTAATAGACCACCAAGCAATGAAATCTGTGCAAATGTCAGGCTGTTTCATAAATGCTTTCAAATATATTTATTTTCCTTTTTGCAGACTACTATCACTTAAGCAATCGTTTATTATTCCGATCTTTCCACCAGTGACTTGTACACGTACGTATATAATTTATATAAAACACCAGCTGTTAGGCAATTCCGTGTAGGGTTTGTAACATCACGTATTGCCAAACCACAAAACTCACCGGTGAAGTTTAGAATATAATTCACGTAAACAGTTAGGTGTATAGACAGACAGACAAAGAGAATTTAACAAGAAAAAAACATGTTGCCAAGATATGTATAATAGTAATTACAAAATGGTGCTACCGACTTATAAATTAGATTTTCTTACCATTTCATTGGTCAAAGCAGAGGAAACGAAGAACAAATGAAAGTCGTCAATTACTACTTTTGAACTGTTTTTTTTTTCTTTTGAATTTGTTTGACTAACTTTTGCTCTAACACTCAGCTTCTAATACAATCACCAATGTAAACAGGTACTGGCAAAATCAAATCAGCATGCAAGTGAATAAGGATTTGTAGTTTAACAGAACACCTATATTTATTTACCAAAAAAAAGTTATTTTTGCAAATAATAAAGAATACCATATCTATTTTTTCAAATAAAAAAACCTGATGCATTACCGCCCCATTGTGTTGTTAATATGGGGCCATTTTCACTAAAAGTTATAGTATCAAATTTGCGACGTATCAATAATCAATTTAAATCGAATAATTGTAGGTGGTCATGTTATATCGGTGATAATCGATATTCATTTCCGAGGTTGCAAGGGAAGTTACTCTTTGAGGGAATCTGTTTTAGCAGAAATACATTTGACATTGTAAATGCATTAAATAACATGTATTTAAACTGTATAAATGAGTGTTTCAGGACTATTTAATTTGTTTTATGATGCATCCAAACAGAATTTATTGCGATAAAAGTGGCCCATAAGAGTGTAAGTGTACAAGACTTCATAAAGTGTTTCCAGTTTCTCTATATTTATAACATTTTGATTATTTTCCGACAGTAAATCGTAATGCTCTCTCCGATTCGATTCGATAATCGATTTGTATTTTAATCCGATTTTACAGCACTTGTACAAAAGAAACAATGTAAATTTTTAATTCGCTGTCAACGATTTCTGTTATAAGTATTTCTTCCTTTGTACAAGTGTGTGATATTGTGTATTAATGCTATGAAAGATATTGTAATAAAATATTTTATGTTGAAAGGGGAAAACAAAGGATGTAGCTCATGCAGAATTGAGGAAGGACGGTAAGTTATGAGACTTCTTTTGAACATTCAAAAGGACCTGTTATATATTTATAAAGAACATAAAATACAAGCACATATTGTTTATTAAACGAACTAATTATTCTTAAAGAAATTTAAATGTGTCTGAAAAAGGGATCTATGAAACTGATAATTATTGATGAAAAACATTCGTTTAGTTATTTATAAAAAAAAAACTTTAAAGCAATCAATACATGTTAGGTATATTTGCCGAATGAAACGGGGAAGAAACTGAATTCTGAATATAGTAACCTTACCTTATTAACTAGCTTTCATATCGATAATAAGACAGAGTTTGAATGCACTAAGGGGCGGTAATGCACTCAGGGGGCGATAAAGCACTCAGGGGAAGTAATGCACTCAGGGGCGGTAATGCATCAGACAGTCATTGAGAGGGATTCTTGCTTCCCACTCAAGGTAAAAAAATATAAACTAACTGTGTTATAACAAGAATTGAACAAACAATTCTTTAACAGGTAAATTTCTCCGGAAAAAAATATCTGCGACATTCAAGAATCCTTTCCTTCCATGAAAAAAAAATATGTCGGAACTCAAGTCACCATGGTGAGCCGGTGCATGTACTCTAAAATATTTCCACAATTATTGATGGTTTATTGTCAAACCTTTGTAAAAGTCAAAAGGTCGTGTGAAAGCACCAGATCAAAGTCAAGGTCACACCGAGGGGTTAAAGGTACGAATTAAGTGCAATATATCTTTTTCTGTCGTAACTTTATCATACTTGGAGGTCGGGTTGCAATACATTTTATTTTATAAAT
The DNA here is from genome assembly GCA_012932295.1 of Cyclina sinensis. NCBI lineage: Eukaryota > Metazoa > Mollusca > Bivalvia > Venerida > Veneridae > Cyclina > Cyclina sinensis. Next base: position 3,463,437 of record JAAONU010000002.1, on the reverse strand, counting down.
GTGGAATTTTATAAACTGGAGCAGGCCATGTATAATCTGAGATTTCAGTGGTCAAAAGTAAGTACAGTTTAGCTTGTCCTTGCTAGAGCCCTGTTATGCACCGAGTTACTTTAACATAATCCTTTACAAGAACTAGTAATGCTGTTATAGATAAGAGCGATTTAGCTTGTGAATTTGACACACTTTTGAAAAACCATTTGCCGGAGGAAAATGAATTACGACAAGTAAGAACCAGCTTTACGACACACTCATAGATCCATTCCCTGAAGAGTATTCAATTTTATCAATGCGTGTTATATGTTATACTGATTGCAGCGGGTAATATTTCATGTCGCGTCATTTTATTTTTCTTTAGTTTAATAGCATGTATATCCACACTTGTATTATGGTTTTAAGTGTATTGCATTTCGTATATCATCTTTATTTGAACGGAGATTTAGGGTACTCAAGTTTTGATGTTATATCCTGTTTTGTGTGTTTTGAAGGTACCATGTTTTGAGTGTTTTGAAGATACCATGTTTTGTGTGTTTTGAAGATACCATGTTTTGAGTGTTTTGAAGATATTGATATTCCAGTATCACGGACTACTGTTACAGTCGTTTCAATGCATTCCAGTGATTGTTTGTTTGTGTTGCTTTTATTATTTTTATAATCATCACTATTATTTGTTGAAACCTCTTATAGATACTAGTTTCTGAGCCCAGATCCCGCTTAAAAGCTAAAAGAATATGTTTTGTTAATATTTTCATTGAATGAGATGTCGTGCATATGATGAACTTAAAGTGATGTTGTCAAAAATACTTTGGATTTAATTTAAAAGTCAAGGTCAAGAACAAACTGTCCTTGCATTACATAATTCCAATTGCTGAGTATGTTCGCTAGAATTTTATCAGCCATACCATGACCTGGAAACCACAACCTTATTTGATGATTTCCTAAATGGAAGATGAGAAAAAATGATTTTCTTCTTTTTTATTAAAAATATTGATAGAAAATATTAAAGGCATTCTTTCTCAAATCAGTGTTGTGTTTGGGCCTAAAAGTGCGATAGGTGTGAATTTACTTCAGTTAGTAAGTGTAGGGCGAGATATAAAATGCATCTAATCTAAGTATGTTTACAGGTAAATAAATTAAAATTGTTTACACGCTAATAGTTAACTTGTAGGCGGTTTAATGGGTAAAATATTAAAGGGGCTGTGCTCCAGATGACAAAAAAAAGAAAGTTTTCTTGTATTATAAATTTCTTGTAATATTTATGATTATTGCTTAAAAAATAACCTACTGACAAAAAGTAAGTCAAATAATTACATTATAAATTGATTGTTTTCCCTTTCAAAGTGCTATACCGTAACGCGACGGTATAACTATATCGTATAAGATTTAAAGTAAATATCTGTAATATCACATGCGGCGATGGTGGTGACAGTAAAAGTGTTGGAAATATTTTGTTAACATGAAGGTCCAGAGTTCAAATCAGGCTGGAGCGAAAATATTTTTTTTATTCTATTTTGACTTTTTTAATCAGTTTTGAAGTAAAATATTATGTTGTTATAATCTCACGGCATCTAAAAATATGATTTATGAAAAAAAAATTGTTTATGTCAAATCTGGAGTACAGCCTCTTTAAAACCAAAATTTCACACTTTGTGCAGATGAAAAGATCGACTGAACTGTGTGTTACACCTGAGATTATTCTATCACTGAAAACGTTTCCTATTTGCATGAATTTGATTGAATAAAAGTAAATCAAAGAAGATAAATAGTTTCGGATTCATTATTGGCGCATATGTATATCAACAACTTTGTGTAAACCATATTGTCTTGATGAATTGGACACTGCATCTAAATCAAACTGGATTTCAGCCTAAGAAGTTTCTTTAAATAAAGTCAAATATTTTATGGAATTTTTCACAAAAATAAATCTGCCATATAGAAAAGGGGTTCCGTCCATTACTTTTCGTTACTTTATTTTAGAATTGTGTGTTTAAATGTAAATAACTCGATCTTCTAATAGCTCTTTTGTGTTGTTCATGAAAAAAATATATATAAGGTAAAATCTGACAATTCGTATGATATAAAGTAGGTTTGTTGGTAATTGAAACCCCAAAACACGATGCACGAAAAACACAACAGAATATAAAAGATTTTACATTTGCTTTATATTTTTGTGTAACTAAATGAAAGGTTGACAATTTTAATGTTATATCTCGAGTGATAAAACTTACAATGTACAGTGGTTTGTCCGTGTATGTCACGCATTCTCATACAATGATAAATTTATCTTTAATGTTTGAAAAGTAATATAAATGTCGCCAACTGATGTGAGCATTTTACACAATTAACTTGTAGCGGAATGTCATTATTTGATGAAACTGTTCAAACTAAAAGCAACACTCTAGCTAAGAATAAAACTAACAGATCTATGATGCTTATACGTTCACGCGGGTAATATATTAAGTATATGATACTGTCTCTGTCAATACCATTAGTTTTGAGAAAGCATGACAGAGCGTTCTGCATGGTAAGCTCTAGCAATAAACTTTGATATTGTTAATCAAGAACGACAACTTATCATCTGACTTAATGTATAAGTAATGTGCAGTAGTTTCCCTTAAAAAGATTAGTCTGGTCAAAATACAAGAGAAAATGTTTCTCAACCTCAGCATAATTAAATCCACAGAACATAACCCTTCTTCACATGATTATCAAATATATCATAATATGTCAGTCTTTATTCTTAGTGGCAATATGTCATATCTTACTGACACAACACTGGGCGTTCATACTTTGGTAAGTTTATTAAACATAGTTTTCACATTTAAAATGTGACTTGAAAGTATTGTATGTTCTTAATTTCTGTACGTTTTGAATTTAATTTGAGCATAATCTTGCATATAGCTCCAAAGAACTTTTTTCTGCTTCTAGCAAAGTTATGGCAGATTTGAAGAAAGATTAAACCATATTATTCTAATATCGATTGACCGACTGTTTCGACAGAAGGTATTATCCTGTAAAACACACGTTTCGTAAGTCTGTCATTGTCCATGTCCATGAAAAAAGCTTAAATGCTAATATGCAGCTTAGATGATACTATTGTCATTTAACAAGCCGATAAATCCGGTACTATCGTATTTATGAATAAAAGTGATTACATAGAAGAAGTAAACAGACAACTTAACGACGAAAAGTATTATGAAAAATTAGAAAATGATCCTTCCGACATCGTCTACACCAACATCACAAACTGTGTTGAAGACCTTTCCGGTATAAAGGAAGAATTCGACACTTTTCAAAGAAATAGTCTTCAGTATGAGACGTTAAACCGAGGTCCCATGTATCAGTGCTTTACACTGAGCATGTAAAAGAACCAGTGGTGTCTCTGGAATGAGATGCTTTCTGTATCTTGCACTACCCCCATAACATAAAATAACTAATCTCTTCAGGGGGCGTCGGTCATATGGGCAACCGGTACCGACGGTAAATAAGCTCAAATAGATAGAGAGAGATTTCAAAGAATATTACGACTCCTAGCTTTGATTCACAAAGAATATAATGATAAATACCCGCTAGGATATCCTGTTAGATCTATTGTTTCTGGTTATAACTCACACACAGAACACGTGTCTAAATAATTAGATTCCGTCCTTAAACCACCGATGCAGAAAGTACCGTCGTATATTAAAGAAACGTCGGATTTTATATCAAAGATAAAAGACATTAGGTTAAGCCCAAATAGCTCCTACTATTTAGTCACTTTAGATGTTACCTCTCTTGACACAAACATTCCCCATGAGAATGGTATTAAAGCATGTAAACACTTCCTCAATAGTTCTGCGGGTAATACTAATTCCACTGAAGATATTTGTAAACCTGTAAGATTAGTTTTGGAAAATAACCATGTTCAATTCAATGGTAAACATTACATACAGAAGATGGGAACAGCGATGGGAATTGCGATGGCCCCCGCTTACGCCTCTCTTTTCATGGAACAGCTTGAAGAAAAGTTTTTAAAAAGACAATCCTTAAAACCATCAATGTGGTTTCGTTTTTGTTGACGATATTTTCTGCATCTGGCATCACGACATCAGTAAACATATTGCTTTTACTGATCGTCTTCATAAGTTCTACCCTACAATAAAGTTTACATCGAATACAGTTGCCGTTTTGGTATGTTAACGAAAACTGGATGTCAATAATCAATTAAAAACTGACATATATGTCAAAAAGCAATGTCCATCAGTACATGGAATATAACCCACACACCTGTAAAGACGGCATCTCGTACAGCAAGGCTAAAAGGTATAGCCGTACAATTTCGGACGATGATACATTTCAATCATCGTTAAACACCCTCCAGACTTTCTTCGTGGATAGAAAGACATCATAGAAAAATCAAAATCGTTTGATGCTATCAAACCCACTACACAGGAGGAGGCATTTAAAGTTCGGAAAGTGGACACTGATAAAAACATCATTCCATTTGTCGTTGAATATAACCCAACTTTACCCAACATTAGTGAGGTGATAAAAAAATACTGGGATTTGCTTAACCTTTCTCCTAACGACTCTGTGGAAACTCTACACAAATAAAAGCCCCTAGTATCTTTTAAAAGGCCTCGAAATAATCAAGATATCCTCATACATTCGGACATGCACGCCACTAGTTCCTTCTCAACCACACAGAGTAAAAGAACTAGATGTAGGCACCGCAACACCAATGTTCAAAATGAAACGTTTGTCAGTTCATCTGATCCTAAAAAATATATAACATGAAATGTAATGCCGATTGTTCTACAAAGAATGTATTATTACCCTTCCAGATTTTTTTCTCTTTTTTGATTGGCTATTGATCCGTCGAAAGAAATTGATATTACCGAGACAGGTAATATACACATTAAATTTCCCCTTTGGGTACCCCATGATTTAAACAACATGCGTTGTAACGATGCGCGTACGGTTCGATGTTGTAAAGTGTAAATTCCGATATACAAGCACTTTTTTTATTGTCAAATTGAATATATTTACCAGAATAGAGTAATGATAAATATTCTAATCAGTATTTGAAACAAATATGACCTCGCCAAACCTTGATATTAATCACAAAAAGTGTCTTCAACAGACTACTCCTTTTCTCTTGTTTACATTCGTTAGGTACGAAAGCAGATACTTTTTGTAGATCTACAGACAAACTATTGAAATAAAATTTATAAAAAGTTTAAGAAAATATTCTGTACTGAATGCGCGGAAGTATTAACCCAAATTTATGGCTTTCATTAAAGATATATATTTAATATTCAAACAAACAGATCACTTCTTGGAAAATACCGCTTTTCGCCAGCACAAATTATGTTGTGACGTCATTTTGCCGTGAAAGGGTACCCTAAAGGGAATGTTATTTCGACGTTTTATTTGAAACAGCAATGATTTATTTTAAAATCGTTTTACTCGGCAGGGGAAGGGTAATAAAATTATTATTTGGGTTTATGAGTGATATATGTAGATATATTACCTGCCAAGATAAAATATCACCCTCGCCTAACGGCTCGGGTGATATAAAATCTTGGCAGGTAATATATCCACATATATCACTCAAAAACCCAAATAACATATAATATATCCCATAACGTGCAAGAGATGCAACAAACAATACGTCGGACAAACTAAACAACAGGTTTGTAAACGTTTGAATAGCCATAGATAGGACGAGTTTTCTTTTATGCCTGTAGAAGTTGTTGTAGATGACATGGAGCAATTGTTAAAAAAGACATATTGGATACACAAATTAAAAACGTTAACACCCAATGGACTTAATGCCAGTGTGTTATATACTTGATAATTTAGACATCTACCGATGTCTTTTGATATATACACGTATTACGTTTGTTTCTTATTCATGTCTTTTTGCTAATGTATATAAAATTATTTAAGAAACTTAGCGTCATTTATGATCTGTAATTAATAAATTAATTTATTAATACAATTTATCATGTACGTCATATCGTTGATTTCGCTTTCAAGGTCATAGGCAAAATACCACAAGCAGAGTTGGCGAAAAAATACAGCTGGTAGTGCTCTCAAACCAATCTGCCACTTGGTTATTAATCCGTACGCACGAAAATGAGCTGGCGTAAATGTTGCGTATACTATGGTTTATTTTTCTGTCGATGTCATGAAGAAATACTTCACACAGCATCATGTCTCTATCCAAAAGGTCAAAGTATAAAGGCAGTAAACGCAGTCTTATTGTTCCTGATTAAACTATTGCAAGTAAAAATAAGATCCTCACACGATCTCTTTGATCTAAATCCATTTTGCTCATCAGCCACCAAGTTATTGTCATTCAAATATTTAGTCACTCTCATACTGATAAAAAGTAAGTGTATAACTTTGATATACTTTACAAAAGCCGCATTCCCTGATAGTGTAACGGTATTCTGAGTTCCGGTTCTTTAGAATTAGTCAAAGTATGGCTTTTCTCCACAACGCCGGTGTAACACTTGAGTCTAATATCAACTGAAATGAATATTTAAGTACATAAATGACGGACGGGAACTTCAGTACATCCTATGGTATCTTATCCATGCCGTAGGTTGATCCTGACGACTGTTGCAATTTTCCTAGTAGTTACAATATCATTGAATTCTTTATTCTGATGATACAAGGAGCACTAATGTTCATTTCTAGTAACTGTTGGTGTGTTTTGTCTTGCGTAAAGTGGACTTCATCGTAATCACTATCATCGATACGGTTGTATATGCTGAAAGTCCGTCTTCTACTTTTCCCTATTAATGTTGCCATTACCAATGCTTTCAACAGGAATATGTTTTTCTTGTTTTGATCCTTGATTTTTAATTTTCCTTCAAAGCCCTTTAGGTCTTTGCGTGAACATTTCTTCTATCTTGATCACTTTGAATCGTCTATAATTACGCTCAGTTTAATGCAGGGGTATATCGAAATCATTCCATGTTAATATATCCCTGGCGTAATTGTGACCGCTGGCGATAATTACCTGTAGATTGTAAAACAAATGCTTTGAAATTCTTTGGTGTTCATAGCATTCCATAATTTATTGTAGATCGTCATTCCAGTATGTTTTTATGACCTTCCGTCGTCGTTTGCATTGAATTCTATATAGCAAGTGTTGCAAAAAGGTGGATATCAATGTATAATAATTAAAACAATTTTAAGTGCCTGTATGTTCTAAGTAAAAACTTTTGAACATGGTTCTTCTTTCATTTTCCAATATGTTTTTTTTTTTAAACTGAGCCAGTTAAATGTATATAAATTGCATCATCTGTTGATTTAGCGAGTTTGACCCTTTAATGCGAAATACCACCAGTACTACATAGAAAACTGCATATTTTTGTCTGTCTTATGTGACTTAATAAATAAACTGTGAAAATAAATTTGACGGTCCAGTTAAAATTTAGACTGTGGCTCTACTGGTCAGTAAATATTCATCTTCGAAGTGAAAGCAGTCTGTTACTCTTACGTTTTTACAAAATTTTACTTGACCGTTATACATCTTGGTTATTCTTTTTCATAAATATAACTTATCAAGCAGTAAAATAGGAAACTAAATGAAAGGTACTTAAAAGAAAAATAACTATCGAAAATATCAGGGAAAAGGAAGGAATATAGTAAATATAAATTATCAGCGCAGCTTTCCAGCGAAATAATATGTTACTGTTCAATTACTTGATAGACAATCAATACCAAACTATTTCTATTATTATATAGAGTTAATTATTAGGCATTTTGATAATTTTAAACTGAACTTTATACATATGTTTCAAACTGATCGATCACCCAATTTGTGCGGTAAATAGAAACAATTTATGTTGATCCTTTTCTGCGCAGTAAACGATGGCTGGAAACGTTGGCTAGAAAACATTTCCACGCATTGATTTAGCTTTGGTCACATAAGAATTTATCTTAATTTTCAACACATTGATTTAGCTTTGGTCACATAAGAATTTATCTTAATTTTCAACACATTGATTTAGCTTTGGTCACGCAATATCTGAACTTATCTTAATTTCAAAAACATATTTAACTCTTTAATGTCTTCTTGAATTTATTGTGAAATCTTCTCCAAATAGAACAAAACATTCAAACTTATCTTTGTTAAGTCTTATCATAAAACGAACTGATAACTATGAATGTTGAAAAATACACTTTCAAAATTTTCTTTTAAAGGGGTTCCGTTATTTATCGTTTATTCCGACATATACTATTTTAACTATTTAAACAACACATTTACCAACTGAATGTTACACTCCCATTGAAAGACAATAATAACCACATCTTTACTTTAAACTTCAAGAAGAAAATCAATTCACAGAATTTCGAAAAAAAATCCCACAAGAATGCATATAAATTAGGTTACAATTGTCAAGGTCATGTTGCCAATTCACTTATATCAATCTCAACATGTTACCTATATTCTGAATCTACTACCGGAAAACTAGGTTATATTATTGTAACAGTAAAACATTTTTTAATTTCTATTGAAATAATAACGACACTTTTCTTTTTAAATCCTAAAAAGAAACAAAAGAAAACTTCTGAATTTTGTCAAAATAAAGAAAGAAGAAAAAGAAAGAAAAGAAAAACAGAAATGGGCACAAATGCCATTGTGGCAACTTAGTTAAATCAATCTCAACGTGTTACACACACATTGAATCTAAAACGGGAAAATAAGTTATTTTAATAGCAACACAAATTAATATTTGTGATTGAACATGTTCTGTATTCGTGGTAATGCTACTTTAATAATTTGGCGAACGTGAGAAACATGTTATCTGTTTAAACAAAATTTTCTAATTTGAACCATTTTGAGATATATAACTGGAAAGGTTCAGACGTTTCGACATATTTCGAAACCAATCAGCTGTCAAACATGTGGTAAAGTTTGGTTCCGACATTGGCCTAATTACATACTACTTAAAACACCTATATTTTCCGTATATAAGGAGATAGTATACAAATAAAAGCTTCTCTACTAGAAATTCATTATCTGTAGAGATAGAAACACCGTTAAGACAATAAGTTCGGCGACATTCGCGTGACGGAGCTGAAAAATAAAGTTCAGCAAAATCTCAGTAACGAGAATGACCACCTCAAGCTGCACACACGTCTTGCATTATCGTTCTGTAACATAGCCTGAGGGGCTATCCTCCAAGAGAGGATATGAGCTGTCATGATTTCATCTCGATACCTCTCTGCATTGAGGTTACCATAAATAACATAAAGATCAGTCCTTTTGTGAAAAGAGAATCCGCCCCCATACCATCACACACCACCACTAAGTGTTTTCACTCACGAACGTTAACGTCAGAAAACCGTCGACATGTGCGCCTGTACACAAGTATGCGGCCACCATAATGCTGCAAAGAGACCATTGACTCGTCATTGAAAAACACAGAAGACCACTGTGGAACGTGGGCGTCCGGACCTCGGTCTGTTCCATACCGTTCCTGTTTGCTTAAACCTCCGATGTAATCTGCAAATTACTGACAGACTGACATTAAGTCTGTTCGCCGTCATTACGAAGGGAAATTCTTTCATCGGCCCTATGACCATAGCCTTTTCTTCTAAGGTGAGATCACGGCATTGTAGCCAAACTGTGCATGCAAATTATGTAGCGATGAAGGTACACGAAAACCTTGTGTGACATACATAATCATCATTTCCATTCTTATCGTGAAAACATGGAAAACACCAACAATTTCACGAAAAGCACAAAAATCTCAGTGCACCTTTCGTCACACATGGACAGACTGGTTAACTAATGATCTGAATAGATTATTACGTATATAACAACAGAATCTTGGTGTTCCCTAAATTGTTTTGAGTAGCTTATAACAACCTAGAAACTCAATCGCAGAACTAAATCTCATAAATCTCATAGTCAATTTCTTCTGAATGTCCCATGTTAAAAAATTCAAATTGAAGTCGCAGCATTATGATAATACAATGCTTCATTTTCATTAATTTAAAAAAAAAGGTTAAGAGTATATTTTACGATGTTTCTATACGGGTAAATTCTTAAAATTGAATTTTAACTTCTTGATATTGCTATAGACAAATGTTGTTTACAAACATTATGAGGACCACACACGCGTGCATACACGTACGGAAATAGACCCATTTCTAGGAAACATTAGCTTTTAGTTTACACGTATACTTACAACTTTATTTAGCAACCATCTGATTGAATGTGTGTTGGCGAGTCTATATTTATCCTTTGCTAAAAATACTTCGTTCTATTGTATGAACAAAATTTGCGCAGCAAGGTTCGCATAAGCTATAAAGCTCTAGGGCTTCTCTGCTTCACATCACTTCGTGTTACAAGGCTGAAACTTGTGTTCACTGGCATTCTAACTGTAAGTCGTGCTTTATTTGTACTATTAATTCTCAAAGTATTTAGGGAAGTTTTCATTCCATAGTTCTGTACAATTATAATGGTAACGTTTACGTTTAGAACTTTACATCCACCATTTACTTTATTTATATTTTATCTAAGAAATTAGCGAAGCCACAAAAGATAACAAAAATGCGTTTACCTCTCTTTTTTCTTTCTTTTTTACTCATGAGACAAGCAGAAAACTTACTGAAGTTGATGACATTAAGGTGCATCTTTGCATCGCTAATACATATTAAGAATTTTCGTTTTATTTTGAACAAGTTTGATATATTCTCGTTTATCAGAATGCGTGCAACAGTTACGTCTTACAAACGTATTAAACCATTTATTTTGAATTGCCAAAGCGATAGTAGTTCCGTATTATCTAATTTTGTCCTTGATAAACATTTTTACAAAATTTAATCTAAATGCTCCATTCTATCTAATAAAGAAAATCAATGATAAGAACTAGGGAAAGGCTTACGTTTGCAATTACTGATGTCTGATTATTGTTTATCTCAAAAATACAGATTCTGATACTAGACAAGTAGCACACTTTCGTTGATTATATCCTTACAATAAGTATCGACGATGGCCATGCAGTTCAATCATTGCCTGCGTTGTTCGCTTTTCAGTAACCGAGATTTAAAATGGATCCCTTTAGCTGTGTCAAATGGGTCTATCAAATTGAGGAAACGTGTATATTTTTAGACACTTAGCAAGGTATCGTGCGATGATCACTTTTTAATAGGTCTTGGTGTACAATTTTAGGATGTATAGCAATTTATTACAAATGGACACCTAATACCTAAGGGGAAAAACATTTTAAACAAATTTTCTTTATTACATTATGTTTTTTTTCATTTTATAGAAAATAAACAAGTAGGATATATATATTCAGTACATCATCGGGAACTTTAAGAGTATATCTTATTAATTCTTGTTTTTTTTTTGTTTTACCATTTAATTAAGAAACATTATCATCGTAGCTAGAATCATAGAGCTTTTCTCTCGACGCAGTCCGGTGTTTTTCTATAAGTATATATGTTCATACTCTCGATTCAAAATATTGAATCACTATTGTTAATTTGTATTATTATTTTTATAATCACCATTGAAAAAAAACTTTTTAAAAATGCTTTGCAAAATCTGAGGTTGAATAACATGGCATGGACATCTCAGATACTTTTTGTTGATCCCTTTCGGTCTGCTTGTCATAATAAATACGTGTTCCTATGTAAGTTCATAGTCATCCTGATAAACGTAATGTAAAATTATATAATGCTTAACGTCGATATGCTCTGTAACATCATGAAAAGCTTTAGTTTGAAAAGTCACTTGCATAAAGAGAATGTATACTTCAGTACGTATAAAGTTAACTTCTTGGTTTGATTGTATCAATATTTCGTCATCTGTGTAGTATTTCTTGTAAATAGTGATACAATTTCAAAGGCACAGTTTCACTTACAAAGATAATATGTACTTAAAAAGGATTTACATTAAAGTAAAAAGGCCTGTATATCATAGTGACACCCCAACTGAAGATGCAGCCTTACTGGCAATTGAAACACTTTTATTTTTATATACATTTACTCCTTGACTCCTTACTGTATATGTACGGTGCTAGGCGGACAGGCAATCGGTAATCATTTTTTAAAATAACTGACGTTCACCAATCGATCTAGTCAGAATAAGCCCTTCACGGGACCCGAATCTTCTTCCCCCGCTACGTAAGTGGACTCATTAAGCAGTTGGCCATGGTTTATATGTGTTACCACTATGATTCTGATGAACGTTCCCTTCAATCAAATAGCTAAATTGAACCCCATATCTACAAATCTGCGGAAAGCTCTTCAATCAAATAGCTAAATAGAACCCCACATCTACAAATCTGCAGAAAGCCCTTCAATCAAATAGCTAAACAGAACACCACATCTACAAATCTGCGGAAAGCCCTTCAATCAAATAGCTAAATAGAACCCCATATCTACAAATCTGCGCAAATAGCTTAATAGAACCCCATATCTACAAATCTGCGCAAATAGCTAAATAGAACCCCATATCTACAAATCTGCGGAAAGCCCTTCAATCAAATAGCTAAATAGAACCCCATATCTACAAATCTGCGCAAATAGCTAAATAGAACCCCATATCTACAAATCTGCGCAAATAGCTTAATAGAACCCCATATCTACAAATCTGCGCAAATAGCTAAATAGAACCCCATATCTACAAATCTGCGGAAAGCCCTTCAATCAAATAGCTAAATAGAACCCCATATCTACAAATCTGCGCAAATAGCTAAATAGAACCCAATATCTACAAATCTGCGCAAATAGCTAAATAGAACCCCTTATCTACAAATCTGCGCAAATAGCTAAATAGAACCCCATATCTACAAATCTGCGGAAAGCATTAACGGTTTCGCTAACATGAAGAGATATTAATCCTTATAGAAAGCAATCTCCTATTTTCAAACTATCAATCACTTTTTAAAACAACACACCGATTTAAATTATGGTATCAATATATTATTCAATATACAGTTTATTACATGTTGTAATATCTAATTGAAAACCGGACAAAAATACTTCAGGATTTGCGAAGCTTGTGTATTTTTTTTAACATACGAATTCTTCAAATTACGTTTATTATGATTTCTGTTTCCTTTCTAAATTTGATAACAGTTTTGTTGAAAGAAGAGCAGTAATTCGCCCAAATCCTCCATTTTTAAGAGAAAACTGTTACCATCGATAAGCAATTCTATGAAAAGCTGCGTTATCTATCCCGGCCTTCTCTTCTAAAAAGTAGAATTTATCCTTAGTGCTTTAAAAATGATTACTTTTGCAAACACTCGCGTTAACTAGTTATTAGCTTTCTTCTGAAACTTGAAGTACATGTATAGCAAAACGTTCGTTTTGTCTGTGTATACGGTAGGAAAATCCTAACAAAAATTTTAGTATATGTCATAGAATGTTTCCAGAGGTGCATTGTATATTTACCATCCAAATATTTTAATCTATGAACAAATGAAAAGTTTACACATTAGTGTGTTTTGTGAAAATGTGGTGTCATTTCCACAACTGTACCGGCGAAAACATTTACATAAAGTACGTGAAACCGAAAAATGAATAATCAGGTAAACGGTTTAGCTAACAACTGGAATAAAATATAAGAAGTCTCAGAAAATCATAATTTTCATAAAAATGCTACATTTTAACTGACGAATCTGTACTGGAAGAAAGTATCATATTTTCCATAAAAATTGCAAGATTCTAACTGACGAATCTAATCTTTCAGATTTAGAAAAAATGAAGCAGTTGGCGGTATTTGTTTTCTTAATCGTCTGTTGCATCCACATGGTGACGTCAGACGCGCATTTCCGAGAGGAGGGTGGCAAGCTGAAAGGAGGGAAAGATAAAGTTACGTCTCAAAGGAATATTCCATTAGCCGAGAAAGAAGAGACAGATGATGCTCAAGTCAATCCTGAACGGATGTCGAAAAGCAATCTGAATAGAGGTGAGAAAATAAGGCAGACGTTAACTCATTCACACTAAAATAGGTAATTCAGCATAAAATAAAAAAAGAATTGTTTTATTTTCTGTGGATTTAGAGTATTTCTTATTCAGAAATGGCACAATTGAATATTTTCAAGAGCAAGAAGCGAAATTTACCCACTTGAAGTTGTTTCCAATTCATTTCATACACCGATAAAACAGAAAAAGTGTGTTTTATTCCTTAAATTAATGCTACTGTTATAAAACCAAGTTTACGTCAATTTATAATTCATGGTCATCTCGTGTATCATGCGTTATTTCATAGAAATAATATTCGTGTTTGACGGTTAAATCATATATTTTAACCTTCTAGGACGCAGGGCATTTCCAGCAGGTTGCTGCCCGTCCGGCGTCACCATAGTCAATTTGACCAACAATGCCCCCTGTAACAAAATCACAGATGCAGACGGCATTGATGTCATTTCCGGTCCAACGGCACAAGGCGGTGTCACAACTGACTGCAGTAAAATGGCTCTTTTGAAGGTTGGTGTCTATTCAGTTGTGTAGCACATTTAACCAGGTATTCTAAGAGTAATTTTGAAATACATGTTTCATAGCACTGTAACCCAATGACTCGAGTTTGGTCCTATTGGTACCATAACACATATCTATATCTCTGTTTATAATTATTGTCGGAACCAGCTGCCCATATAACCGACGTCCCTGCAGAGATAATTTATCTTATGTTTTGTGGAAAGAGACACTCTAGACCGTCCGGTCACATGCCTATCTCTATCTATTTGATTCATTTATCGTTGGTACCGGTTGTCCATATGACCTTCGCCACCTGCAGAGGTAAGGTATTTTAGGTAATGAGGGATAATGCAAGATACAGAAAGCATCCCATTTCAGAGCCACTCCTTTTTCTCTTCCATGCAATGATACATGGGACCTCGGTTTTAAGTCTCGTCCGAAAGACAATAGTAATATTAGTGCAGGAGCGAACTCGCGACCCTGGATTACCACTCCAGCGCGTTACTAGTGGACCACATGTCTAACAGCGCTACTTGTATTATACATGGCACTTGTTTCATAGCGCTACTAGTATTCTAACACATGCCTCGAAGCGCTACTAGTATTATATAATACATGTCCTTTTATTCCATATTGTTCCTAGGTAAACTTTGAAAGACTAACACCAGCACCTTATTATTGTGTGAATTATCCATTGTGTGGCCGGCGCATGCTCAGAATCGATCTGAAACTAAGCCCAGGAACAAGATCGAAATTCTTATTCAATGTCGGAGACAGCCGCACTAACAACGGATACGGTAATAAATTTGTGCTTATATATATTAAGATATATAAACAATTTCCTCCATCAAAATATCAAACTTATTTATAGAAAAATGTTGTATATTTATAAGGATATATTTTTTAGTTTTTTTCTTGAGTAGTTTTGCACGCTGAGAGATAAATGAACGTTTTTGCGTTTCAGACTATACATTTCGATATGTTGCAGTGACATGTTAAAAAAAAACAGTTCCGTTTTGTGCTAATCAGAACTGGATGCATGTAACATTCTCTTTTCCGTCAAGATGTGATGGTGTATTGACTATCTTGTTTACATGAATCCCAAAAGAAAACGAGATTCATACACGTTTTGCACATTTTAGGTGGTGACTCTAGTACCCAGGAAAACGATTCTGAAGGTCAAGGATATTTCCCGAATGTACAGGTCTATGGGAGCGACAAATGTGGAACACAATACTTCGGTTCTTTCTCAAATGCCATTAGTTCAGCCGTCAGTAGCGTCACAATTTACGTTGGTCCCCAGTACTTTCGTGTCGTAAATGATCAAGGGTTTGATGATTACGTTTGTGATGACTGCATGTTTGCTCTGAGTGGTCAGTCGGACAACCAAGGCCCGGTAAACGAAGATGTGTATGTCGCGTTGAACCGTGTTGTTGCTGGTACATACCGAGGCGGGATCGGCGTGTGTTCAGCTACACTAAGCTGGGTTTGCCAGTGGTACTACCAGTAGATTGCTTCAGCCCATTAGAAATTCAGCCAGGAATAACGACACATACAAATATGACTTCGATTATTTCTATATATGCCCCTATGATTCTATGATTTACTGTTACGTATCATTAATATAGCAAAGGTAATATAAAACTGGAATCTGTCCTGACTTCTCTCGAAATCATTATAAGAATGGTTTAATAATTTTCTTAATATTCTTTACAAATACATAAACCTTTCCAATATAAACAAAAGGACCACGATGGCCTTAGGTCTCTCACCTGAGTACTCTGGCAGTGAGTTTGCTTTTGAGAGAATATCAGAGTCAAAAATGCAGTTTCTAAATTTAAGATTTTCAAAGATCTTATATTTTATACAAATGGTATCCCCGGCAAGGGGCAATTTTGATCCCAAGGACATAATTTGAACATACTTAGTACATATCCACCAGACATAAAGCATATGTAATCGCTAGGGTATACAGTTTCAGACAAGAAGGTTTTCAATGATTTTCATACACAACTAATAATAGTACAATGACACCCGGGCGGGGTAGGGACATAATTAAAACAATCATTGTAAAGTTCAGCCATACAATGTTACAACACATATATCTAAGGCATAGAGCTTGCGGTTTCTGACATGTACATTTCCAGAGATTAAATAGCTTACAGAAAACGAACCCCACGGAGCTGGACCAATTTTGACACCAGGAACATTAGGCATGCAGTTCCAAAAAAAAAGAAAAAAAACGATGTTCAAAGTTTTACCTACAAAAATCTCTGTAAAAGAAGTGTCCACGGGGCGATGTAAATTTTGACCATAAGGATATAATTTGAACAATTGTTGTAGAGTTCAATTATACAGTGCTACAAGTCAAATATTTTGGATCTAAAGCTGAAGTTTTCTGACAAAACGATTTTCAAAAGTTGATTATTTTACACAACTGGGACTTCCGGGATGGGGTCAATTTTGACCCAAGGGACATAATTTGGACAAACCTGGTACATATGCACTAGAAAGTGGTACGTACAAAATATGTAAATTCTAGGGCATACAGTTTCTAGCAAGAAGAATTTTAAAATCTTCCTGCATAATTCGATATAAAACAAGTGATTCCCGAGCATTTATATCCACTAGACATGATGTATACAAAATATCTAAGCTCAAGGGGATACAGTTTCAAACAAAAAGATAAGACTTTTCCTCCAAATCTCGTTGTAAAACAAGTGACCCCCGGGCAGTATCAATTTTGACCCTAAATATATACTTGAAGAATCTTTCTAGAGGTTAACTATGACCGCATTTACATTTGCAACGGGAGCCGTGCGATAACTTCGTGTACGATTTCCCGTACGGTTTTCGGGCATCTTAGGTGGCTTCGGGCTACAGCGTATGTGTTTACATTATTTGAGTATCGTACAATTTTGTACAGGCTGTCGGGTGACAACTAATTGGGACAAAACCGTACGTAGGCTGCACTGAGATTGTATGGGTTGTGCACATCACGCAATATGGAAATCGTATGAAGCCCGTGCAGCTTCTGTGCAGAGGCTGTACGGAGATAATAAGGTGACGTTGCATCCGCCTCCCAGTACATAGGGAAGAGTGTAAATCTTTATAATTAGTTTGTTCAAATTTGCCGAACTGTTGAAATACTTTTGAAAATGGCACCTAAAATCTTCTCAAGGCAATCTCAAGGTCGCTGCACGGCCATAGTGCGGCTGTTATGGAGTTGTTGCTGGATGACTGCGCGATATCTGTGCGATTTCATGGGTACTGCACGGGCACTTAAAAGGCACCCTTGCAATAACTGTGCAAGAGTCGTACAAATGTCCCACATCTCCATAAAATCTGTATGATATTTTTGGCAACATGTCCACCGAAAGTTATGCGTTTGCTGCACGGTCAAAGCGCGGCTTCCAAACGGTGCCCTAGTGGAGAATGTACAACGCCAGCTAGTATATGTCTACGAGTTACCGGCTAACGATTTCAAACATTTGTATAATTTTTTTACGAAAATTTTAAAGGCTACGGAGCTCGTGAATCCGTACAAACTTCTACCGACGACTGCGTGCCTCCGCTCGGAAAAGGAGATAAGCCGTCTGTACTGACATCTCAGGTCTAACGTAAATTTGAAATACACAATTCTAGATACCAAATATCTCAGGTCTTGAGCTAAAGATGAATGACAACGTTTTCAAAGATTGATTTTTTACACAAATAGGACTATCGGAGCGGGGCCAATTTTGACCCCAAGGAAATAATTTGAACAAACTTTGTAATAATGTTCACTAGACAACTGTTATAGTTCTATACGTTTTATATACCACCAGCCTATACTTTTTAATAAATACAACCCTTGATAACTGCATCAGTGAATCGATTCTTTTGCTCAGTGATTAGAGCGTTTGTCTTCGATACAGGAAGACCTAAGTTCGAATCCCCCGTCTGGATAGTCTTTTCCAATATGCATTGCAGCTTTCTTTCACGAACTTTCAAGTTCTTTAGACAATGTAACATACAAAATATCTAAGCTCTAAGGCATATGCTTTCACAGAAAAAAAAACAGTATGTCATATAAAATTAAATGAATCCGGGGTCATAATTTGTGCAATTTCTATATTATACCCGTGCAAAATTTACAAGCCCTAAGTCTTACGGTTTCAGACAAGAAGATTTTTTTAAGTTGAGTATATAAGTCTACGTAAAATCAAGTGACCAACGGGACAGGGCCATTAATAACACGATGGGCATAATTTGAACAGCCTTGGTAACACTTAGGCATAGTGATTTTAGACAAGAAGATTGTCTTTTTATCCTTCCTTTTGCCATTACAACCAGAATTCTTGAGGGAATTAAATTCCTTTAACAACTTTGGAAGAGCTTCGTGCACCCAAATTTTATCAATTTTAAGCCTGTGTTTAGAGGGAGATGTTGCACACCGTACAACGTACAACACACACATGACACAGGGTGATCACAAAAGCATACCTTGAACATATGCTCAAGTGAGCTAAAAATGTTAAAAATTATGTATTTACTGATCAACAAATTTCATTCATGGTCACAAATGTTAAAGACTGCACAGTAAAGGGGGTGAATCTTAACTCATACTATCTATCCTTCTAACAAGTTTAATACAAATTGATGCCAACTGAATTGTCACACGCATAAACGTTCAAAGGATTATAAAAATGTACTTTTATTTACCAGGAATTAAACAGATAAAAATTGTGTGTCTTTTTATTTATGTGTGTGCTCTTTCATTTGGCACGTTGTACGAGCTATTCTGGTTCGTAGTAGTCTTGATTACGAGCCCTGGCCCGGAACCAATCTATTCCACGTGGAGTTACTTCCTTATTATATCTGTAATGCAATGTCCTTTGCAATGATCTTCCTTTCATAGTAAGTACAAATGGAAGTACCAGCAGTGTTTAGAGCGAAAGTACCCCCAAATTTAGAGCTTTCATGAAACAAAAATTGCTATTTAAGTTCATCTGTACAGAATATAACAAATATGTAAAGTGTTTGTTTTGCATTTTCACGCAATCGAAAAACTCAGAAATATGAATTATTCTTTCTTTAAAAAAACAGACATATTTCTAGTCAATAATTTGATGTCACGGATAAGGTTTTGCAGAGAACATACGCAAATAAAAGAGGAATGTATACAGTGCGGGTCAGTGGTTCAAAAGAAGCGCGGATGACTTGTTATCATGGGCGGCGCAAGTTCAATCCCTGCTCCCACTAACAAAACTTATTGTATTTTGGGACTTAAAACCGATGTTCAATGTATCGGTGCTTTACTCTGAGTACGTAAAAGAACCAGGAGTGTCTCTTCAAACGGGTGTTTTCTGTATTTGCTCTATATTAAACAATATAGAAAATCTAAACCCTTTAAGGGACATCATTCGTATCAGCAACCAGAAAAGACGGAATCAAAGCGTTAAAACCACTGAAAGATTCTCGGCTGGATAGGAGGCAAATGCTCATGCCTAGGCACACATTTTGTTTTCTTAACCATTCATCTATTTGAAATCTAGAGTCATTTTTTCTTTTAATGCATGTGTTAGCATGCTATTAAAATAATTCAAATATTCAATTATTTGGTGTGTTTTTTGCTCGCTCATTTATATAGGTTATTTTGATACATTATTATTATAATAATTATTGTTGATGTTGTTTTTATTATTATAAGGATAAAATGTAACAGACTTTACGACAGAAAACCAGCATGAAAGAAAAGGGTAACAAAAACCAAGTTAAAACGTTTTTCGTTGTTTTTTGTTATTCGCTCTCCTGAGCGCCGACTATATTTGATACTGTCATAGCAAAAGTTGTGGACAAGTTATTGACGATTATTTTTTTTGGTATTATTTTGTCGTTTCACTGAACAAACATAAGCAAAATTCACAAAAATACCTGATCGATCGAGTGTCTTTGAATCCACATTAAAGTCTCGTGTAAACTGGCCACGTGCCGCATACGATTTTCATACTGTGTAATCTCGTTTTTGCAAACTCGGCCACCTTGTGTATGCCCGCGTTACAAGTAAAGAGTGTCTTAATAGATAGAGAAAACATAGTATATAAGTATATTCAGATAAATCAATAATTAAAGATAAATAATCTTAGCGAAACAAATGGTGCTCTTTACATCCACAATATCAAATTATTGCTTAACAATGTTTACCTTCATATCAAACTGAATCGGTTCGTAACTAGGCCAGATTATGACCAGGACACCCTAGATTAGGCTAGCAGACGATGAATTGCCTAAATTCCAAAAATTTCAATGACTTTAAATCACTACGCTTCATAGTATATAAGACAGAAAATCTTAAAAGAAAAGTAGAAAATCAAACAGAACTTTCTCAGATACCACGGTAGTTAAAACGCTTTGAATTAGGTTATTTCTATATAGCTAAACGATAACTGAACGTCTAAAAAATGCATATTAGGAAAAAAAGTCAAAAACACAGCCTGACTACACAGTCAAAAAGTAGAGGAACCAAGAGCATAGACTTTTTAAGTGATCATCTAAAAAAGAGAAATCACAAACAATAAACGAAACTGAGAACTCGTGGGGTTACCGCCTTGGAACGGTCAGTGGCAAAACCTTTGCTACTGGTGGTTTAAATCAGGTTCAAACCTCACACTTGCCCCAACAAGTTTTCAACAAACAAGTACAAATTGTCTTGGTGAATTAACTCCAAGCAACCCACAATGTTGCAATCTACAATGTTGCATGCAAATTGGGAAAATTTTAAATGTGGATTAAATACATGTAGATAGAACTGCTTGTTTTGGTGGTAGGTAGAAAATTCTAGTTGTTGAAAGGTGATTTGCAATAAGCTCTGTTCTTTTGTAACATTGGATCGATTGTTTCACAATCGATTAAAAAAAACACTGAAATTTAACCAATGGATTCACCTTAAAAATGATGAAATATTTCGTTGATAAGATGTATATATTATGTTTGATAATTAAGTTCTACAGGCAATTTTCAAACATGATTTAAAGAAGAAGTCTATTTTTGTTTCTTTGAATAGAGCGAGTATTTTTTTTTCGAAGCGTCTAGAGCATTGTGCGTGTGTCTACTGGTTTAAGCTTTAATTATTTTATTAATTTGGACTTTATGATATCACTTCATAGCTTAAAAGTAATGTTAAGAGTTGAAATTTCCACGCTTGACTTTCTATATTTTTGATATAATATTGTCATATTTGCCACTAACTTACAGTGTTAAATTTTGTTTTCATCTAGTGCGACTTTTTTATTTTATTTGATACTGTTATTTGAATTATTTAACGTGGAATGTTTTGCAGCATCAAAGATTCATTACTTTCTTATTTTTATAGAATGTATTTGTGGGCGTGCAAATTTCCTCGTCGCCTCGCAAGAGCGTGGAAATTTCCACGCTTCAAATTGTCTCATCTTTTGCAATAGTTTTCACTAAGTAACACTCCCTGACAAGATAGCCGTGGAAATGTCCACGTTTCACTGTTTGTACTTTTTGTTTTAACATTGAATTGAAGTATTTAAACTTTGTTATACATAAGCGTGGAAATTAATTTACTTGAAAAGTCATGATGTAAATAAAACACTCATCTGGGTTGGAGTTTGCTGTGTTTGACGTTTTTTTTTTTTCAAGAAGAAAGTTTTGCAATGACTTTTAACTTATCTGAAACAGGACATTTAATTTGTATTAAAGATGTCGACGAACACAAAGTTAAATTAATATTACATGAACTTTGACATGTTTCTTGTAAACAGCATAAGCAGCTCACTGTAAATTACTGATTTAGATATTTGTCCAACTGTGATGGATTATTGCAAACTGTAAACTCTTTCAAATGTTTCAGTATGTGTTAAACATAACGGATGGAAGTCTCTGCTGTTGGAACATAAAATTGAAACTTAGATATATAATAATTCCCCAAGAAAACAAAGAATATTTTCCAAATGTACAATGAATTCAACTTAAAATAAAGTCCATTTTCTATCTGTGTGGGAGATTGTGATTTAAGAATGAAATATTTTAGAAGCAACTCTAAACTAGTCTTGTCAAAGGTCAAATATCCATGAGCACTTTATGAGGCTAGATAAAAAAGGAAACAGAAAACATTGCAAGCTTTTATATCACGCAAACAAAACAGGAGATTCTGTTATTTTATTTTGATTAAAATTGTAAACATTATGATATATAACAAAGATATTGTAGTTTCTTAAGAATATTCTCTCTTTTACAAAACTGTTTTTTTTTTAAATTTTATGTATTTGGTATGTACTCTTGATATTTTTGTGTTGTTAGTCAGAGAAGAAGCAATTACACACACAAAAATATGTTTTTGATTGTGTGAGATATATCCAGCTTGTCAACTGGTGACATCAAATGTCTTTGAAAAATTATTGTTATATTTTACTGTGTCCACTTATAGGAAAAAAAGTCTGAAACTGCAATTTTTGTTAAGGGTATAGTTTCCTTGGATCTTGACTGTTAGCATCTTGTCTGCCATGCCTGCACAAGGAATGTAGCCTCTTTTTTTGATACCTTTTTTAAATTCACATCTGATTAAACAGTTGTTTACAAGAGGGCTACGACAGCAATATTACATCACTTAACTATCTTCAATTACAAAAGTTAGTGTGCACCAATATTAATAAAAAAGTACTACCCTATGTCGTCACTAAATGATGTCTGTTAAAATGTCATGTCTATCATCTGTAATAGATTCTACATCAGGCATAGAAAAGTTACATCCAGTATGGTTTATATCTGGTGTTTATGTTGAACATTTCTGATAAAGCACCTGTGGTATTTTTTTCTGTGAAACAGAAAATATTTTAATCTAGAAGATTTTAAGGTCAACTGCTCTAAATCACTAGTTTAGGAAATTACCATTATACGTAGGGAAAACATACAGACTGACAAACAAAGCAGTTCATGATTACACTGTCTGGACTGGTCACAATTGAAATAGCAGTTACTACCAGAAGACCACAAGCAACCGGATTACAACCTAACTGGTGAGAAGTCAAACAAGAGGGCCCTTGTGAACCTCTTAGTTTCTTTTCGAGGAAAAAATATCTACAAAAATTTAAGATATATGACATTAAATATGTCACCCAGGAATTCTTATACCTTCATGCAGGCTTTCTCTGTCATCAAATAAATGGACCATTTCATGTTATGAAAGTTGTGTGCGTAGGCTGAATAGATAAAAGCATAAACTACTTTCATCACTTAAGGATAATTCTAATACAAATAATCTCACACTGTGAAATAAGACATATACCGTAACATGGACGTTTCTATGTGCATTCTAGTACGCCTTGGCATACAAATTGATTCAAAAGTTAACAATCACAGGTCATTTGTCTTTAAAAGTTGAAGTCCCAAAAATCAAGGAATAACTGACGGTACGTCAAGATTTGATGGACAAGTTGTTCAGCCCATCAATAATCACCACGCTGACTCTGTTACTATCCACCATTTTCATAGACAAGCTTACCTTGTCGAACATCGTAATAAAGTCACATTTCATTAGTTCTCAAAACTATGTAATGAATGTATTTGTATAAAGTGGATATTTCTTAATTCATTTGCTTTATTGTGTTTATTTTTTTTAATATAATCATACAATTTTTTCAAGTTATTAATGGTATATGTATCATATTTATAAATCTTTGACTAGGCGACTACAGACATTCGTACCGAATTTAGTAAAAAAAATATAATATAATAGCAAACAGTAGATATTAACCCCTGCCAATTAATTTGCAGCTGTACAAACTTTAAAACACCAGGTCTAATAAAACCTTTTTTTAAACCTGATTTTCAAGATTTATGTTAAGCAGGGTGTAAAATGGTCAGGATTTGTTATTCAGGGTTCTAGATGGTCTCCGTATTTTGCATTATTTCCCTAGAACCTTAAATATCAAAACGCGTGGAGAATTGGTTCCAGCTATAGATATGTAGACTGATTACGTTGAAGTCATTAAATGCCATTTTCTTTCAATGAAACTTGACTTATAATTTTGTGATCAATAAGTAACTACTTTCAGCCATACAGTCATCAGCATTAACATCTTAATTTGATTTGTTTGGTGCTTGAGAACTGTACTCAACTTTCTACCGCTCCCTCCTCCTATAGGAAAATTACAATGCTAAATGTAAGAGACGAGAATAATCTCACTCGAGGTCCCTCAGTGTTGAAAATATTAGCAATATTTCTAGCCAAAAATGTCTTTTATCTGCATATAATAAAATATCATATGCTTACCTGTGAAAAGATACGCTTCCGATTTTCCGATACAATGTATCTATTGATATTCTATCCTGGCTCTCTGATTTTACTGTAGAAAAAGATGGTGGTCTTTTTAAGATGAACCTGCTTTGGATAGGGGCGGAGCATAAAACTGTACCCTATCTGAGATAGAGCACATGTTCTATCAGAAAAAGAGCACAGTTTGAAGTATTCTTCACCAGTGCTAAAAGCACATGTTTTAATTCTGAAAATATTAATTTATTCTTAAATTGTCAGCGTAATGCATATATGAGAAATGCATATATGAGTTTAATTTTAACGAGAACAAATAAAACAGATTAAATGTTTAATGCATTTGCTCGAATATTTACGCCTTGTTGAAATAGCATAAGTATTCTCGCGAAATGTTCTCTATCTAATACCTATCATCTATCAACATTCATTCTCATTTTCAGCTGTAAGTTTTACAGATTTATTTTTAGTGAATAATAGACTTAGCTAGCCTTTGGACCTTACATGGCTTATCAAATAGTCCATTTTGTTTAAGTTTTAAAAAACTTACATGTTCATGACAACGATATATACAGTAAATGTTCAGTGATAAATCTGATTTGAGTTCAATTAAAAAATGTCAGATTTTTTTCTGTATTTGTGATTTTTTTTTGTTTATAGACACTACTTATTTACACATATTCAATCAAAGAAATTAACACATGATTTTATTGTTTGTTATTGTACATGTTTCAAATACTGGGAAAATATGCAAACTGTGGAAATTGGTTGACTAATAAAGCTTCAGCATGCCAAAGTCACATTAATGTTTAAATTACATTACTGAGATTTCTCTCATGAAAAATAATAATGAAAACTTTGATGTATTACAGTACGTCTAAGAATATTATCATTGATGCAGTGATATTACAGAGGAATACATAGGATGATATAACTTTTTTACAATCCTAATATATAGTCTGAAACAGGCATAAGGGGGTAACTGGCAGTCCAGCGAAATAAAAAAAGTCAAAAATCCGGCAAAATAATCACGCCCTTTTTTATAAATTTTCTATACATATAAACAATTCAATGTTCAATGGTTTATTAGGCATAAACATATATACATGTTCATCGCCATTATCAAATATTGTATGGCGGTATTAGATACATAGATATAAGCAGATCATGAGAAAAGTATGATGGTGTATGAATACAAAATTTTAACAAACAAACATTGGTATGAGCAAATCATAAGAAAAAATATATGATGAGGTATGAGTACACCGATTTAACAAACAAAATAGACAAAATCTTGTTATGATTTAAGAAAGTAACATATGAAAAATGAAATTTAAATATCATATAGGCTTTTATTAGTATAAACAAGTTATCATATTTCTATAGAGGTCGTATTTCAGTTTTCAATGTTATCACGCTTAACGCTAGCTAAAAATACAAATTTTGCTATTTTATTCAGTATAACTTTTTGAGTATTTTTCATTAAATTTTTAAATTTTTGTAAGTTTGGCCACGAACAGTAATATCTTGGTAGGCATTTTAATCTCAATTCTCTATATAATGGACATACAAGCAGAAAATGAAATTCGTTTTCCACTACGCCCATGGTACAATGTGTACATTTTCTATTTTCTCTATCTATATTACGATATCTACCTTCTTCGATAAATAATTTATGTGCAGAACATCTAAACCTGCATAAAGATTTGAGGTGGTTAACATTACTTATACAACTTAAATACTTCTCAGTTGAAAAATCAATCTTAAATGTGCAATAGGTATCTAATTTAGACATGCTCTTTATATCATTGAACCACTGTTGAATATATTGATCTTTTGCTCTTTGTGTAAGTTGCTGCAATTGAACATTACTTATATTCTCAGAATACCACAAATTTGAAAAACCAAGATCATCTAATATTTTTTTGATATCTAAAGACCAATTATTTAAAGAGTTACCATTTTCATCGAGCATATTAAAAACTTTGTACATCATTGATTGTGGATTATTTTTTCAATTTTTGCCAGTATTTTAAGATTCGAATTTTTCTGTAAACATTTAGGGGAAATCGCCCAAGCTCTCCATAGATTGTTGCGTTAACAGCTTGTTGTCTTACACCTAATATTTGTTTTAAAAACTTCAAATGTACCCGCTCAATATCTGGGGCCTTGTGCAATCCCCATATTTCCGAACCATAGTTTAGTATTGGTAAAATCATAGCATCAAACAATTTTATCTTTTCTGAAATATCCATAGAAACATGATCAAACAGTGAATTTAAGGAATATAATGTTTGATTGCTTGTTTCGCCAATGCTTTCTGAGTTTGATAAAATTTACCATTTGACGTTAAAGTTACACCAAGATATGTAAATGTCTTAACAATCTTCAATTTTTCGTTATTATAATAAATATCAAAATTTTCATTCCTATTATTCTTCTTGCATAACATGACCACAGTTTTATCTGTATTAACTTTTACACCCCAGTTACGACAGTAATCATACAGCTTATTTAACAACAATTGAAGACCTTGTGCTGTGTATGAAAATACAACAGTGTCATCTGCAAATGGTAATAAAAATATTTGCAGCTCATCGATTGTAAAAGTATCTACAGTATCGTCCATTAAATAAGTATGCATATCGTTTATAAAAAATAGAAATAATAAGGGTGATAATGGTTCGCCTTGTTTCACACCCATATATGTTTCAAAATAATCAGTAAGACAACCATTTATCTTTACACAAGATTTAACATTTTCATACATAGTTTTTAACATATTAACAATTTTCGACGAAGCACCATATAATTTTAATTTAAACCAAATACCATTTCTATAAACAACATCAAATGCCTTTTTAAAATCGACGAAAGCTAAATATAGATTTCTCTTTTCATAATTCAAAATTTTACTAATAATACTATTTAAAACAAAAACACAGTCTATGGTACTTTTTCCTTTACGAAAACCAAATTGAAAATCATTTAATACATTTACCTCTTCCGACCACTTTCGTAATCTGTTATCTAACAAAACTGAAAATATTTTCGAGAAAATACTGCTGAGAGTTATACCTCTATAATTGTTTACATCGTTTAGATCTCCTTTCTTTGGCACTGGAACAATGATTCCTTCAGTCCAGCTAATTGGGTAAATACATTTAGTATACATATGGTTAAATAATTTACACAACAAAGGAGATAAAATTTGTTTGCATTCTAAAAAGATTTCTGGTATAAGTGAATCATTACCACTACTTTTGCCCCTTTTCAGAAAAGAAATAGCCATTTCAACTTCTTCAGATGTAAAATGAACATCTAAGGCGTCAACCAAAACATCAACATTGTTACTGTTTACTTGATTTTCTACATCCTCAACAGAAAAAAACATCATCATCTCCATATAAATCTTTAAAATGTTCGTAAAAATCATCTTTAGTTATATTCGTATGCTTGATATTATTAGACTTTAATTTCTTTATTTCAGACCAAAATGTTTGTGGACTATTTTTTGCTAAATTATGTAGATTTCTCTTTTGTTTGTTTTTGTACTGAGATATAGCCTTTCTTTTGGTTTGTTTATATCTTTTTCGATTTATAACAAGAATATCTCTATTTTCTGCTGACACAAACTTTCTGTAATTTCTATTTGCAATGCGCAATTCTCTTCTTGCATTTTCGCATTCCTTATTATACCATGGACTTTTATATTTACGATCTTTATTTTTGTTGACTGGTTTTATATTTCTTTTCGTTCCAAATACAGAACTAGCTTTATCATATAAACACAAGGCTATACTATTTACACCCGAATCAAAATCAACATCGGACGAAATAATGTTATTTACAATATTATCAATATTTTCATATTCACAATAAATAACTTCTCTCAGTGTTTGCGCTTTTTGTTTATCAAATTTTAATTTCCGTTCAGAATCATATATTTCTGTATTAATTTGATCTGGAATACATTTAGTTTCAAAACTAATTTGCAAAGGTACATGTGTTGAGAATGTAAATAAATCATGAACTAGAAAAGTTTTAATCAAGGGAAACAACTCCTGTGAACATAAAACGTAATCAATAACACTGTTACCATTTCAAATTACTTGTGTACAATAATTATATTTTTCACTCCTCTTGATCATAACTGGTTCACACCTTTATTATGAAATCAAGGATAAAACACTGATAAAAAAATAAAAGATTGATTGGCCTTCAATAAGCTGGACTGCTCTTACCTGTACAATCTTTGAAGCAACAAAATCTGATATTATACCTAAATTTTAACCATAAATATAAACCAATACTGCATAAGCTGAGTTTTTTTTTATTTTGAAATTATATATATATATATATATATATATATATATATATGTGTGTGTGTGTGTGTGCGTGCGTGCGTGCGTGCGTGCGTGCGTGTATGTATATATGTATGTACCTAATTTGCTTAAAATTATTTTACATAAAATATTCTTCGAAATGGAGACAATCAACGCGCATTATAATGGGTGTCACTGAAGAAGTCATGTTATATATGTTCTTATTATGCTCCCCGAATAGCGAGCATATAGTTGCCGCTTTGTCCTTCCGTCCGTCCCGTCCGTCCGTTCGTCCGTCCGTTCGTTCGTTCGTTCGTCCGTCCGTCATAATTTTGTCCGGAGCATAACACAAAAACTATGAGAGATATCAAGACCGAACTTCATAGGTAGTTAGATCTCATTGATGAGCAATGCAGTGCACAAGAACCATAACTCTTGCTTTATTAATTTTTGAGTTATTGCCTTTTGAAATTTCTCATACTTATTTTTTGTCCGGGGCATATCTCGCAAAGTATAAGAGATATTAACATGAAACTTTATTGGTAGATAGATCTCTATGAGGAGAAGTGCAGCGTGCAAGAACCGTAACTCTATTTTTCATAATTTATGAGTTATTGCCCTTTGTTATTTCTCATACTTTTAAAAAACACAGATTAAACAATAGCCCTTTTGGAATTGGCATTTATTTGGGGAGCATCCATCGGTTCTACCGATTTCTTGTTTGTTTAAAAGATGTATTCTACCTTTAACAGTTAGTTTAAATGCAAGGTTTAAATTCAAATATTTTAAAGGTATATAACTTGACACAGCTTATTGCGTAATACTATGTATTCTATAAATCTATCCTCTCCCTTTAACTAATACTTTTATTAAATATTTGCTGAACGTAATGTCGTTAGCACTATCAGTTCATACTTTGTGATAATACCATATTCCATACGTATTTTTGGTGATAAAGAATAAAATGTCACATCAATAAACTAAGAAAATCAAATACTAGCAAGAAGTTGGTTCTTATCTCTCTTGCATTTGAGATTTCTTCACCAGTATATTGCCTGCCTACAAAAGACTTTAAAGACCTTTTTTCTTCATTGTATCAACCGTATCTAAGACATACGATATACACACATTTTGTGTAAAACTTTATAATTTTTATCTTAAAAAGGCTGATGACAAATACCCTGCATTTTTTTCTCTCTCTAATTTGCCACATTTAAATCAATATCGTTCATAAGACAGGCGTAATTTTATTCGTCGTAAGTAAATAAATAACTTATTTTTCTTTCCTTGAAAACTTCCTTGTATAATTTTAAACCAATCAGAACGAAGTGAGATATCATGATCAAAGATTTAGCATAGATATTATTGAAACTATCGGCTCGTGACAAAGGTGAGGATGCTTGCTAGCGTGAAATCAAGCTTGACCTGATTCACAGCTTTACAAAATGACTTTGTCGATAAGATCGCATTTACAAAGTACTGTAAGACACAAAACACAAGCTCCGTAATGTAATAAACATCGGAATAACTTCAGGCGAGATTAAAATTCAGAGATAATTCGGTTGAGACAATCATTGTTGTAGCAAACTTCCTTATTAAGTTAAACTTGCCATGTTAAAAATTAAAATCTCTGAAACTACTATGAACATATGAATGGCTGACGGTGAGTTTTGTCGCCGAACGTCACAACTAGGTAACATAAAGCTAAATTATCAAAGCTTTAAGGGACTTGTTTATGTCGTTTATATACGTACACGTATAGTTTATGATCACGCGGCTATAATTTCAGTTAACTCAGATGACTTAAGAAGAAAAGTTATGCGCATTTTGTTAGTTTTGTGGATAAAATTGTCTGTCCTTTGTCTGATTTTAACTTGTGTTTCTAAAATCTTAACCGTACTACATATTCATAGTGCTTATTTGTCTGATTTTACTTGCGTTTCTAAAATCTTAACCGTACTACATATTCATAGTACTTATTTGTCTGATTTTTACCTGCTCTTCTAAAATCTTAACCGTACTACATATTCATAGTACTTATTTGTCTGATTGTTACCTGCTCTTCTAAAATCGTAACCATACTACATATTCATAGTACTTATTTGTCTGATTGTTACCTGCTCTTCTAAAATCTTAACTATACTACATATTCATAGTACTTATTTGCCTGACTTTTACCTGCTCTTCTAAAATCTTAACCATACTACATATTCATAGTACTATTTTGTCTGATTTTTACCTGCGTTTCTAAAATCTTAACCATACTACATATTCATAGTACTTATTTGTCTGATTTTTACCTGCGTTTCTAAAATCTTAACCATACTACATATTCATAGTACTTATTTGTCTGATTTCTACTTGCGTTTCTAAAATCTTAACCATACTACATATTCATAGTACTTATTTGCCTGACTTTTACCTGCTCTTCTAAAATCTTAACCATACTACATATTCATAGTACTATTTTGTCTGATTTTTACCTGCGTTTCTAAAATCTTAACCATACTACATATTCATAGTACTTATTTGTCTGATTTTTACCTGCGTTTCTAAAATCTTTACCATACTACATATTCATAGTACTTATTTGCCTGACTTTTACCTGCTCTTCTAAAATCTTAACCATACTACATATTCATAGTACTTATTTGTCTGATTTTTACCTGCGTTTCTAAAATCTTAACCATACTATATATTCATAGTACTTATTTGTCTGATTTTTACCTGCGTTTCTAAAATCTTAACCATACTACATATTCATAGTACTTATTTGTCTGATTATTACTTGCGTTTCTAAAATCTTAACCGTACAACATATTCATAGTACTTATTTTTCTTACCTTTCTGGCTGTTAATTAACCACCAACATGAATTAA
The DNA here is from genome assembly GCA_012932295.1 of Cyclina sinensis. Taxonomy (NCBI): domain Eukaryota; kingdom Metazoa; phylum Mollusca; class Bivalvia; order Venerida; family Veneridae; genus Cyclina; species Cyclina sinensis. The sequence continues at coordinate 3,431,518 of JAAONU010000002.1, read as the reverse complement.
TGATCAGTCTTGATCTAAGTCATTTACGGAAGAAAGAAGAAAAGTCTAAGCAATATCCTGGGGTTACAGGTAAATTTGTAACATTTTTTGGTCGATTCGTAATCAGTTTTAAAGTCAATAACTTTAACAAATAACAGGTCAGTTCGTAAAATCCTATAAACATCTCAATAACAAAGTGATTATTGCTAGGTGTTAAGTTAATAATATTTACTGCTTAAGAAGAAATGGTATATAGAGGGTAATTCTGGGACGTTAATAATGATAATAATAACACTCTACTTTTACAGGATTATCATCCAAGTATTAACAGATTGAGTAACATATAAAACGATTATCTTTAACATACAATTTACAAATATTTGGACTACTAGTACTGGTAGAAGTAAACAAAGTTTCAGAAGCTGTCAATGCACACCCAATAAAAATTTGTTTAAATGAATTCGTCCATACGTTACACACTGATGCATATTATATTGTTAAATGCAGTTATTTCATGTTATGCAGTTTGGAGACAGTTTGAAACAATGGGTGATACATTTTGTAAGAGGAAGGAACACATTCACAAGAAAATACTTAAAACAGCGATTTCACGATTTGTTGAAACATATTGCGACAATGGTAGTTACACCGTTCATCCTGTTTGCAAACGGCCGTTGATCGGCAAACGACATCAGGCTGTGTACATAGCGATATTAAGGTGCAAATCAATATCTGCCTGGTTTTATATGTTCACGCATGATCTTGGCATATGAACAACTGTTTAAGGTGGTTCATTCTTTTAAAAGGACCCTACCGACGAAATTGCGGGGTAAACAATGACTTTTTAAGTGTGTTATCGCTCGAAAAGTGTGCAAATTTTCGACTGAATAAGTCATTTCCCGAATCGGACTAAAATGTTTTTATTCATATAACTGAAATACACTCAACAAAAGAAATTAAGGGCCAAGGACTTATGACAGCAGTTCTTAAAGACATACCTTTTTTACTTGCTGGAGCTTATATCCAGCAAAAACTCATTGTATGTCACCAATTTAAACTAAAAGTAGCATGTGTTTCACAAACAAAGTAGCACGATTGATACTCAAAGACAACCTCTATCAGTTTTAACGTGTTTGAGACTTTGTGGGTGGGGTAAACGCAATGGCTTATCATAAGAAATACGGAAACCAGTTAAATCTTAGAAACGTGTATGGCCTCCTCGTGCTCGGATAACCTCTTTGGCACGGGTCTGGAAGCTGCGTATGAGCTTTTCGATATACCTTTGTGGTATGAGACCCCATTCCTCATTAAGGGCAGCAGCCAGCTCATTTCTGGTTGACCGCTGACGTTGTCGTGTGGAAACGCGGTGCTGCAGCATGCCCCAGGCATGTTGTATTGGGTTCATGTCTGGAGACCTAGCTGGCCATTCCATGCGTTTAACACCTCGGTCGTCAAGATACTGATTGACGATTCTCTCACGGTGAGCTGTAGCATTGTCGTCCACGAATTGTCGTAACACGAATTCCTGGCCGATTGCACCAGCATATAAGGTCGAAGAATCTCGTCAATATAACGTCTAGTAGTAACTGTGCCGTTAACAAACACGTGAAGGTCTGTACGCCCGTCGTAAGAAATGCCCGCCCAAACAATAACACTAAACTTGTCATGTAAGTGACCATATTTTATAAGCTGTCACTTAAATTACATGATAAAATTTCAGAATTCGTCTCTAGTTATTGCAAACCACAGCTTCCGGTTAGTATTTTCTGCAAAGTTATTTAATAATAAAGTTGGGGTGTACTGTAGCTTTTGGAAATCACAACGCCGTTTATAGAAAAATTGATAATGACGAATACAGTAAGATCAGTTGATAAGATAATGACAGAGGAAGTTCTTACGAAGAAGCAAGTCCGTTACAGAAAGATGCAATGCATCCTAAAATACAGAACCTAAAGCGGTTAAACAATCATGCATTCATTACGATTTTCAGAGTAAAATACTGAAATCTGATAATGCCGTTTTCACAATTTCATGAAAATACTAGACACTTGGTTGATGCTCACACTTTAAAATTCAAAGAAATTTAACTACAAAGTGTAACTGACAGAGCAGGTAACCGATCAATTCAATATATAATTCTAAGTTTTGGTCAGAAGTGATAACAGTTGGTATTTCGTGGGCTTTGGGCAAAACAGTCTTAACTGAAATTCTGAAAAATTTTGAGGACAGTGAAAATGCTTTACCATTTTCATTGGATCTTGATGAAAAAAGAAACATGAATTTTGCAAATAAGGTTTTTAAATTAATTTCATATGCTTATTTGTGTGTTAAACAAGAAGTTTGTAAAAATGAAGTTAGTGACGACTTTTAATGCTAAGCACACGATTTATCGGTGCAGCGAAAAATGCAAAAAAGGTAAGTGAACACCCCAGTCATATGGGAATTAAATACTTCCATGTCTTACGAACATGAAAGTCCGTAACTGAAACATGCAATGCAGAATATACAGAGCGGGATTCGAACTCCGATCCCAGCGCACCGAAGGCCAACAATCTAACCACTGAGCAAAAGAATCGATTCCCTCACGCATTTGTCAGAGGTTGTATTTTTACAGTTATAGGAAGGTTTGAACTAGAACGTAACACATTCCCTCCTGAGAAAGTCATCATTTATTGTGACGAATTTAGTTGTGTATTTTAGCTCAGATCAGACAGAAATCTTAAAAGATATGTTTTTCAATTTTGAATTTAGCAGCGTTCTTATTTTTTTAAATGAAATATTCAGGGACAGAGATACATAAAATGTGAAATATGCTATCTTTAAATCCTACAAGACAAAGAAAAAATGTTTAGGCCGACGACTGTATTCAAAACTTGACTGCCTTAGCAATATGATTTTGAGCCAAACATGTAGACCACTCGACCACACAATGTGTAATATTTAATATACTCGTAGATGGTATCTATACTGATACCTGGAAAGTGAAGAATGCTGTGCATAACTTCTTCGATCAGACACTGTTTTGCCAAAATCGAGTAGAGCAGCTTTAATTACTTGACCGAGTTCGATAACCAGCCAAACCACCCAAAGTTTGACTGAACTTGCACTTACATACTTGGCAATACCGGCATCTTCAGCACCAGTGGAAAGGCTATTTTCTATTGGTGGAAAAAATCCGAGCATAGAGATGTTCTTAAACTGATGGAAACTTTGAGACCCTCATATGGAATTTGCTTCAAAATATTGAAATCAAGTACAATCAAGCATTTTGTCTTACTAATGGAACTTTAATAATTACGTGTATACATTTTCTTTAACCTTTATTGTAATTGATAAAGGTAGCCTTTTGTAATTGTAATGTAATTAATTACATTGGTAATGTAATTGTTATTTAATTAAATACTTTTGACAAATGGCTGTGAATATAATTGTATTTCAATTTGTAAAATTTAAAATTTCTGTGATTATATACATTTACAAAGAATTGACACCAAATCTGACTTATGGATACGGTATATGAATTACCTGAAATTGATCAAATTAGGTTTTAAGTCATTCTTGAAGTCATATTTTTTATTGTATCTTCACCAAACTTGTGAAAATGTTTGTGGGTAAAATGTTACGATCAATTTCGATAACCTGCAGAATTGCACCTGAATTATTGCCCTTTAAAAATTTGACAGGCATATCTTGTGACAGCTTAAAACTTTTCTAATAAGAAAATACAAGTTGTAGATGCCAACCAAATTTTGTTTTATAGCTGCCGAGTTGAGCAGTGATGGAAACTGGAAAATGAGGATAATTAGGATTAGGATAATGATTTTGAATCTATAGATAATTTGTTTCCAGCATTTTGTTTCCTGTCATTGTAGCTTGTATTTAAACAGCTTATAAAATATGGTTACTTACATGGTCAAACATACTATTGATTATGTGGTTAGATATATTATTCATTTAGAAGAAAGATCCCTTTTAATCCAAAAAAAATCAGCGTACAAGTGTAAGGTAAAAAAGTTTCATCTGCTTTATAGTTTCAACTCTTCAAGATCAAGAACCATTATCTTTTTAAAACAATATTTATATGAATTCTTTCAAACAGTACTTTGGCACTGTAAAAATACATCTCCTTCAAATACGACTAAAACGTCAATATGTTTCCGAACAATATAGAACAAATAAAAGTTTAGAAAGTGGCTGAAAACAGCATTTTTATGTTGTATTTTGCGTCCTAAATATTGACTGTCTGTGGTTGCTGGGTAATAAGGTGGTTGCCTTATTTTAAAATAAGTGATATCTTTTTACCAAGTTCATTTTAGTATGCAAAATTTAATCTAAATATGTAACTATGCGCGTAACAGTTTTCTCTTTGGCTAGGAAAATGGACACAGATGAGACTACCGACATTGTGCACCGAAGGACAACCATAGCCTACATATGCAATTGGAGCTCTTAATTAATACCGAATTAATTCAACCCAATTGCGAGGCAAGCTTGAAGCTTACTGAAACTCTCTTGAGCCTGTTTACTAAGACAAAACATTGTACAGATGTCCATTTAGGCGAGGAGAAAAAGACTTGCTTGAAGCTTGAACCCTTGATTCCTTGCTTGAGATGTGGACACTGACAACTTCGCCACTCTCACTCTTGATGGTGCTCTTGTTTAACAGATTCAATTGTAATTGTCCCTTTAATTTTGAACTATATTTCAATAACAGTTTCTTGTTCTAGGGATACCTTGGGTGCAAACATTTAAGGTTTTTTTTCAGATGTATTTAGATGTGCGTCCTGGACCAAGGGCTACTTCAGGTATGCGTTCTGCTGCAGCATTTTCTACCAACGGCAAAAAGCAAGGTTAGAATGACTGATTTTCTTGATTACTTGAACTTGTTTTTTCCAAGATGCGATAAAATAATTCAGTGTTAAGCAGAAACATCTCTCAGTTTGTTTCGTTATCAGTCTTGATGTGTTCATACTTGATGAGGCTAGCAGCATATGCCTTTTAACAAAGAAAACGTTGATTTATTTTTTATATATATTGTTATGTAAATGTATAACGATAGCGTGATTTCAGTTCTATTTTATAAATAATCAATAGCCTAGCTGTACCTGAGTGATGGAGACTACTAGAAATTTCTATATTATTATGGCTATATTTAGAACACAGCAGATTTGTTTTGATTTTTCAGGAATAGTCTAGATTATATTTCTTCTTGTATTTTCTTTTTGTGTACAAAAGTCAGAGAGCTTCTTAAAGCTTTATCTTTAGGTAACTTTGGTCATAAAATATTGGATTAAATTTTCATCAGTGACAGTTATATTTGAAAATATTTTTAATTATACTGTGTGAGATATAAATTCAACTTTTCAACAATCTGTGGGATTATTCTACTACAAGATATTTTGGACTTTTGTGGAAAATACTTTGATTGATTAAGAGTTTAAGACATTTAACACTTAAAAGGATCAGACAGGATTATTAATTTATTCTAGGATTGTACACTAAATCCAGGTACTGTAAAACTATTTCTTTGTGACTTTGTGCAATAGTAATTTAATACTTTTGTAATTTGATTTAGAATATTTTTTTGTTTTTGTTTAAAAGTTAGTTACTGGTTATTCTTTCTATTACTCTTTCTATTTGGACCGTAACAATATATGACACAAATAAGATGAATTTTACCTTTTCTGGCCATCGTCACATGGAGAAACATAAGGCCATTAGTTTTTAAGAACCAAAATAACCAATACTGCTTATTATACCCCCGAAACGAAGTTTCTGGAGGGGGTATATAGGAGTCACCTAATGGTTTGTCGGTCGGGCGGTCGGTCGGTCCGTTGCAATTTCCTTGTCCGGAGTATAACTTAAAAACTGATGGTTTGATTTCAATGCAACTTCAAAAAATGGTCAAGCACAATGAGTGGAAGTGCATTGTTTAAGAATCATAACTCCATCTTCACTATTCGCAGAGTTATTCCCCTTTGTTGATTTTCCTTGTCTGGAGCATAACTTGAAAACTAAAGATTGGAACTTTGTGCAGCTTCATACAATGGTCAAACACAACGAGAGAAAGTGTAATTACAAGAGCTATAGCTCTATCTTCACTATTTGCACAGTTTTTGCCCTTTGTTGGTTTTCCTTGTCCGGAGAATAACTTGAAAACTAATGGTTGGAATTCAGTGCAACTTCATACAATGGTCAAGCACAATGACAGGAAGTGAAGTGTACAAGAATCTACATGTTTATTAGACTTTGGTGCAAAGTAGCTCAGTTGGTAAAGTACTCTACTGTCAATCCAGAGATAATGGAGTTCAATCCTCGCTGAGGCCGAGTTATTAATTTAGGACTCGCGGTTTAAAATCGGCCCCGTTAACATGCAATGCAACTCATGTTAAAGGGTCATTATGGCCATGTTTACATCTTTAAGTCCATAAATTATCAAGATAACGTTTAGTCAGATGTCTTAATTAAGTTGATTTTATCTTGTAACTGATAAATAAGTAAATAATTAAGTGTCTGATGCGTTGAATTTTAGTTTTCTTTTCTTTAGTTTTAGACTCGAAAATGTCTAGCCAGAAAATGTTAGAAAAAGTGCTCGAAATATTCAGACTAGATTTTCATAATCTCAATAATGGCTGGAACTGTTTAGAAATAACATCACACATCTGGCTTTAAATGCATGTTTCTCTTGTTTGTTTCAGGCTGTTCTTATTAGCTTGTCTGTTTTCAAAGAAAAAGGTAGAGCTATTGTGATCACCGACTTGTCACCCTTGTCGTCATGCAAGAACTTTAATGTAGCTGATTAATCATAGAGTCTGAGATTAGATATTTGGTGTGTAGCATTGTCTAATGGACTTCTACACAGCTGATTCAAATCATGATCTCAGGGTCAATGTTGGCCTGACGCCGGGGCTTATGTATAATTATATAGAAAAAACTTTTAAAAAATCTTCTTCTTTAAAACAGCTTTATTTGATGTGAGGCATCCTCTAGTAGACCCCTACCAAGATAGTCCATATAATGACCCTGGGGTCAAAATTAACCCCCACCCTTTGGGTTACTTGGTTTTCGCATATACTTGAATAGGAAAAACTTTTTATCGGAATGCAGAAGGCCTGGAATTTTATTGTTTACTCACTTGGGTTCGGAAGGTACTTCCCCCATCCTCCTTAACTTATTTTGATTATTTTATAATCGTTTTACTTATTCATTTATTTTTATTTATTGATTTATTTTTTATGCAAATGTACTTACCCTTTCCCTCTCCCCTCTGTTTTTCTGCCGCCCTAAATTTGTTTAAGTGTTTTAAGATGGGTAGTTACTTCCGAATTCCTGCATGGGACCCTCAGCCCCAAAAAGTCACCTCATTCTTTTTTGCTGTTGCTATTTTCCGGGATATTTGTCATGAAAGTGTTTGTGTACAGTGGCTTTTCTTATCTGGAATTGAACATATGAATTTTGGTTTGCATGCATGAGATTTTGTTTAAGTCAAAATTTCCAAATCTTACTCATTCTTTCTTATTAGGAATAGTAATATTAGAAAAGTTTACAGCATTAATTGTCTTTAAAACATAGTTCTTATGTTTCACAATGATCTGTCTAATTAAAAAACAAATTTAACATTTTTCAACTTAAAAGATCTTTTTCCATACAAGTTTTATGCACAGCCCCTGTATAACAATCCATATAGCAACACAGTTTTAATGTAGTAAATGGGGATTCAAAATTGTTGTTTTGAAAGCTAAATAGTCTATAATAGCAGCTACTTACCTAAATAGAAACAGATTTGGAAAAATTTATATTGTTTGACCATTTCATATTTACTTGAATGTTTGCTAAATATTATGTGAAAGGAGTAATTTTATTGCATACGTTTATACGAAGTTGATGATTTACCCCTCTATCAATTCCTTGATATTAACCTTGTGATAATTTTGCTTGATAGATGTCTACTAGGCGATGTTATACATCAAATATCCTAACACTATGCCTTATGGTTACTGACAAGAAGATTTTTAAAGTTTTTTTTTTTTGCATGTCTTTACAAAAATCAAGTGACACCTGGGGCAGCAGCAGTTTTGACCACAAGAGCATCATTTGCACATTTTTTGTAGAGGACTTCTAGACACTCTGTGCAAAATATCTTAGCTGTAGGCCGTATGGTTTCTTAGAAAAAGATTTTCACAGTTTTGCCTATATAAGGCTTTATAAAAATCAAATGACCATTGGGCGGAGCCTTATATGACATCAGGGGCTTAATTTGACCAACTTTAGAAAGAAGCTCTAAGTGAACCTGTATAATAAATATCTAATCCCATGGCACAGTAGTTTCAGTCAAGAAGATTTTTGAAAGTTGTCCCTGTAAATGCCTGTATAAAAATCATGTTGCAGCTGGGGGTGGGGCCGAATCAGACCCCAGTGCCTTGATTTGGATAAACTTGGCAAAGATCCACTAAAAAATGCTACAAATTAAATATCTGAGCACTAGGCCTTGTGGATTCAGAGAATATTTTCAAAGCTTTTCCTAAATAACCCTGTATAAAAATGTGGCCCTTTGGACGGAGCCAGATGTGGCCCCAGGGCCATGATTTGAACAAACTTGGTAGAGGTCTTCTAGGTGATGCTACATACTAAATATCTTATCTCAAGGCCTTGCGGTTTCGGAGTAGATTTTTAAAGTTTTCACTTTTTAAATCATTTTTAGCTCCTGTGGCTCTGATCTGTAATGGACTGAAACCATATGAATACTTTTAATAGAGCTTAATGCAAGGAATATCCTCGGCAAGTTTTCTCAGAATTGGTCTCTGAGATGTCACTTGAGAAAATTGTGTTGAAACATCGATTATTGAACAAAGAGATTCCGCAAACTTTCAGGTAATAAGGAGTATGATCACTTTGAGCAGCCACACAGACAATATATTGACGTCTCATGGAATTGACCAATTGTCTTAGGACATGCTATAAAATTGTTTTCCACTCTGAGTGAGCAAAAAACGGAGTTCTCCGAGATATAGAGGAGGGGTGCCTGCCCTGACACGTTTTTCCACAATGCCTCAAAACTTTTCAATTGGTGCTATATCTGGGGAGTATGCTGGCCAGTCCGACCGTACAAAATTGTAATGGCGAAGAAAATCAGTGACAATGTTAACCCGGTGAGGTTTTGCATAATCGTCCTGTAGCATAGCCTGAGGGCTCTGAAAACAAGGGAGGATATCAAGTGTCATGATCTCATCCCGATACATCGCTGCATTGAGGTTTCCATCCATAACATAAGGCTCAGTCCATTGGGGATAAGAGAATCCGCCCCACACCATAATACTACCACCAGCAAAGTGTTTTCACTCATGAACGTCAACAAACCGTGCAACTTGGCGCCTAAACGCAAGAATGTGAACCTTCATTATGCTGCAAAGAGAACCTTGACAAGTCTGTGAACAACACAGAAGACAACTTATGACGTGTCAACTGACGATGATGACGTTTTCATGCGTCTCTGGCTGCCCTATGGAAGAGGAGTAAACGTGGCCTCACCGCTTGACGTCACCGCGGAGGCCCTTCTAACGTAGTCGGTTCCTGATTGTCGGATCACTAACGTCGTTACCAAAAGCAATCTGTAGCTGAACTCTGAGGTTACTGGCGGTGACAGTTCTTTGCCGATCTTAAACAAAACAAGGTATCGCTCATCTTGCTGTGTTGTGAAACGTGGGCGTGCTGAACTCGGTCTATTCCTTACTGTTCCTGTTTCCCGAAAGCTCCGACGTAATCTGCAAATTAGTGATGGTCTGACATTATGTCTGTTTGCCTTCGTTACGAAGGGAATTCCTTCATCAAGCCATCCTTTTGTAATAGTCTTTTCTTCCAAGGTGAGATGACGACGTGGTGGCATGTTCAAATCAAGTGAAATTTTATTGAACCAGGAGGCAGTTTTCAGCCAATCTATTCCTGCATATTGTGTGCCGATGAAGGTACACGAAAATAATGTGTGGTTTGCTTAATCATCATTTCTATCTTCTCTGTGAAACCATGGAAAAAATAAAAAAAGCATGAAAATTTACAAAATTTTACACAAAATTCTAAGGCACAAAAAGCACAGAGATTTCCATGCCCATTTTGTCACACATTGGCAAACAGGTTAACTGATGATCTGAAAAACATGATATCTGCAAATTGTAAAAATGACCTCAAATACAGAGTGCAAATACAATAATACTTAGGTATACCACAATATAATTTGGGTATTCCCTAAATTGATTTAAGAAGTAAATTACAAAGAAAATCACCCTAGAAACTCAATTGCTGAACAAGATCTCTGTGTCAAATTCTTCTGAATGTTATACGTTAAAAACGTCAAATTGGAGTTGCAGCGTTATGATTACATATGATGAATGTTCATTTATGTAAAACAAGATTTGTGTTTTGAATATTAAGATTTATTTTCAACGATGCTTCTATTCGGGTAAATTCTTAAATTGAATTTTTACTTCTTAACATTGTTATGGAGAAATGTTGTTGACCAATTTGATGAAGTCCGCACACGCGTGCTTACACGTACGCACCCGGAAAATAAACTTTTACTGTATATCTTCAACTTTATCTAACAAACATCTAATAGAATGTGTGTTAGCGAGTCTATTTTTATCCTTCGCTAAAAAACCCTTTGTTTTATGTATAAACAATATTTGCGCAGCAAGGAAGGCAGAAGCTATAAAGTTGTAGGGCTTCTCTGCTTCACATCACTTCGTGTTACAAGGCCGAAACTTGTGTTCACTGGTATCCTAACTGTAAGTCGTGTTTTATTACTTCTATTAATTTTAACAATATTTAGGAAAACATTTCATTCCATATGGTCAGTTCTCGATGATCATAATGGTAACGTTTACAGTTAGAACTATAAAATTAACACTTTAAGTGCAAGATGTTGTTTTTTTCATTCTCATCCACCTTTTTTTTTCATTGGTATGATAATACTTTTTTGAATACTAAGTAGTTTATGTTAATGTAGGAAATCAGCGGAGCAACAAAAGCAAAACAGAATGTGTTTATCTCTTTTCTTTTTGTCTTTCTTCTCTACTTATGAGACAAGCATGAAACTTACTGAAGTTGATGATATTTAGATGAATCTTTGCAACGCTAATACAAAAAAAATATTTTTTTAATAAGATTGCTAATTTCTCGTTTTTCAAACTGTATGCAGAGCATTGTTTCATAGAGTGACATCTCACAAGCATATTTAACATTTTCTTCTGTTACAGTGCCTTAGCAATAATAGTACCGTATTATCTAATTTTGTTCTTGTAAAACATTTTTACAAAATTTAAAGAAAATGTTCAGTCTTATCCTTCAATGAAATTATCACAATAATGATCAAAGTTAGGGAAAGGCGTACTATTGCAGTTCCAGAAAGACAGTTCTGGTACTGGAAAAGTAGACTACTCTCTGCTGATTTTGTCTTTACAACAAGTGCCAAGGATGGTCATGCAGTTCGACCATGGCCTGCACTGTTTGCTTTTCAATAAGGGAATTTTAAAACTAGAAATATCTTTGAAAAATACGATCGGCGGGTACAAAAGTACAAAATAAATGCCCCATAAGTGTTTAGTTTTTGGACATTGGCTAATATTGAATGCGCGAGCAATCGCATGGCCTTCCCCCAACAGTGTAGGCTATTAACAAAAATGTTGAGTTTAATGTTAAAAGTGTCAATATCATATTCATTAAAATAAATTAAATATTTAGTCATATTTATTATAGATTTATATCATTTAGTATATTTGTTTATGATTAAAAAGTGTTGAATTTTAGATTACAGCAGTAATAATGATATCATCATTGCTTTGATTTCCGAGGGAATTAAAGTATCAATTACGAATTCTGTCCTAAAATTTCATTATTGCAACACTTTTAACTAATTACAAACTTCTTTCTGTATCTAACAATTTCATTCGTCATAAATGTAGGCCAGAATTGATTTTAATACAGATACGCCTAAAAATCCTTTTTAGCAGTAATAAATGGGTCTGTCAAATTGAAGGATAAACATGGCTATTTTAGACATCCAGCTAGATATGCTGCTGCAGGTACTCCTTCTATGTCCAAATTCGGTAGGAATAAGGAATAATCTGCCTGATTAAGGAGGCATACTACGACAACTTTATGTTTCTGTAAAAATGTTACAAACATGTGTGAATATAAAACAAAACAACTTCCGATGTCAAGTGTCGGTCAAAAATTTAAGTAAACATAATTATTGATAAACTGAATGCATTAACATAAGTATTTTGAAAGTTCTGTTTGGACAATTTTAGGATGAATAGATATTAATTACAGCTAAACATGTGATTCCTCCGGGGGAAAAACACAAATTATGAAGACATGTTCTTTATTACATTATCTGATTGTTTTTAATAATTTCATAGAGAATGGACCAAAAGAATAACATATATTAAGTACATCATTGGCAACTTTAAGAACTTTATCTTTTAAGTTCTTGTGTCTTTTATTTTACCATTTAATCATGAATTATTATCATCATGGCTACAATCATAAAGTTTTTCTCTAGACGCAGCCCTAAATGATAGTCATACTCAGGGTTCAAAAATTGAATAAAATATTATCATCAATGAGAAAAATCTTTTTGCTGTTCCGTTACGGTCTGCTTTTCATAAAATAGACGTGTTCCTATGTAAGTGTAGTCATCCTTATAAACGTAATATATAATGCTTAATAAGGATGATATACTCCGTTAGTGATAAGCTTTTGTTTAAATACGTCACATGTATAAAGCTTAAGCATAAAGCTAATGCGGAGAGTATACACAGCTCGTAATATCCCTCTCGTAATAAATTCATGTTTATGCCATGGTTTAGCTCTATCAATAATTCGTGAATTTGGTTAAAATGATAAATTTTTAAAAGCATAGCACACAGAGATAAAATATACTAAAAGAATAATATCAAAGGTAAGTGCTTATTTATCAGTGTGTCACGCCTACTGAAATGGCAAGACTCTTGGGCTAATGAGACACCTCATTGCACATATTTACTAACCGATTCCTCAGTCGGTAACCATTTTTCAAATAATTGGCGGCTCACTAACCGACCTAGTCAGAATAAGTCTCCGTCGGGAACCTTCGTCAGCTTAAGCAGTTGGCCATAGTATATGGACGTCTGCATTTGAACTATCCTTCCAAATAACATTCACTTCAATCAAATAGCTAAACAGAACTCAATATCTACTATTTCTGCGGAAATCACCAACGGTTTCGCTAACATGACACTATATTAAGGAATATATTAATAACCAACATTGGACAAAATGAGACACTAGGCAGATCTAAATTCGTCACACATGTAACAGATGTCCAATGCTTGTCATATATTTAAATTCTGGTAAGAAAAATATTGTTGATTTTCTTACCAGAGCAATCTTAGTTTTTCATATGGGTAACGCAACGGACGTGAAGAATATTTGTTTTTGGCAGAATTGCGTTTAGAAATGGCAGAATGTGGTGTTTTTGGATCACAGTGAGAATAAAAAACAAACCACTTCCAAAAGTATTAACTTCATGTTAGCTAGAAAGTAAAATTGAAAGTGATTCAAACTGTGGAGATATCCTTTCAAAGATAAAGTTGGCAAACTTAAAATCTCTTTCTAAATTTGTAATCCAATTCGTGGTAAGCTACACAGAGTTGCTTGTTTAATAATTCATATAGAATACAATCTCTTATTTTCAAACTGTCAATTATTGTTTGAGACATACGCGATTTAAACCGTAGTATCAAAATAATTTGTTGTATTTTCCTATTTTCAATAGGCAATAATGCTTCAACATTTTTGAAGCATGTTTGAAATTCTTTATGTGATACATAACACATTTAACATTGTTTTTCCTAACAGTTCATGTCAGAAAACAAGTAATAATGCTTGTGAACTATGGAGATATTTTTACTCGATTCAGTTCATTTCATTTTCTGTTTAGGCATCTGACCCATGCACATAGAATTATGTTGAAAATTGTGCAAACAATATCGTTCTAGCGTAACTCAATGAGCTTCGCACGTCGAAGTCTGCTGCAATGTGCCAAATTTGAATTGTATAATACTTTTGTCTTGCATTCAGTATTAATTGCTTGATTATCTTAACATTACAGATGTTTTAAGTTTGCACTTTTGTTGAATAAAAAAAAAACAGAAATTCGCATAAAGCTTCCATATTTAAGAGGAAACTGTTACCGTTGATAAAAAATTCTATGACATGTTAAATGATATATGCCTGCATTCTGTTCTGAAAAAGATAGGAGGTGTTCTGTAGAACTTTTTTGTCTTTTCAAAAATGATTACTTTTGCAAACACCACGCGTTAACCAGCTAGTAGCTTTCTTCTGCAAATTGAAGTATTACAAAGCTTTCGTTTTGTATGTGTACCCTGTACACGGAAGAAAATGTCCTAAAAAAGTAAGCGTGTGAATTTTAGTATCTGTCACAGTCTGTTTCCACAAATGCATTCATTGTATGTCAACGGTTTTGTGAAAATGTGGTTTCTTTTTCAGGAGATGAAAATTTTTACGGATTTATAAAACGTACGTAAAATCGAATAATAAATATTCGGGTAAACTGTCTTGCTAACGACTGGTAGGAAATATTACAAGTCTAAAAAAATAACATTTAACATAAGAAAAATGCCGGATTCTAACTGACAAATCTAACCTTTCAGATTTGACAATAAAATGAAGCTGTTGACGCTGTTTGTTCTCTTAGTCGTCTGTTGCATCTACACTGTGACGTCAGACGTGCATTTCCTAGAGGAGGCTGGCCAGCTGAAAGGAGGAAGAGATAAAGTAATATCAAAGAGGAATATTCCATTAGCCGAGACAGAAGATAAAGATGAAACTGCGGTTAAAACTGAACGTATGTCGGAAACCAATCTGAATAGAAGTGAGAATAATGCAGACCTTAACTACTTCAATCTGAAATAAGTAATTTAGTATAAAATAAAAAAAAGATTTTTTTTCATTTTCTGTAGATATAGAATATTTTTCACTGATAAGAGAAACAGTGGAAGATTTTTTAGCGAGCACAAAGCAAACACTACCCACGTGAAGTTGTCTCCAATTAATTCCATACACCGATAAAACAGAAAAAAAACTTTATTCCTTGCATTAATACTGTTGCCATAAAACCAAAATGACGTCAATTTATTATTTATTTTCAGCTGGTGTATCATTCGTTATTTCATAGAATATATAATCGTGTTTGACAGTTAAATCATCTTTTAACCTTCTAGGGCGCAGGGATTTTCCGACAGGTTGCTGCCCGTCCGGTGTCACCATAGTCAAGTTGACCAACAACGCCCCCTTTAATAAAATCAATGATGCATTCGGCATAGATGTCATCAGTGGTCCAACAGCGCAAAGAGGTATCACTACTGACTGCAGTAAAATGGCTCTTTTGAAGGTTAGTGACAGCACCGTTCTGAAGCACGTTTATTTAACAATTCTAAGAGCACTTAAACACATGTTTAATAACACCTTAAATTATGTCCCATGTCTGAAAGAACTACTGATATCAAAACACATGTCTATACTTTTTAGCTCACCTGAGCATGCTCATGTGAGCTTTTAGGATCCTTGATTGTCCGGCGTCCGTCCGTCCGTCCGTCCGTCGTCCACAATTCATTCAAACGACATCTCCTCTGAAACCACTGGGCAAAATTTAATGAAACTTGCCTAGAATGTTCCTTGCATGAAGCTCTACCAAGTTTGTTCAAATGGTTCCGGTCCATTGCATTTCTGGGTCACAGGAGCTAAAAACAGATTTTAAAAGTTGGATCTTTAAAAATCTTCTTGTCAGAAACCAAAGGGCCTGGAGCTTTGATATTTGGTATAAAGCATCATCTAGTGGACCTCTACCAAGTTTGTTCAAATTATGATCCTTGGGTCAAAAATGGCCCCGCCCCAGGGGTAACTTGTTTTACATAGAGTTATATAGGAAAAACTTTAAAAATCTTCTTGTCAGAAACCGTAAGGCATAGAGCTAAGATATTTGGTGTGCAGCATTGTCTAGTGGACCTCTACCAAGTTTGTTCAAATCATGGCCTCTGGGTCAAAAATGGCCCCGCCCCAGGGGTAACTTGTTTTACATAGAGTTATATAGGAAAAACTTTAAAAATCTTCTTGTCGGAAACCATAAGGCATAGAGCTTAGATATTTGGTGTGTAGCATTGTCTAGTGGACCTCTACCAAGTTTGTTCAAATCATGGCCTCTGGGTCAAAATGGCCCCGCCCAGGGGGTAACTAGTTTTACATAGAGTTATATAGGAAAAACTTTAAAACTCTTCTTATGAGATACCGTAAGGCATAGAGCTTAGATATTTGGTATGTAGCATTGTCTTGTGGACCTCTACCAAGTTTGTTCAAATCATGGCCTCTGGGTCAAATTTGGCCCCACCCTGGGGTCATTGGTTTTACATAGGCTTATATAGGAAAAACTTTGAAAATCTTCTTGTCTGAAACCACAAGGCCCTGAGCCTTAAGATTTGGTATGTAGCATTGTCTAGTGGACCTCTACCAAGTTTGTTCAAATTATACCCCTGGGGTCAAATTTGGCCCCAACCCGGGGTCATTGGTTTTACATAGGCTTATATAGCGATAACTTTGAAAATCTTCTTGTAGAAGGAGAAGTAACATTTTTAGTCCAAATAATCTGGAAATTTGTCAGACAGGTTGTTTCTATGATTTCAAGCTCAAGTTCGAATACGGGCCATCTTGGTTCAAAAGCTAGGTCACAGAGCCCAAAAATAGAAAAATCTCGTTAACACTCTAGAGGTTACATTTTCTGTCAAAATATCCCAGAAATTTGTCAAAAAGGTTGTTTTGATGATTTTTAGCTCAAGTTCAAAATTGGGTCATCTGGGGTCAAAAACTAGGTCACAGAGCTCAAATATGGAAAAACCTTGTAAACGCTCTAGAGGTAACATTTTCAGTCCAAATAACCAGGAATCTGTCAGAAAGGTTGTTTCAATGATTTCTAGGTTAAATTTGAATATGGGTCATCTGAAAGCAAAAACTAGGTCACAGAGCCCAAAAATAGAAAAAAACTTGTTAACATTCAAGAAGCTACTTTTCAGTCCAAATATTCTCCAAATTTGTCAGAAAAAATGTTTTAATGATTTCTAGCTCAGATTCGAATAAAGGTCATCTGGGGTCAAAAACTAGGTCACAGACCCCAAATATGGAAAAACCTTGTTAACACGCATTGAGGTAACATTTTCAGTTCAAATAACCTTGAAATTTGTCAGAAAGATTGTTTTAATGATTTCTAGCTCAATTTTGAATATGGGTTATCTGGGGTCAAGAACTAGAACACAGGGCCAAAAAGTAGAAAATCCTTGTTAATGTTCAAGAGGTTACATTTTCAGTCCAAATGTCCTTAAAATTTGTCAGAAAGGTTGTTTCAATGATTTCTAGCCCAGATTAGGATATATTTCATCTGGGATCAAAAACTAGGTCACAGAGCCCTAAAATTTTAAAACCATTTTAACTATCCAGAGGTTAGTCAATTTCAGTCCAGATATCCTGGAAATTTGTCAGATAGGTTGTTTTGATGATTTCTAGCTCAAGTACTAATATGGGTCATCTTTGGTCAAAAACTAGGTCACAGAGCCCAGATATGGAAAAACCTTGTTAACACTCAAGAGTTAAGATTTTAATTCCAAATAACCTGAAAATTTGTCAGAAAGGTTGCTTCTATGATTTCCAGCTCAACTTTGAATATGGGTCATCTGGATTAAAAAACTAGGTCACAGAGCCTAAATATCGAAAAAACTTTGTAAACACTCAGAGGCTACATTTTTAGTCCAGATGTCCTGGAAATTTGTCAGAAAGGTTGTTTTAATGATTTAAAGCTGAGGTTTGGATATGGATCATCTGGGGTCAAAAACTAGGTCACAGAGCCCAAATATGGAAAAACCTTGTTAACACTCTAAAGGCTACACTTTCAGTCCAAATAACCTTGAAATTTGTCAGAAAGATTATTTCAATAATTTCTAGGTCAAGTTCGAATATGGGTCATCTGGGGTCAATTAACCAGGTCCATAGCAACTTTGTTAAAAGCAGTCATATTCAGGTGAGCGATATAGGGCCATCATGGCCCTCTTGTCTATATTTATGTTTAATTATTGTCGGAAACATTTCTGCATATAACCGACATCCCTGCAGAGATAAGTTATTTTATGTCGGGGAATATTCCAGGGACAGCCTTGGGCCGTTCTTTTCCATGCTCAGCAATTAATAAAATTAGTGGAAGAAATGGAAATCGACCTCGCGACCCACGGATTACCAGTCCAGTGCATTACCACTGGATCTCTCTATTTGTTTATCGTGAGTACCGGTCGCTTATATGACGAACGCCCCCTATCTAACTATGTGTGTTTATTTATCGTCGATACCGGTTGTATTAGGTTGGGAGGGAAAGTCCAAGATATAGAAAGGATCTCATTTCAAAGATAATTATGTTACTTTTCCATGCTAAGTGTTCAGCACTGATACATGGGACCTCGATTTTAAGTCTCGTCCGAAATTAGTGATATTAGTGGAGGAGCGGAAGATCGAACTCGAGACTCCTGGAATACCACTCCAGCGCGTTACCAGTGGACCACATGTCTATCAGCGCTACTGCTGTTAAACATTGCACTTGCCTCATAGCGTTGTCAGTATTATAACACATGCCTCACAGCGCTACTAGTATTATATAATACATGTACTTCTATTCTATATCGTTGCTAGGTAAACTTTCAAAGAATCCAAACATCTAATAATTGTGTGAATAGTCCTATGTGTGGCCGGCGCATGCTCAGAATCGATCTGAAACTAAGCCCAGGGACAAGATCGAAATTTTTATTCAATGTCGGAGACAGCAGAACTAACAATGGATACAGTAATATACTTGTGTTTATATATTTATATATATAACAAATTTCCTCTTTGTTTTATAGACTGTTGTGCGTGTATAAAAACGTATGTTATAGTTTTGCTTTGAGTAGTTCAAATGTATGTTACAACTAGCATGTTGAAAAAATACGCCTTTCTGCTTAATACAATTTGATGCATGTTATATTGTCTATTCTGTCCTTAGGCTTGATGTTGTATAGACTATCTTATTTACTTGAATCCCAAAAAAAAACGAGATGCATACACTTTTTACACATTTTAGGTGGTGACTCTAGTACCCAGGAAAACGATTCTGAAGGTGAAGGATTATTTCCGCATGTACAGGTCTATGGGAGCGATAAATGTCAATCACGCAGGTTCGGTCGTTTCACGAATGCCATTAGTTCAGCCGTCAGTAGCGTTACAATTTACGTTGGTCCCCAGTACTTTCGTGTCGTGAATGACCAAGGGTTTGACGAGTACGTTTGTGATAGTTGCATATTTGCTCTGAGTGGCCAGTCGGACAACCAAGGCTCGGTCAACGAAGATGTGTATGTCGCTTTGAACCGTGTTGTTGACGGAACATACCGAAACGGGATAGGCGTTTGTTCAGCTACACTTAGCTGGGTTTGCCCGTGGTACTACTAGTAGATTGTTTCAGCCAGTTGGAAAATCAGTCTTCGATGACTCTGCGATTTTTTCTGCATAAGCCCGTATGATTCTATGATATACTGTTTAATTTTCTGATTTTATGTACTTGATTTAACATGTCATTAAAATAGCAAAGGTATTATAAAACTAAAACCTGTGATGACATCTCTCAAAATCCTGTTTGTGAGCTTTAAAATATTTTTTTCTGAATGGTTTATATATACTAGTAACTAAACTTCTCAATGAACAATAGTCTCATGATTGCATTTTATCGCATGAATACTTTCACAGTGAGTTTGCTGTTGAGAGAATATCAGAGAAAAATTACAGTTTCTGAATTTAAGAGTTTTAAAGATCTTATATTTTATACATATCGGATCCTAGGGACGGGGCAAATTTTGACCCCAACGACATAATTTAAACAAACTTGGTACATATCCACTATACAAAAACAAATATTTAAGTTCTAAGTTTCAGACAAGTTGTTCAAATGCGTTCCATATACAACTCTTTTCAGAACAAGTGACACCCGGTTGGGGTAAAATCCTAAAGAAGTAACTTGAACATTCTTTGTACAGTTCAACTATTTAATGCAACAGCTTGATATCTAAGGAAAAAAGGGACCAACGTTGACACCCGGAATATGATTTTAACATCTTGGTATAGATCTAGATATATATGGCAATTCTATACAACATATATCTCAGCTCTAGGACATGAGTTTCAAATAAAAAAAAGATTTGTTTCCTACACAAACTGTCAAATAGTGACTCACGGTCGGTGTGAATTTTGACTATAAATAATTTGAACTATCGATTAAAAGCACTAGACATACCAAATATCTCAGGTCTAGAGGTTTAGTTTCTTGACACAAAAAAACCGATATTTTACACAAATAGTCCTCAGGGACGGGGCTAATTTTGACCTTAGGGACATAATTTGCATGAACTTTGTACATATGCACTAAAATGCCATAAAATGTGTAACCTCTAGAGAAAACAAGAAGACATTAAAAGGTTTTTGTTATACAGCTCAGTATAAAACAAGTAATACCCGGGCATATATCCACTAGACATAATGCATATGATAAATCTACATCTAGGTCATGCAGTTATTCAAACTTGTTCCTGCATAAATCGTTGGCTGTCAATTTTGACCCTGATGATATTATATTTAAAAATCTTGGTGACGCCAACTTTGACCCCAAATACATTGGCATGGGCGCCTTGTGATAACTTTATCTCAATTTCCCGTTTGGTTTTTTCGGACATCGTAGGTGCCTTAATGCTTCGTTTATGTTGTATATGAGTATTGTGCGACTGAGTACAGGCTGTCACGGACAAATACGTACGCAGGGTGCGTGGAGATTGTATTGATCGTGCAATTTCACCGCGCAGTCTCTACGAGCTCTGGAAATCGCAGGAAGCCCGTTGAGCTTCAGTGCACAGGCTGTACAGAGACGATACCATCTGACGTTGCAACCTATAGTGTCCGAGTCTCAAGTATTTAACGAGGTGTTCTGTGTACATCTTCATAACAAATGTGTTCAAGTTTGGCAAATTTTTGAAATACTTTCTAAACAATGGCACATAAGAAAGCATCCTAAGCAATTTGAAGGTTGTCCCACGGCCATGGAGTTGCTGAAGAATAACTGTGCGATATCCTTGCGATTTACCAGGTACTGCATAGGCAACTTGAGGCGAAAGCTTTATAAGTGTCCTACGACTCCACAATTTTACTTGTTTTTTAACAAAATGTCCGCCGAATTTAGTGCGTTATCTGCTCGATCTTAGCAAGGTTTCCAAACGATATTATAACGGGGATTGTGCAATGCCACCCACGATTTGTCAACAGAGTACTTGGTTAAAATTTCTTAAATTTTTTATAACTTTTACACAAAGTGGCAGAGGCCTACGTAGCCAATGAATGCGTACGAAAATCTACCGGCAAGCGCTTGGCTCCACACGGGCATACGGGTAGTCAACCGTTTGCTTACATCGCAGGTCAAACTTAAATGAGGCATTTGCAGTGATAGAAACCAAATATACCAGTAATAGTGCTTAAGTGACAAGATCTTATTTTTCACAAATATGACAACTGAGAATTGGCCAATTTTTACCAGTTTGAACAAACATGGAAATACGGTTACGGAATTACTGTATTTCAGTATACCGGCTTACAATCTGATTAAAATCATATCATTAACATCGCTATGCTCTTAGGATCTGAGGACGACCAATAGAAGGTCGCCTTCTCGTGACCTATCCATCAGCCAATCAAAGCAACGCTTCCACCTTCATGGAAGTAAATGTTCAACTTCTGAAAATTTATTTATATAGCTGAGATCCCAAACAATTATCTGCCCTTTATAAACTGTCACTGAACTCAGGTAAATTTATTTGTCAGGATCTTCCAAAATAATGCAATTAATGTTTGTGCAGAATATTATTTTTTTCAAAATATCTAAGCATTTTCCGTTTACGATAACATACATTGTTATGCTAGATAAGTTTACACGCTGTCTGAACACGCCGTGTGTACATGTAAGTTATCAAGATGCGTTATATACGAAACAGTGCCATTGGCTGGGATAAAAAAAAAACAATAGTGGAAATTCCAGGTTATCGAGAAGGCAGAAATAAATGCGACGTCTTCAGATCTAACCGTAGGGAGATCATGAAAATCATTCAGATTGACCGGCTTATAATTTTATAGAGACAATCTTTCACAACTGCATCACTGAATCGAATCTTGTGCTAGGTGCTTAGAGCTTCGGTCTACTATGCAGGAAGACCTACGTTTGAACCACGCTTTGGATAGTCTTTTCCAAAATGCATTGCATTTTTCATGTTCATTTTTCATTTCGAAATATAATGTTCGTAAGACAATACAAAAAGAAATATCTACTAGTAAGCTCTAAGACAAACTATTTCACAGAAAAAAGTGTGTTTAAGATTCCTAATACCCTGTCTTCACTCTGAAGAGTATATAATTTCATTAAATTTTGTATGATAGAGACATTTTCACTGAAGGACATGGACTCAAACCCCACTCAAGCCAAATTTTCTGTGCCCCCCCCCCCCCACCCCGCCTCAACGAAATGACGGGGGCATATTATTTTGAAAATGTCGATCGGTCCGTCGGTAGAAACTTCGTTTCCGGTCAAAGAAGGATGGACATGACAAGAAGATGATTCCTATAGTTTTTTTCAGATCATTGAGTCAAAGGTAAACGTCACTGTGACCTTGAAAAGCAAACCTGTTTTCAATCAATAACTATTCAATGCTTAGACCCACCTTCCTCATAACTTTTTTAAGGTTCTTCAAGTTCGGTATGTAGGTTGGCCATGGCTATTAGATGACTGCTATTGTTTTCTCAGGGTAACAGGTCAAAGACTAAGGTCAGAGTAACCTTAAATAGTAAAATGGTTTCCGTATATTTTATAGAAATCTTAGACTAAGCTCTCCAAAACATTTTAGGCAGTTTGGTCATGACCAGTAGATGACACCAGTAGGTTATCGGGTCATAAATGCAAAGGCCAACGTCACAGTGACCTTGAAAAGCAAACGGTTTCAGATTATTTGGACCCACCTTCCTCAAACTTGATATTTAGATACGTCATGGTCGGTAAATGACCTCTATCAGTTTAAAGGTCATTGGGTCAAATATCAAGGGTGGCAATGACCTTGAAAAGCAAAATGGTTTCCAATTAATATCTAGAGAACGCTTAAGCCCAGGTTCCTCGAAAGTGGTGTGAAGATTGGCTATCACCGGTAGACGACGGCTGTACTTTTTAAGATCACCAAATCAAAAGCCGAGGTCACAGTGATCTTCAAAAGCAAAATGGTTACAGATGAATAACTACAGAACAACTGGGTTCAGGTACCTCAGTCTGTAGGCTGGTCTTGACTCTTATATCTCTACAGATCAGCAGATCAAAGGCCAAAATTACAGTGAACTTGAAAAGCAAAACGGTTTCTGATCAATAACTATAGACTGTTTGGGCCAGAACTTTAGAGGCAGGTTGGTAATGGCCTGTAGGTCATTTCAATTCCTTATATTTTAAAATTATTGTACCAAAGTTTTTCAATATGATATATTGATACAAATTGGGTGTTTTCGATTTCAGTGTTAAATTTCTCCAAAACTAGACAGTAAAAGTATCTGATATTTAATTTATTTATTTAGAAACGTGCATGCATGAAAATAATTGAACGCCTGAAGATTTATGTTGAAGTATACGTTCATAACATCCCTTCATAATGAAGTGGATGTGGTAAATTCGTTTCATATCAATAATTGTTTTTCGTTTCTTCTCGCTCTTTGTTTGTTTCGTTGTTTTTTTTGTGTCAGCAGTCAGTAGGTTTTCATAATGCGAATGATTACCTAACCAAGAAACCTTGTTTTAATGGCGGTATCAGAAAACAAATATTGTGTATAATTATACCTTATAAACCCATTAAGTCGGATGAGGTTTAAAGTGAATATTAGTCATCTCTTGAAACTCCCAAGGTAAAAATATGGTCTATATTTTGACCTAGGGTAGTATATTTCTTTAAAAAAAAAAGCTCTTTTTTATGAGGGTTGAAAATATGTTTATTAATATTTGGATACCTTTTTTGCTATTTAAGCCTATAAAAATCAAGTGATCTAAAGGGGCATAATTTGTACAATTTCTATGTGATGTCCTATGGAAAAAATCAAAGCCCTAGGTGTCTGGTTTCAGATAAGAAGAGTTTTGAGGCCTTCTATATAAACTTTTGTAAAATCAAGTTATCCGCGTGACAATGCCATTACTGACCCGAGAGGTATAATCTGAACAGCCTTGGTAGAGGACATCTAGATGCACCTGCATGTAAAACATGTAAGATCTAGGCTTTGTGGTTTTAGACAAGAAAATTGTCTTTTTTTTTTTGCTTTCTTTTGCCGTAGCAACCAGAGTTCATGGTGGAATTCAATCCCTTGAACAAATTCAGTACGACTTTATTAAGCCATGTTACACACCACAAGAATCACAAAAGTTGGTATTGAACATATGCTCAGGTGAGCTAAAACTGTTTAAAATTATTGACTGATCAAGCAATTTCATTCAGGACCATTTAAAAGATTGCACATTAAAGGGAGAAAATCTTACCCTTACTATTTATCATTCTTGCACGATGATTTCCCGTTGACGCTCGAAAGATTATAAAAATGTACTTTTATAACAAGATGTATAAAGATAAAGATGTATTTTTATCTGAGTATGTTACCTTTCAGTTGGCAGGTTGTACGAGCACTGGTTGGTAGTCGTCAGGATTATCTGCCCCTGATCCCTTCCTTTACTGTATCTATCATGCGATGTTCTTCGCCGTGATATTCATTTAGTCTTCATTACAGATAATGAAAGGGAAGAAACCGCAGAGCTTAGAGCGTTCGTGAAGCATAAAAAACCTATTCAAGTCGCTTTGTATAAAATATGGCAAATATATACGTAAGCGTTTGTTTGCGTATCAGCAAACCGAAATGCTCGGAAATGTGAACTGTCACGATTTTTTTAAAAGGCAGACAAGTTTAAGTTAATCGTTATGACGTCAGGGATAAGGCTTTGCAGAGAACATAACTGCGCAAAGCAAACACACACTAAATAAGAACAATGTATACAGGGCGGATCAGTGGTCCAATGGAAGTGCGGAGTACTTGTTAATCAAGAGGTGCAATTACCATCTCCTTCTTTTGCTAAACCGAGGTCCCGTACCGGTGCTATACACTGAGTTTGAAATGAGAGCCAGGAGTGTCTCTAGAAAGAGATGTTTTCTATATCTTGCTTAATAGCCCGCGACATAACAAAACTGTTCGTAGGACAGAATTCGTACGGCTAACCAGTTCAGACGGAATCAAAGCGTTTAAAGTGCCGAAAGAAACTAAACTGCCAAATGCTCATGCCTATGCATATATATTGCTGTTGTAATTATCACTCTGTTTGAATTAAGAGGGTATTTATTTTTAATAGACTTGTAAGCATGCTTTAATCTTATCCAATCATTCATTCGTTTGTCCTTTTCTTGCTCCCTGATATATGTAATGCTGATTTATTATTATAATTTATATTGTTGTTGTTATTATTATTATTATTATTATTATTACTACTACTTCTACTTCTACTACTACTACTATAATTAATTTTATACACCCGTCGAAAGATGGGACACATTATGGGAAACCCTATGGGTGGTAGGCAGGAGGGCGGTCGGGCGGCGTTCAGACTTTTTCTGGACCATAACCCTGTCGGAAATTGGCTGACTGACTTAAAACTTGTTATTATAAGCTTTCTTGCAACGATTAAAAAACAGTGCACAAGAACCATAAATATAATTGCCCCAGTTTTAAATTACCAGCTCTCTTAGAGTTTTTTTTGTCCAGAACATAACTTTAAAAACTTTAAGATGAACTTATGTGAAACTTAAAATATAGATCTATGAGGACAAGGAGAAAAGCATGTCTAAGAAGCACAACTTTACCTTTTCCATTTTTTTAGCAATCTCCGTTTCTTTAGATTTTATAAATATAATGTTTAGTCCGGAGCATAACTTGAAGACAATGAAAGCGATTGTCTTAAAACACAAGAGAAAGATAGATGGTAAAAAGTAAAAGTGCAATTTACAAGTACCAGAACTATTCTTGATAACAGATTTTGAATCTTCTCCCCTATCACAGAATTCTTGTCTAGAGCGTAACTTAAGAACTTTGAGCTATATTGATGTGAAATTTAAAATATAGATAGTAGGTGACAACAAAGATTGCATTAGAACGTAACTCTATATTATACAGGTTAAAGTAATCTCCCCTTCTTTAATTGTTATGAGGAGTTTTTGTCCGGAGCATTACCTGAACAAAATGAAAGGATTGTCTTGAAACTTAAAATAAAGGTAGATAGAAAGAAGTAAAAATGCAGTTCACAAGAACCAAAACTCTACATTTTTAATTGATGTCCACTCTTAGTTTTTTAACACAGTGCCCAAGAAGCATAACTCTTTTTTATCCCGTTTTTATTTATCTCCTTTTTCTAATTTCATGATGATTTTTTTTGTGCGGGGCACACCTTCAACACTAAAAAAAAGATTATTTTAAATTAAAATAAGGATAAAGAAGTAGTTGTGCAATGCACACAAACCATTTCTTTATTTTATTATATTTTTTAATTATTTTCACTTTTAGTCGAGCCCGCCTGCGGATAGCTCGACATAGTCGTCACATTTTGTACCGAAGTTGCGGCGTATGTACAAGCGTGCGTGCGTCCGTCCGTCCGTTCAGATTGCTTTGCCCGATCCATAACTCTGTGCATGGAAGGATTTTGAAATACCTTGGCACATTTGTTCACCATGATGAGATGATGTGTTTGCGTACAAGATCCAGATTCCTAGCTCAGAGGTCAAGGCCCTGTGCCAGGTCAAATGTCCCCTATATTGATGATAGACCTTGTCTGTGCCATTACTTTTCCATGCATGGAAGCAGTTGAAAAACCCGATATACATTTGTTATGCTAACTGAAAGAGATATCAAATAGGCCTGTCTTGTCCTTCCATCATTATGTCATTTTGTCATTCTGTCTACTCAGGTTCCCAGATTAAAGGTCAAGGTCACAGTGCCAGGTCAAAGGACCAAAATTGTGATGATAGAACTTGTCCAGGCCATAATTTCTCCCTGCATGGAAGACATTTTGAAATACCTTGGCATATTTGTATGGCATAACCCAGATTCCTAGCTCAGAGGTCATCGTCACTGTGCCAGGTCAAAGGTAAAAATGTTGATGGCTGGGTCATTACTTCTATATGCATGGAAGAATTAAAAAAACCGTGATACATTTGTATTTGTCCCTGAAATACACTTCATATAGGCCTGGCTTTTTCTTTCATCGTTATGTCATTCTGTCTAGTGTGGGGAAGAACTCCATGACTGAAAAAGGAATTGACTTCAAATCTGGCATGTGAATATATTTTAATCTATAGTTTCACTGTCCCATACCCACAGGCGGCTTTTCATGGGCGGAGTCTACAAGCTGCCCATGGGCATTCTATTTTCTTTTCTGCTCTATTGGCCTAAAGCTTAAGTTTTACATAGTGAAGTGAACTGATGTTAAACTTTAAAGTTGATATGAAGGCAGAAGGTTACAAGTGCAATGCCAACTCAACTAAATCCTGTTTTGAGTTATTCCCCCTTGTTTGTAATTTTATAATGATTTGTTTTCTCTGGATCAGTATTTGAAGTTTATGCAAGAGATTGATTTGAAACTTAACACAAATATAGATGATTAGAAGCAGAAGTCCAATGCATAAGAACCATAATTCTATCTGGTCTCATTTTTTGATAATGTTCCCTTTTTTTGGTCCAGAGCAAAACTTATAACTGCGGAGTATATTTATGTAAAATTTAAATATTGATAAATTATGACCAGGAAAAACGCAGTGCCTAATTAGTTGAACGATACCTTATCCAGTATTAAATTATCTACGTTTCTTTAGTTTTATAATGATTTTTTCCATACCATATTTGTACATAATAAAATGGGTTGTCTTCGATATTGAAATAAAGATATTTAGTAAGTGCAGTGTGCAAAACGATATCTCTGTGTAGTACCATTTTATTACTGAATTTGCTGATATGCGAGTATTTGTGCTGCGCAATGTGAAATGTCTGGCATCATCAGTTTGCAGCCTAGGCTGACGGCATATTCTACATTCGTTCTGCGATGCCCTTCTTTCTATTATTTTGTCGTTTAAATAAATAATCGTAACCAAATTTCTCAAAATGCTGATGGATCAATAGTCTCTGAATCCAGTAGACGATTTTCAGACTTATGTAACTTCCCTTTTTGCAAAGTCGGCCACGATTTTTGAGCAAGTTCTAAAAATAAATGTCTAAACATATAAATAATATATTATCTTAGTATAACCAGATAAATCAATAATTAGAAATAATTATCTAAGAAAAACAGTCGCTGCTCTTTACATCCAAAATATTGAATTATAACGCTTATTGCTTAACAATGTTTATCTTTTTATAAAACTGCACACCTGTGCTTGCATACAAACATGTCAGTAAGTCGAATATTTGGCTCAATGGTTAGTTAGTTAAGCAAATCACTTATGACCGAGGCGGTATGAGTACGAATTGCACTTGCAGATGGTAAATGTAAAAACAGTTCTGCAGTTATATAAATGTTAAGTATAGAGGTGAGATTGCATGTATCCGACACCTTCACGTCTTCAGAATCTTCTGCGCTGACTTGTGTAATTCTGGAAATCGTAAATTCCTGCCAGATTCTCAAGCTAATGCTGGGTCCTGATTGGTCAATTTTGAGTCCTTGCAATTCTAGAGAGAAAAAAATTTGTATGTTTTAGTCATTTGAGTAATGCACTGGCCTGGTAACTTAGGGGTCGCGAGATCGATTCCCCACTGTTCCACTAACTACATATTGTCTTTCGGATGAGACGTTAACCCGAGGTCACATGTATAAGTGCTGTACACTGAGCATGCAAAAGAACTAGGGGAGTCTCTGGAATGGAATGATTTCTGTTTCTAGCACAATCCCCCACAACATAAAATAACTAGTCTCTTTTCGGGGCGTAGGTTATAAGGGCAACCGGTACCGACAATAAATAATCTCAAATAAATAGACTTGGGGTCGATCAGAGGTCCGGTGGTAACGCGCTGAACTTGAAATGCTAGGGTCGCGAGTTTAATCCTGCGCTCCTCTACTAACATTACTAATAATCATTGTCTTTCGGCCTAGACGTTAAACTAAAGCCCTTTGTATCAGTACTATACACTAAACATGCGAAAAGTAACAAGTGTGTCTCTCGATGGGATGCTTTCCATATCTTGCAGTATCCAGCACAACCTAAAATAACTAATATCTGCAGGGGACGTGGGTCATATGAGCAACAGGTACCGACAATAAATAAAGACAGAAGAAGATCTGGTATCTTCTTTCATTCTGGTCAGAACAAACAAGGTCCTGAAAACAGATGACAGTTTATACGGTTCGTTATTTATTATACTACTCCAAATTTGATAGGGATCACTTTTTATTTCTTAAATATCTTTTTAATGATTACCTCAAGATAACTGATTTTTTTCTCATACATGAAAGTTATTCATATGGCATCGCCGACCTGTCCTGCAGATTTTGATGTTTACCTGTACATGGCTCGAGATGCACGGGAAAAGCGATACCCCTGGAAAAGTGGTTCACCGCGGGCATGTACCTTCATATACACATCCGTTTTATTCAGACTCCGCTTGTGCATGGTAACGTTTATATCGAACCTAGCACTGGTCATGGCAAATCTACGGCAAAGACGGCGTACTGACGATGAGAAGATGAATAGGGGGTAGGGAATCTTGAGGCTGGGCGTTCCCAACGGCACGTGGCAGGTGTCAATGGGGTGTCTCAGAGCACCGTTGCCAGGATGTGGCTACAGTTACAAACTTACGGGCATGTCACGCATAGGCATGGCGGAGGGCGTCAGAGGTCCACAACTCAGCGTGAGGACTGGTTAATTGTCGTTCAAGCGCGACGTCAGAGCTTTGTTACCGCTACTGCCCTCCAAAATGACTTCCAGAATGCCACTGGTGTAAGACTTTCCACTCAAACCATCAAGAACCGTCTTCATACAGCTGGCATGAGGGCTAGAAGGCCAGCAATCCAAATCCCATTGACGCAAAACCACATCCAGGCACGTCTTCAATGGGCCCGCGATCACGCCAGATGGACGCTGCATGACAGGACCCCAGTGCTGTTCACTGACGAGTCTAGATTTTGTGTGGACTTCACTGATAGGCGAGTGCGGGTATGGAGATCCGCCAATGAGCGTTTGGCACCCGTATATGTTGCCACCCATGACCGTCATGGCGGGGACTTGGGCGGGCATGCAAGAAGAACGGACCTGCACATTGTTCAAAACGGCACATTGACGGGTGTACGATACGTCAATGAGATCTTAGATGTGTACGTTCGTCCGTACGCTGGTGCTATAGGCCCTGAGTTCATTTTAATAGACGACAACGCCCGGCCTCGCAGGGCAAGGGTCACCGACGAGTACCTAGAGGCAGCAGCCATAGAGAGAATGGACTGGCTAGCAAGGTCTCCAGACCTCAATCCAATACAGCACGCCTGGGACATTCTGCAGACTGCAATATCTGCTCGCCCAGTCCAGCCAACCACGGTCCCTGGGCTACAGCAGGCCCTTCTGGACGAGTGGGCTCGACTCCCACAACAAAGCATTCGGAGACTCATGTGCAGCATGAGAAGGCGGTGCAGAGCAGTAATCCAAGCAAACGGACACCACACCCGATATTAAAGCAAAATTCAGGCCATAGACTTGATTTTTTCCAAAAAGTTCCATTACATCTCCTGTCTGTGTTATCCCAAATTCGTGCCCCTCCCACGGCTCAGCCTCTGTCACGCTTCAACGGTTTACAGACTTACTCATTGTTTGGTACCAAACTGTTGTCATATGAACATATTTTCAGAATCACAACAAAAATGTCACCTTTCAACATTATGTAGTAAATATACACATTCTTAAAAGTGATCCCTATCCAATTTTGAGTAGTATATTTACATGTTAGCATAAGCATAAATTCACATAACATAGTTTTGAGACCGACGTCGGAGTAAAACGTTTAATGAATTTACAAAATAGATTTTATTCCTGTCATGACGGAAAATTATGCCAAAATTAAATGTCATATTAACAATTAAAAGTTATAAATTTGATATTGTTCTTGAGTTTTCATTTCTGACTTCAGTTGGAAAATAAAAGTAAACTAAAGAAGATAAATAGTTTCAGATTCATAATTGGTGCATATGTGTATTAACAACTTTGTGTAAACCAGATTGCCTCAAAGAACCGGACACTGCATCTAAAACAAACTGGAACTCAGCCTAAGAAGTTTCTTTAAATAGTCATATATTTCATGAAATTTTCCACACACAAAATACTGCGATATAAACAAGGGACCCGTCCATTTTTACTAAATTGATGCGTTTCTTTATTTTAGAACTGTGTGTTTAAATGTAAGTAACTCGATATTCTAATAACTCTTTTGTGTTGTTCATGAAAAAAATATATATATAAGGTAAAATCTGAAAATTCGTATGATAAAGCAGGTTTGGTAACTGAAACCTCAAAACACTCTCGATCGAAATACACAAAAGAATATTAAAGATTTTAGATTTACTTTAGATTTTTGTGTAACTATTATGAAAGGTTGACAATTTTAATGTTATATCACGAGTGATAAAACTTACACTGTACAGTGGTTTGTCCGTGTGTGTCACGCATTCTCATACATTGATAAATTGAACTTTAATGTTTGGAAAGTAATATAAATGGGGCAAACTGACGTGAGCAGAATTACACAATTAACTTGTAGCGGAATGTCATTATTTGCTAAAACTGTTCAAACTAAAAGCAACACTCTAGCTAAAGCTGTTAAGAATAAAACTAACAAATCTATAATGACCCTAATATGTTCACGTGGGTAATATTGTTAATATTAAGTGTGTGATACTGTCTCTGTCAATACCATTAGTTTTGAGAAAGCATTACAGAGCGTTGTGCATGGTAGGCTCTAGCAATAAACTTTGACATCAAGAACGACAACTTATCATCTGACTTAATGAATAAGGCATGTGCAGTAGTTTCCATTAAAAAGATTAGTCTGATTTCATAGCTAAAATCAAAATACAAGAGAAAATGTTTCTCAACTTCAGCAGAAGTAAATCCACAGAACATACACAGCCCTTCTTTACATGATTTTCAAATATATCCGTCAGTCTTTATTCTTAGTGGCAGTATGTCATATCTTACTGACACAACACTGGGCGTTCATACTTTGGTAAGTTTAATAAACATAGTTTTCACATTTAAAATGTGACTTGAAAGTCTTGTATGTTCTTAATTTCTATAGGTTTTGAATATAATTTGAGCATTATCTTGCATGTAGCTCCAAAATACTTTTTTTCTGCTTCTAGCAAAGATATGACCGACTTGAAGAAAGATTTAACCATATTATTCTAGAGGGTATTATCCTGTAAAATACACGTTTCGTAAGTCTGGCATGGTCCATGTCCATGAAAAAAGTTAATATGCAGCTTAGATGATACTATTGTCATTAAACAAGCCGATAAATCCGGTACTATCGTTTTTATGAATAAAAGTAATTACACAGAAGATGAACAGACAACTTAACTACGAAAAGTGTTATTGAAAATTAGAAGGTGATCCTTGCGACATCGTCTACACCAACATCACAAACTGTGTTGAAGAACTTTCCGGTATAAAGGAAGAATTCGACACTTTTCAAAGAAAACATTACGACTCCTAGCTTTGATTAACAAAGAATATAATGATAGATACCCGCTAGGATATCCTGTTAGATCTATTGTTTCTGATTATAACTCACACACAGAACACGTGTCTAAATAATTAGATTCCGTCCTTAAACCACCGATGCAGAAAGTACCGTCGTATATTAAAGAAACGTCTGATTTTATATCAAAGATAAAAGACATGAGATTAAGCCCAAATAGCTCCTATTATTTAGTCACTTTAGATGTTACAACTCTTTGCACAAACATTCCCCATGAGGATGGTATTAAAGCATGTAAACACTTCCTGAATAGTTCTGCGGGTAATACTAATTCCACTGAAGATATTTGTAAACTTGTAAGATTATTTTTGGAAAATAACCATGTTCAATTCAATGGTAAACATTACATACAGAAGATGGGAACAGTGTTGAAAACCTCATTTTGATGGAATAAATAAAATAATTGTTTTTGTTTGTGTTTTATAAAACCACATACTGTTTTACATAAATATGCAAGTATGTTTGAGTTAGTGTAAGGTATGAGATTTATAGGATGTCTCTACAAAAAATACACACCTGGGAAAACCATTTGCATCATAAATGGCATTTAACATTAATATAAAAATGCATTTATTATGATACTGAACAATTTTAGTTTTGGAATAAGAAAACTTTAAATTTGCTTAATTTGTGATAATTTTGTCATTCATTTATGGATTTGAATCAGTGAAACTTGAACCAAACAACACTTATTTACCGGTCTCATTCATTCTTGGACAAAACAACATTAAGACCAAACCGCCATGTTGAATTATTCAGATATGACCTTGACTTTAAAAATGATCTTGACCGTCAAGGTCAAATGATTGAATTTTGCTTAAAGCGACAGTCACAGATGAACCGAAGATGAAGAAAATGTTTATTTATACATCTTGAAATTTTTGCTGTAATTGTGAAGAACATATTGACTCATTTCTTGTCACAGCAAAACATCAAAATATAGTTTAACATTTACTGGTAAAAAAATTACCCCTATTAGTAAGGGATAGATACTTTATTTGTAACATTAATCTTGATGCAGTGTAATAACTAGTCTCTGTGGGTAAGTGGTTTAGACGTTGCTCTAAATATTACTGACTAAAAGGTCATGGGTTTGAATTCTGGTTAAGTCAAAACATTTATAAATCCAAAATGAAGTTTGGGGGTTATATAGGAGTCATCCGGTGGTTGGTCGGGCGATCGGTCGGGGTGAAGCCTGTCCGGAGCATAACTTGAAAACTACTGGTTGGAATTCAATGCAACTTCATACAATGGTCAAGAACAATAAGTGCAAGTGCACTGTCCAAAAGTCACAACTCCAACTTCACTATTTGCAGAGTAACTGCCGTTAACTGATTTTCCTTGTCTGGAAGATAACTTGAAAACTACTGGTTGGACTTCAGTGCAATTTCATACAATGGTCAAGCACAGAGAGGAAGTGCAGTGTCCAAGAATTTTAACTCCAGCTTGGCCCCCGCTTGCAGTGGCTCTTGTTGTGTCGCCTGCTACAGAGTAGCCGCGACATATAGGGATCACTTGTCTGTCGTCTGTCCGTCCGTCTGGCCATCTGTCACAAAACTTGTCCGGACTACTCCTCAAAAACTACTGGTGCGATTTCATTCAAACTTTACAAGAATGATCAGTACCAAGTCTAGTTGTGCATATCTTCGGCATTTTCCAGTCCAATGATTTTTGTGAGAGTTATATCCCTGATATTATTTTTAAAGTTTGTCCGGACTACTTCTCTTGTACTACTTATACAATTTGAATGAAACTTTACAGGATTGAGTAGTACCTCAAGTACTTGCGCAAATCTAACGGGTTTTTCGGTTGTCTGATTTTTGGATGAGTTATGGCCCTTGAATGAAAAAGGCGTTTTAGCCAAATAATGAATTTTGTGTTGCAGGCTTACAGTAAGCTGTGACATGCTAAAAAGTAGCCAAGAGATATAGGGATCACTTCCCCATTATCTGTCTGTCTGTCCGTTCGTCCAACTGTCTGTCTGTCCATCACAAAACTTGTCCAGACTACTCCTCAAAAACTACTAGTGTGATTTCATTTAAACTTTACAGGAATGATCAGTACCAAGTCTAGTTGTGCATATAGTCTGCATTTCCCGGTTCAGTGATTTTTGTCAGAGTTGTGGCCCTTTAATGATTTTTATTTTTAAAAGTTTGTCCGGACTACTTCTTTTATATTACTTAAGCAATTTAAATGAAATGGTACAGGATTGTTCTGTACCTCAAGTACTTGCGCATGTCTTACAGGTGTGGTTGAATGATTTTTGGCCGAGTTATAAATGCGTTTTAGCCTACAAACTCTCCAATCACCTCTCAATACTACAGTAACTGTTTAATTGGCTATCCTCAGGCGACACATGTGATCACTGATCGCCCTTGTTTTAAAGAAGTCTTTGCATGTTCATACCACAGGTTTCACCTAGTTGCAAGATCTACAAGTTTATTTAGAAATGCTAAAGTGAATTATCTTGTCATAATAATGGTGTCTATAATTCGGGGGACATATTTGAAGATTGAAGTATGTTTTGTTCTACATGTAAATTTCCAGTCATTCACCCTTTGAATTTTATGTTTCAGTTCTGGTACTGGAACAAGAGTTCTTTGAACAAGGACTTCCTGAAGAAGTTTGATGAGATTAAGAAAAGAGGACTTCGAGATCATAAGTTTACCAGATTGTTCAAATGTTGTGAAACTGGATTAAGAGGATTTTCACAAATAAAAGTAGACTTTTAGAGCTACATGGCTACATAGACAGTGAATGCATCATATATAGGACTTTCTAATACAAATATCTATATTTACATATTTAATTTAATGTTTACTTCTGCTTCAGAGTTATGATGTTCAGAAACAAGTTTAATAATATTATGAAAACTTTAGAGGTTACATGGTCCAATTTTCATGAATTTTGTGAAAAGAAGTGTTGTGAGTCTGACACTTTGTCACAATGGCTTTTAGACAATCATTACATTTTTCAGATTTTGTTATTTTGGTTAATAGTGAATTGGGAGAATAAAATTAATTTTTGCATAAATTGCATTGGAAATACCTGCAAAACATTTGACTTTTTGAATCTTAAGAATTGTGATTTTGATAATTGCATTACATCAAAATTTTTCTGTACTTGGAAATTCCAGATTTTGTTATGCCGGCATGACAGACAGTGAAAGTTTTCAGTCACATGCTGCTTCTTGTTAAATCAGTGTTAGAATTTCAGAATTTGACACACTATTAAAATTGTATACTGCATGTCTTCTATTTGGCAGCTTAATTCTCTGTGAATGTACATGTATGTCATGATAGCATTCATTCCGAAAAGAGACATGTATGTCATGATAGCATTCATTCCGAAAAGAACATAACTTGTCCATACATATGAACAAACTTAATGTTTTATGTTTTAAACCTGTTTCTTACTTAAGCATTATAAGAGATTCAGAAAATGTTCATACGTACGAACAAAATGGATTAAAAGTTTTTGTTATGCGAATTGCATGCCTTTTTTTAATGGAGGTTTTTTAATTCTCTGTAAAGTTTTCAGTCAAAACTGCCCGTCTGAAAAGTATATAACTTGTTCGTACGTCTGAACATTCTTTGTGCTTTTTGTTTAAAATCTGTTTTTTTTGTGTGTTTTTTTTTTTGTTATAGTGTAACAAAACTTCAGAATTTGTTCATATGTACGAACAAAATGGATTGAAAGTTTAGTTTTAAAATGCATACTGCATTGTCTTCTAAAAGGCAACTCATTCTTTGTAAAAGTTTCAGTCACATTAGCCATTCTGAAAAGTACGTAACTTGTTCGTACGTATGAACAACCTTCATACTTTTCGTTTAAAACCTGTTTCTTACTTAAGTATTATAAGAGTTTCAGAATTTGTTCATACGTACGAACAAAATGGATTGAAAGTTGTTTTTTATTGCATAATTGCGTGTCACATTAGCCTTCTGAAAAGTACATAACTTGTTCATACATATTAACAAAATTTTTGCTTTTGTTTTCATACCTGGCTCTTATTAAAGCAATTTAAGAGTTTCAGAATTTGTTCAGACGTACGAACAAAATTGATCGAAAGTTAATTTTTAATGCATAATTGCATGTATTCTTTAGACTATTTAATTCTCTGTAAGTTAATTTAAAAGTCACATCAACCATTTTGAAAAGCACTTATTTGAAACTGTTTGTCTGATGAACCAACTTTATATATTTTGTTTAAAAACAGCTTCTTTTTTTATCGTGTTAGAATTTCAGAATTTGATACACTATTAAAAATGTATACTGCATGTCTTCTATTAGTACATGTATATCATGACAGCATCCATTCTGAAAAGAACATAACTTGTCCATACATAACTATATGAACAAACTTAATGTTTTATGTTTTAAGCCTGTTTTTTACTTAAGCATTATAAGAGATTCAGAATATGTTCATACGTACGAACAAACTGGATTAAAAGTTCTTTTTGTTTTTTAATGCGTAATTGCATGTCTTATTTTAATTGAGTTTTTTTTTTCAATTCTTTGTAAAGTTTTCAGTTAAAACTGCACGTCTGAAAAGTATGTAACTTGTTCGTACGTCTGAACATTCTTTGTGCCTTTTGTTTAAAATCTGTTGTTTTTTTTTGTTATAGTGTAAAATAACTTCAGAATTTGTTCATACGTACGAACAAAATGGATTGAAAGTTTAGTTTTAAAATGCATAATGCATTGTGTTCTAAAAGGCAGCTCATTCTTTGTAAAAGTTTTAATTCACATTAGCCATTCTGAAAAGTACGTAACTTGTTCGTACGTACGAACAAACTGGATTAAAAGTTCTTTTTGTTTTTTAATGCGTAATTGCATGTCTTATTTTAATTGAGTTTTTTTTTTCAATTCTTTGTAAAGTTTTCAGTTAAAACTGCACGTCTGAAAAGTATGTAACTTGTTCGTACGTCTGAACATTCTTTGTGCCTTTTGTTTAAAATCTGTTGTTTTTTTTTGTTATAGTGTAAAATAACTTCAGAATTTGTTCATACGTACGAACAAAATGGATTGAAAGTTTAGTTTTAAAATGCATAATGCATTGTGTTCTAAAAGGCAGCTCATTCTTTGTAAAAGTTTTAATTCACATTAGCCATTCTGAAAAGTACGTAACTTGTTCGTACGTACGAACAAACTGGATTAAAAGTTCTTTTTGTTTTTTAATGCGTAATTGCATGTCTTATTTTAATTGAGTTTTTTTTTTCAATTCTTTGTAAAGTTTTCAGTTAAAACTGCACGTCTGAAAAGTATGTAACTTGTTCGTACGTCTGAACATTCTTTGTGCCTTTTGTTTAAAATCTGTTTTTTTTTTTTTTTGTTATAGTGTAAAATAACTTCAGAATTTGTTCATACGTACGAACAAAATGGATTGAAAGTTTAGTTTTAAAATGCATAATGCATTGTGTTCTAAAAGGCAGCTCATTCTTTGTAAAAGTTTTAATTCACATTAGCCATTCTGAAAAGTACGTAACTTGTTCGTACGTATGAACAAAATGGATTGAAAGTTTAGTTTTAAAATGCATAATGCATTGTGTTCTAAAAGGCAGCTCATTCTTTGTAAAAGTTTTTAGTCACATTAGCCATGATGAAAAGTACGTAACTTGTTCGTACGTATGAACAACCTTCATGCTTTTCGTTTAAAACCTGTTTCTTACTTAAGTAATATAAGAGTTTCAGAATTTGTTCATACGTACGAACAAAATGGATTGAAAGTTTAGTTTTAAAATGCATAATGCATTGTGTTCTAAAAGGCAGCTCATTCTTTGTAAAAGTTTTTAGTCACATTAGCCATTCTGAAAAGTACGTAACTTGTTTGTACGTATGACCAAAATGGATTGAAAGTTTAGTTTTAAAATGCATAATGCATTGTGTTCTAAAAGGCAGCTCATTCTTTGTAAAAGTTTTTAGTCACATTAGCCATTCTGAAAAGTACGTAACTTGTTCGTACGTATATACAAACTTCATGCTTTTCGTTTAAAACCTGTTTCTTACTTAAGTAATATAAGAGTTTCAGAATTTGTTCATACGTACGAACAAAATGGATTGGAAGTTGTTTTTTATTGCATAATTGCTTGTCTTCATCAGGCTATTTGATTTGAAAGTTTTTCGGTCAAATCAACCATTCTGAAAAGCACGTAACTTGTTCGTACGTATGAACACATACATTGTTGTTTAGAAAATGCCTACTTATGAATAAAATCATGAAAATTGTATACCATATGTACTTTTTGGCTAGTTTTATTTGTATTTTTACTGTCATAATTACTTAAAAAAAACACCAAATATGGGCCAAAAAGAGGGACTGATCGGAAAATACCTTTTTATTTTGGAAGCAGTTAACCATGTTCAATTCAATGGTAAACATTACATACAGAAGATGGGCACAGCCATGGGAAGTGTGATGGCCCCCGCTTACGCCTCTTTTTTCATGGAACAGCTTGAAGAAAAGTTTTTAAAAAGACAACCGTTACAACCATCAATGTGGTTTCGTTTTTGTTGAAGATATTTTCTGCACCTGGCATCACGACATCAGTAAACATATTGCTTTTACTGAGCGTCTTCATAAGTTCTACCCTACAATACCCTACAATAAAGTTTACACCGAATACAGTTGCCATTTTGGTATCTTCATGAAAAGTGGATGTCAATAATCAATTAAAAACTGACATATATGTCAAAAACCAATGTCCATCAGTACATGGAATATAACCCACACACCTGTAAAGACGGCATCTCGTACAGCCAGGCTAAAAGGTATCGCAGTATAATTTCGGACGATGACACATTTCAATCATCGTTAAACACCCTCCAGACTTTCTTTGTGGATAGAAAGACATCATAGAAAAATCAAAATCTTTTGATGCTGTCAAATCCACCACACAGGAGGAGGCATTAGAAGTTCGGAAAATAGACACTGGTAAAAACATCATCCCATTTGTCGTTGAATATAAGCCAACCTTACCCAACATTGGCGAGGTGATGAAGAAATACTGGGATTTGTTTAACCTTTCTCCTAACGACTCTGTGAAAACTCTACACAAATACAAGCCTCTTGTAACTCTTAAAAGATCTCGAAGTAATCAAGATATCCTCGTACATTCGGACATACGCGCCACTAGTAGTTCCTTCTCAACCACACATTGTAAAAGAACTAGATGTACCCACTGCAACACTATTGCTCAAAGCGAAACGTATGTCAGTTCATCTGATCCTATAAAAATAAACATGAAATTTAATGCCAATTGTTCTACAATGTAATATATCTCATAACGTGCAAGAGATGCAACCCGCAATACGTCGGACAAACTAAACAACAGGTTTCTAAACGTTTGAATAGCCATAGATTTGATATCAATAATTTCAAATCACCTGAATATGCTACTTACGTTGCTATTCATTTCAAAAGTAACAATTACACCAAAGACGAGTTTTCATTTATGCGGATAGACTTTGTTGTAAACGACATGGAGCGGTTGTTGAAAGAGATATATTGGATACACTAATTAAGAACTTTAAACCAAGTGGACTTAATGCCAGTGTGTTATACACCCTATGATTTAGACATCTAGCGATGTCTTTTGATAAATATTACGTTTGTTTCTTATTCATGTTTTTTTTTTTATTAATATATTTATTTAAGAAACTTAGCGTCATTTATGATCTGTAATTAATCAATTAATTAATTAAATCAATTTATTAATACAATTGTTCATGTACGTCATATCGTTGATTTCGCGTTCAAGGTCATAGGCAAATACCACAAGCAGAGTTGGCGAAAAAATACAGCTGGTAGTGTTCTCAAACCAGTCTGTCACTTAGTTATTAATCCGTACGCACGAAAATGAGCTGGCGTAAATGTTGCGTATACTATGGTTTATTTCTCCGTCGATGTCATGAAGAAATACTTCACACAGCAACATGTCTCTATCCAAAAGGTCAAAGTATAAAGGCAGTAAACGCAGTCTTATTGTTCCTGATTAAACTATTGCAAGTAAAAATAAGATCATCACACGATCTCTTTGATCTAAATCCATTTTGCTCATCAGCCACCAAGTTATTGTCATTCAAATATTTAGTCACTCTCATACTGATAAAAAGTAAGTGTATAACTTTGATATACTTTACAAAAGCCGCATTCCCTGATAGTGTAACGGTATTCTGAGTTCCGGTTCTTTACAATTAGTCAAAGTATTGCTTTTCTCCACAACGCCGGTGTAACACTTGAGTCTAATATCAACTGAAATGAATATTTAAGTACATTAACGACGGATGGGAACTTCAGTACATCGTATGGTATCTTATCCATGCCGTAGGTTGATCCTGACTTTGGATGAAAAACGACTGTTGCAATTTTCCCAGTAGTTACAATATCATTGAATTCTTTATTCTAATGATACAAGGAGCACTAATGTTCATTTCTAGTAACTGTTGGTGTGTTTTGACTTGCGCAAAGTGGACTTCATCGTAATCACTATAATCGATACGGTTGTATAAGCTGAAAGTCCGTCTTCTACTTTTCCCTATCAATGTTGCCATTAACAATGCTTTCAACAGGAATATGTTTTTCTTGTTTTGGTCCTTGATTTTTAATTTTCCTTCAAAGCCCCTTAGGTCTTTGCGTGGACATTTCATCTATCTTGATCACTTGGAATCGTCTATAATTACGCTCAGTTTAATGCAGGGGTATGTCGAAATCATTCCATGTTAATATATCCCTGGCGTAATTGTGACCGCTGTCGATAATTACCTGTAGATCGTAAAACAAATGCTTTGAAATTCTTTGGTGTTCATAGCATTCCATTATTTATTGTAGATCGTCATTCCAGTATATTTGTATGACCTTCCGTCGTCGTTTGCATTGAATTCTAGCAAGTGTTGCAAAAAAGGCCGATATCACTGTATAATAATTAAACAAATTTTAAGTGCCTGTATGTTCTAAGTAAAAAACTTTTGAACATGGTTCTTCTTTCATTTTCCAATATGTTTTTTTTTAACTGAGCCAGTTAAATGTATATAAATTGCATCATCTGTTGATTTAGCGAGTTTGACCCTATAATGCGAAATACCACCAGTACTACATAGAAAACTGCATATTTTTGTCTGTTTTATGTGACTTAATAAATAAACTGTGAAAATAAATTTGACGGTCCAGTTAAAATTTAGACTTTGGCTCTAATGGTCAGTAAATTTTCATTTATATTCATCTTCGAAGTGAAAGCAGTCTGTTACTCCTAGGTTTTTACAAAATTGTACTTGACTGTTTAACATCTTGGTTATTCTTTATCATTAATATAACTTATCAAGCAGTAATCTAGGATACTAAATGAAAGGTACTTAAAAGAAAATTAACTATCGAAAATATCAGGGAAAAGGAAGGAATATAGTAAATATAAATTATCAGCGCAGCTTTCAAGCGAAATAATATGTTACTGTTCAATTACTTGTTAGGTAATCAATATCAAACTATTTCTATAATTATACAGAGTTAATTGTTAGGCATTTTGATAATTTTAAACTGAACTTTATACATATGTTTCAAACAGATCGATCATCAAAGTTGTGCGGTAAATAGAAACAATTTATGTTGATCCTTTTCTGCGCAGTAAACGATGGCTGGAAACGTTGGCTAGAAAACATTTCTACGCATTGATTTAGCTTTGGTCAAATAAAATCTGAATTTATCTTTATTTTCAACACATTGATTTAGCTTTGGTCACGCAATATCTGAACTTATCTGAATTTCAACACATTGATTCAGCTTTGGTCACATAACATCTGAACTGATCTGAATTTCAACACATTGATTTAGGTTTGGTCACATAACATCTGAACTTATCTGAATTTCAACACATTGATTTAGCTTTGGTCACATTATATCTGAACTTATCTGAATTTCAAAACATTGATTTAGCTTAGGTCACGTAACATCTGAACTTATCTGAACTTCAACACATTGATTTAGCTTTGGTCACGCAATATCTGAACTTATCTGAATTTCAACACATTGATTTAGCTTTGGCCACATAACATCTGAACTTATTTGAATTTCAACACACTGATTTAGCTTTGGTCACATAACATCTGAATTTATCTGAATTTCAACACATTGATTTAGCTTTGGTCACATAACATCTGAACTGATCTGAATTTCAACACATTGATTTAGCTTTGGTCACATAACATCTGAACTTATCTGAATTTCAACACATTGTTTGAGCTTTGGTCACATAACATCTGAACTTATCTGAATATCAACACATTGATTTAGCTTTGGTCACGCAATATCTGACATTATCTGAATTTCAACACATTGATTTAGCTTTGGTCACATAACATCAGAACTTATCTGAATTTCAACACACTGATTTAGCTTTGGTCAAGCAATATTTGAATTTATCTTAATTTCAAAAAAATATCTAAC
Organism: Cyclina sinensis; assembly: GCA_012932295.1. Lineage (NCBI taxonomy): Eukaryota > Metazoa > Mollusca > Bivalvia > Venerida > Veneridae > Cyclina > Cyclina sinensis. The sequence continues at coordinate 3,388,110 of JAAONU010000002.1, read as the reverse complement.
GTTTTAATGTCTTTTTGAATTTATTGTGAAATCTTCTTCAAAATAGAACAAAACATTCAAACTTATCTTTGTTAAGTCTTATCTTAAAACGAATTGATAACTATGAACTTTGAAAAATACACTTTCAAAATTTTCTTTCAAAGAAGTTCTGTTATATATCGTTTTATATGATATATATTATTTTTAACTATTTAAACAACACATTTACCAACTGAATGTTACACTCCCGTTGAAAGACAATAATAGCGACAACTTTACTTTAAACTTCAAGAAGAAAATTAATCCACCGAATTTCGAAAACAAAATTCCACAAGAATACATATAAATTAGGTCACAATTGTCAAGATCATGTTGCCAATTTACTTATATCAATCTCAACATGTTACCTATATTCTGAATCTAATACCGGAAAACGAGGTTATATTATAGTATTAGTAAAACATTTTTGAATTCCTATTGAAATAATAACGACACTTTTCTCTTTAAATCCTAAAAAGAAACAAAAGAAAACTTCTGAGTTTTGAAGAAAGAAAGAAGAAAAAGAAAGAAAAGAAAAAGAAAAACAGAAATGGGAACAAATGTCATTGTGGCAACTTAGTTAAGTCAATCTCAACGTGTTACACACACCTTGAATCTAAAACGGGAAAAATAAGTTATTTTAAAAGCAACACAAATTAATATTTGTGATTGAACATGTTCTGTATTCGTGGTAATGCTACTTTAATAATTTGGCGAACGTGAGAAACATGTTATCTGTTTAAACAAAATATTCTAATTTGAACCATTTTGAGATATATAACAGGAATAGTTCAGAGCTTTCGACTTATTTCGAAACCAATCAGCTGTCAAACATGTGGTAAAGTTTTGTGGCGACATTGGCCTAATTACATACTACTCAAAACACCTATATTTTACCGTATATTAGGAGGTAGTATACAAATAAAAGCTTCTCTACGCGAAATTCATTATCTGTAGAGATAGAAGCACCGTTAAAACAACAAGTTCGGCGAAATTAGCGTGACGGAGCTCAAAAATAATAATCTCAGTAACGAGAATGACCACCTCAAGCTGCACACACGTCTTGCAATATTGTCCTGTAACATAGCCGAGGGGCTATCCTCCAAAGACAAGAGAGGATATGAGCTGTCATGATTTCATCTTGATACCTCGCTGCATTGAGACCACTGTGGAACGTGGGCGTCCTGACCTCGGTCTGTTCCATACCGTTCCTGCTTGCTTAAACCTCCTAAGTAATCTACAAATTACTGACAGACTGACATTAAGTCTGTTCGCCGTCATTACGGAGGGAAATTCCTTCGTCGGGCCACCCTATGACCATAGCCTTTTCTTCTAAGGTGAGATCACGACATTGTAGCCAAACTGTGCATGCAAATTATGTAGCGATGGAGGTACACGAAAACCATGTGTGACATACATAATCATCATTTCCATTCTTATCGTGAAAACATGGAAAAAACAACAATTTCATGAAAAGCACAAATATCTCAGTACACCTTTCGTCACACATGAACAGATTGGTTAACTAATGATCTGAATGAATTATTTCGTATATAACAACAGAATCTTGGTGTTCCCTAATATGTTCTGAGTAGCTTATAACAACCTAGAAACTCAATCGCAGAACTAAATCTCATAAATCCCATAGTCAATTTCTTCTGAATGTCCCACGTTAAAAAAATTCAAATTGAAGTCGCAGCATTATGATAACACAATGCTTCATTTTCATTAATTTATAAAAAAGGTTAAGAGTATATTTTACGATGTTTCTATACGTGTAAATTCTTAAAATTGAATTTTATCTTCTTGATAATGCTATAGACAAATGTTGTTTACAAACATTATGAGGACCACACACGCGTGCATACACGTACGGAAATAGACCCATTTCTAGGAAACATTAGCTTTTAGTTTACATGTATACTTACAACTTTATTTAGCAACCATCTGATTGAATGTGTGTTGGCGAGTCTATATTTATCCTTTGCTAAAAATACTTCGTTCTATTGTATGAACAAAATTTGCGCAGCAAGCAATGCATAAGCTATAAAGCTCTAGGGCTTCTTTGCTTCACATCACTTCGTGTTACAAGGCTGAAGCTTGTGTTCACTGGCATTTTAACTGTAAGTCGTTCTTTATTTGTACTATTAATTCTCAAAATATTTAGGGAAGTTTTCATTCCATAGTTCTGTACAATTATAATGGTAACATTTACGTTTAGAACTTTACATCCACCATTTACTTTATTTATACTTTATCTAGGAAATTAGCGAAGCCACAAAAGATAACAAAAATGCGTTTACCTCTCTTTTTTTCTTTCTTCTTTACTCATGAGACAAGCAGAAAACTTACTGAAGTTGATGGCAGTAAGGTGCATCTTTGCATCGCTAATACATATTAAGAATTTTCGTTTTATTTTGAACAAGTTTGATATATTCTCGTTTATCAGAATGCGTGCAACAGTTACGTCTTACAAAGGTATTAAACCATTTCTTTTGTATTGCCAAAGCGATAATAGTTCCGTATTATCTAATTTCTTGATAGTTCTTGTTAAACATATTTACAAAATTTAATTTAAATGCACAATTTCATCTAATAAAGAAAATTAATGATAAGAATTAGGGAAAAGCTTACGTTTGCAATTACTGATGTCTGATTATTGTTTATCTCAGAAATACAGATTCTGGTACTAGACAAGTAGCACGCTTTCGCTGATTTTATCCTTACAGTAAGTATCGACGATGGCCATGCAGTTCGATCATGGCCTGAGTTGTTTGCTTTTCAGTAAGCGAGATTTAAAATAAATCCTATGGGTCTATCAAATTGAAGGAACCTGTATATTTTTAGACATTAAGCAAGGTATCGTGCAATGGTCACTCCTACTTATGTCTAAATTCATTAAGTTTTTGAGAGGTCTTGATGTACAATTTGAGGATGGATAACAATTTATTACAAATGGACACTTGATACCTAAGTGAAAAAAAAAAAAAAACATTTTAAACAAATTTTCTTCATTACATTATGTTTTTTTATTTGATAGAGAATAAGCCAGTAAGATATATATTCAGTACATCATCGGGAACTTTAAGAGTATATCTTATTATTTCTTGTTTGTTTCCTTTCACCATTTAATTATGAAACATTATCATCATAGCTAGAATCATAGAACATTTCTCTCGACGCAGCCCTGTGCTTTTAGAAGTATGTATGTTCATACTCTAAGTTCAAAATATTGAATGACTATTGTTAATTTCTATTATTATTGTTATCAGCATAAAGAAAAAACTTTATAAAAATGCTATGCAAAATCTGAGGTAAAATAACATGACATGGACATCTCAGAAACTTTTTGTTGATCCGTTTCGGTCTGCTTTTAATAAAAAATACGTGTTCCTATGTAAGTTCATATCCTGATAAACGTAATGTAAAATTATATAATGCTTAACATCGATATGCTCTGTAACATCATGAAAAGCTTAAGTTGGAAGACGTCACATTTATAAAGCTTATGTGTACTTCAGTACGTATAAAGTTAACTTCATGGTTTAATTATATGAATATTTCGTGATTTGGGTATTAATGATAAAATTTCAAAGGCACAGTCTCACAAACAAAAACAATGTGTACTTAAAAAGAATTTACATTAAAATAAAATGCTTGTTTATCATAATGTCACCACAACTAAAGGGGCAGCCTCACTGGCGAAAGAAACACTTTTTTTATACACATTTACTCCCCGATTCCTTACTGTAAATGTATGGCACCAGGCGGACAGGCAATCGGTAACCATTTTAACTAACTGGCGGCTAACCAAACGACCTAGTCAGAACAAGCCCTTGACGGGACTCGAACCTTCTTCCCCCCGCTCCGAAAATGGACTCATTAAGCATTTGGCCATGGTATATACGTATGTGTTACAACTATGCTTGCGATGAACATTCCCTTTAGTCAATTAGCTAAATAGAACCCCATATCTACAAATCTGCGGAAAGCCCTTCGATCAAATAGCTAAATAGAACCCCATATCTACAAATCTGCGGAAAGCCCTTCAGTCAAATAGCTAAATGGAACCCAATATCTACAAATCTGCGGAAAGCATAAACGGTTTCGCTAACATTAATATATATTAATCCTTAAAGAAAGCAATCTCCTATTTTCACACTTAAGACACACCGATTTAACGCATATATAATATATTATTCAATATACAGTTCGTCACGTGTTGTAATATATAATTGAAAACCGGCAAAAATGCTTCAGGATTTGCGAAGCTTTCTTATTTCTTTTTTTTAAATTTACGAATTCTTCAAATTATTTTATCATGATTTCTGTTTCCTCTCTAAATTTGATATCAGTTTTGTTGAAAGAAAAGTAGTAATTCGCCCAAAGCAGCGTGATCTATGCCGGCATTCTCTTCTAAAAAGGAGAATTTAGCCTTAGTCTTTTCAAAAATGATTACTTTTGCAAGCACTCGCATTAACTAGTTATTAGCTTTCTTCTAAAACTTGAAGTACATGTATAGCAAAACTTTCGTTTTCGCTGTGTATACTGTATAGGGTAGGAAATGTCCTACAAAGAATTTAGTATATGTCATAGAATGTTTCCAGAGATGCATTGTATATTTACGATCTTAATATTTTAATCTATGAACAAATGAAAAGTTTACGCATTAGACTGTGTGTTTTGTGAAAATGTGGTGCCGTTTTACAACTGTTCCGGCGAAAACATTTACATAACATATCTGAAACCGAAAAATGAATAATCAGGTAAACGGTATAGCAATCAACTGGAAGAAAGTATCATATTTTTCATAAAAATTGCAAGATTCTAACTGACGAATCTAATCTTTCAGATTTGGAAAAAATGAAGCAGTTGGCGATGTTTGTTTTCTTAATCGTCTGTTGCATCCACGTGGTGACGTCAGACGCCCATTTCCGAGAGGAGGCTGGCAAGCTGAAAGAAGGGAAAGATAAAGTTACGTCTCAAAGGAGTATTCCATTAGCCGAGAAAGAAGAGACAGATGATGCTCAAGTCAATCCTGAACGGATGTCGAAAAGCAATCTGAATAGAGGTGAGAAAATAAGGTAGACGTTAACTCCTTCACACTAAAATAGGTAATTCAGCATTAAATAAAAAAAAGAATTTGTTTTATTTTCTGTGGATTTAGAATATTTCTTATTCAGAAGTGACACAATAGAATATTTTCACAAACAAGGAGCGAACTTTACTCACTTGAAGTTGTTTCCAATTTATTTCATACACCGATAAAGCAGAAAAAAGTGCGTTATTCCTTAACGTAATGCTGTTGTTATAAAACCAAGACGACGTTAATCTATTATTCATGATCAACTCTTGTACCATTTGTTATTTCATAGAACTAATATTCGTGTTCGATGGTTAAATTATATCTTTTTACCTTTTAGGACGCAGGGCATTTCCAGCAGGTTGCTGCCCTTCCGGCGTCACCATAGTCAATTTGACCAACAACGCCCCCTGTAACATAATCAACGATGCATTAGGCATAGATATCATTAATGGACCAACGGCACAAAGCGGTGTCACAGCTGACTGCAGTAAAATGGCTCGTTTGAAGGTTGGTGACAATTTAGTTCTGTTGCACGTTTAACAAGGTACTCTAAGAGTATTTAAATACATGTTTCATATCACTGTAACACAATGATGCATGTCTGGAAGTACAATTGGTATCAAAACACATGTCAATATTTGTCTATATTTGACACTAGCTTCATAGCGCTACTAGCATTATAAAACACGCCTCTTAGCGCTACTGGTATTATACAATACATGTACTTCCATTCTATATCGTTCCTAGGTAAACTTTGAAAGACTAACACCAGCACCTTATTATTGTGTGAATTATCCATTGTGTGGCCGGCGCATGCTCAGAATCGATCTAAAACTAAGCCCAGGAACAAGATCGAAATTCTTATTCAATGTCGGAGACAGCAGAAGTAACAACGGATACGGTAATAAACTTGTGCAAATATATATTTTTTTTTTCTTAACATATAACATATTTCCTCCATCAAAATATCAAAAAATGTTGTACATTTATAAGGATATATTTTGCAGTTTTTTCTTGAGTAGTTCGATTGTATTTTTCAACATTATTTGCTATAGAACACCGACAGTTTCGCACGCTGAGAGATAAATGAACGTTTGTGCGTTTCGGACGATGCATTTTGATATGTTGCAGTGGCATGTTAAAAAAACAGTTCCGTTTTACGCTAAACAGAAGTGGATACATGTAACACTATCTTGTCCGTCCATATGTTTGATGGTGTATTGACTATCTTGTTTACAAAAAAGAACGAGATGCATACACGTTTTGCATATTTTAGGTGGTGACGCTAGTACCCAGGAAAACGATTCTGAAGGTCACGCATATTTCCCGAACGTACTGGTCTATGGGAGCGACAAATGTGGAGCACAGTACTTCGGTTCTTTCTCAAATGCCATTAGTTCAGCCGTCAGTAGCGTCACAATTTACGTTGGTCCCCAGTACTTTCGTGTCGTGAATGATCAGGGCTTTGATGATTACGTTTGTGATGACTGCATGTTTGCTCTGAGTGGCCAGTCGGACAACCAAGGCCCGGTCAACGAAGATGTGTATGTTGCGTTGAACCGTGTTGTTGATGGTACATACCGAAACGGGATCGGCGTGTGTTCAGCTACACTAAGCTGGGTTTGCCAGTGGCACTACCAGTAGATTGCTTCAGCCCATTAGAAATTCAGCCAGGAATAACGACACATACAAATATGACTTCGGTTATATCTATATATGATTCTATGATTTACTGTTTGCAATTTTCTTATATTAATGTACATGATTTAACGTGTCATTAAAATAGCAAAGGTAATATAAACTAGAATCTGTCCTGACATCTCTTGAAATCTTTATAAGAATGGTTTAATAATTTTCTTAATATTTTTTACAAATGCATAACCTTTCCAATATAAACAAAAGGACCATGATGGCCTTGGATCGCTCAACTGAGTACTTTGGTTGTGAGTTTGCTTTTGAGAGAACATCAGAATGAAAAATACAGTTTCTAAACTTAAGATTTTTAAAGATCTTATATTTTATACAAATGGATCCCCGGCATGGGACGATTTTGACCCCGATGACATAATTTGAACAAACTTAGTATATATCCACCAGACATAAAACATATGTAATCTCTAGGGCATACAGTTTCAGACAAGAAGGTTTTCAAAGCTTTTCATACACAACTCATTATAAAACAATGAACCCCGGGCGGGGTAGGGAAATAAATAAAACAATCTTTGTAAAGTTCAGCTATACAATGTTACAGCCCATATATCTAAGGCATAGAGCTTACGGTTTCTGACAAGTAGATTTTCAAAGATTTAATAGCTTACAGAGTACCCCGGAGCTGGACCAATTCTGACACATGGAACATAAGGCATGCAGTTCCAAATAAAATAATTTTCAAAGTTTTTTCCTACAGAACTCGATCTAAAACTAGTGTCCACGGGGCGATGTCAAATAATTTGAAATATTGTTGTAGAATTCAACTATACAGTGCTACAAACCAAATTATCCTGGGTATAAAGCTAAAGTTTTCTGACAAAAAGATTTTCAAAAGTTGAATATTTTACACAAATGGGACTTCAGAGATGGGGACAATTTTGACCCCACGGACATAATTTGAACAAAACTGGTACATATTCACTTGAAAGTGCTACGTACAAAATATGTAAGTCCTAAGGCATACAGTTTCGAACAAGAAGAATTTTTAAAACTTCTTACATAATTCGATATAAAACAAGTGATTCCCGAGCATATATATCCACTAGATATAATGCACACAAAATATCTAAGCTCAAGGGCGTACAGTTTCAAACAAAAGGATAAAGCTTTTCCTCCAAATCTCGTTTTAAAACAAGTGTCCCCCGGGCTGTGTCAGTTTTGACCCTAAATATATTATTGAAAAATCTTTCTAGAGGTCAACTTTGACCACATGTACATTTGACACGGGCGCCGTGCGATAACTTCGTGTAAGATTTCCCGGTTTTGGGGCATCTTAGGTGGCTTTGGGCTACAGAGTTAGTATTTACATTATATATGAGTATCGTGCAATTTTTGTACAGGCTGTCGGGTGACAACTAATTTTGACAAATCCGTACGGAGGCTGCACTGAGATTGTAAGGGTCGTGCAAATAAAGCAATATGGAAATCGTATAAAGCCCGTGCAGCTTCAGTGCAGAGACTATACGGAGATAATAAGGTGACGTTGCAAACTCTAGCGTCCGCTTCCCAGTACATAAGGAAGAGTGTATATCTTTCTTATTAGTTTGTTCAAGTTTGCCTAACTGTTGAAATACTTTTGAAAATGGAACCTAAAATTCTTCTCAAGGCAATCTTAAGGTCGCTGTAATGCCCTAGTGCGGCTGCTATGGAGTTGTTGCGGGATGACTGCGCGATATCTGTGCGATTTCACGGTTACTGCACGTAAACTGGAAATACACAATGCTAGATACCAAATATCTCAGGTCTGGAGCTAAAAGTGACTGACAACGTTTTCAAAGATTGTTTTTTACACAAATAGGACCATGGAGGCGGTGTCAATTTTGACCCCAGGGAGATAATTTAAACAAACTTAATAATAATGTTCACTAGACAATTGTTATAATTCTATACGTTTTATATATCACCAGCCTGTACTTTTTAATGATACAACCTTTGATAACTCCATCAGTGAATCAATTATATTTTGCTCAGGACTATGGGGACGGTGTCAGTTTTGACCCCAAGGAGATAATTTAAACAAACTTAGTAATAATGTTCACTAGACAATTGTTATAATTCTATACGTTTTATATATCACCAGCCTGTACTTTTTAATGATTCAACCCTTGATACCTCCATCAGTGAATCAATTATATTTTGCTCAGTAGTTAGAGCGTTTGTCTTCTATACAGGAAGACCTAAGTTCGAACCCCTCGAACTTTCATGTTCTTAAGACAATGTAACATACAAAACATCTAAGCTCTAAGGCATATGCTTTCACAGAAAAACAATATGATTTTTTATCTTTTCCTCATTAATGCCTATATAAAGTCAAATGACTCCGGGTGCATAATTTTTACAATTTCTAGCTGATACCCCATGCAAAATATATAAGCCCTAAGTCTTATGGTTTCAGACAAGAAAGAGTTTTGAAGTTCTCTTCATAATTCTATGTAAACCAAGTTACCCGCGGGACAGGGCCATTAATAACCTAATGGGCATTATTTGAATAGCCTTGGTAACACTTAAGCATTGTGGTTTTAGACAAGAAGATTGTCTTTTTATCCTTCTTTCTGCCATAGCAACCAAAGTTCTTGATGAAATTCAATTCCTTAAACAACTTTGGAAGAACTTCATGCAGCCTAGTTTCATCAACTTAAAGCCTGTGTTTAGAGGAAGATGTTGCACAACGTACAACACACGCTGGACACAGGGTCATCACAAAAGCATACCTTGAGCATATGCTCAAGTAAGCTAAAATGTTAAAAAACTATGTATTTACTGATCAACAAATTTTTTCATGGTCACAAATGTTAAAGACTGCACAGTTAAGGGGATGAATCTTAACTCATACTATCTAACTTTCTGACAAGTTTGTTACAAGTTGATGTCAACTGAATTGTCATACGCATCAACGTTCAAAGGATTATAAAATATGTACTTTTATTTTTCAAGAAGTATACAGAGATGTGTCTTTTTATTTAAGTATGTGACCTTTCATTTGGCACGTTGTACGAGCTATTCTGGTTCGTAATAGTCTTCATTACGAGCACTGGCCCGGAACCAATCTATTCAGTAATGCAATATCCATTGCAGTGATCTTCCTTTCATACTTCAGTACAAATGGAAGTAACCACAGTGTTTAGAGCGGAAGTACCCCCCAAAGTTTAGAGCGTTCATGAAACAAAAATTGCTATCCATGTTCATCTGTACAGAATATGACAAATATGTAAAGTGTTTGTCTTGCATTTTCAGGCAATCGAAAGCTCAGAAATATGAATTATTCTTTCTTTAAAATTCAGACATATTTCAAGTCAATAATTTGACGTCGCGAATAAGGCTTTGCACAGAACATACGCAAATAAAAGAACAATGTACGCAGTGCGGGTCAGTGGTTCAATGGAAGTGCGGAGGACTTGTTATCCTGTGCGGCGCAAGTTTCATCCCTTGCTCTCACTAATAAAATTTATTGTATTTTGGGACTTTAAACCGATGTCCCATGTATGAGTGCTTTACTCTGAGTACGTAAAAGAACCAGGAGTGTCTCTTGAAAGGGGTGTTTTCTGTATTTGCTCTATATCCAACAATATAAAATAACTTAACTCTTCGTATGAGCAACCAGAAAAGACGGAATCAAAGCGCTAAAACCACTGAAATATTCTCGGTTGGATAGAAGGCAAATGCTCATGCCTAGACACACATTTTGTTTTCGTAACCATCCATCTATTTGAAATCAAGATTGTCAATTTTTCTTAGAATGCTGTGAAGCTAATTCCGACATTCATTTATTTGTCTTTTTGCTCGCTCATTAACCAGGTTTTCAACGAAAACCTGGTTATTGTAATGCTGAAGTCGGCGGGCGGGCGTCAACTTTTGGTTTCCGCTCGATAACTTGAGTTTACTTTGGCCTATTGACGCCAAACTTGGTATATGGGTAGCTTATATCAAGAGGCAGCTTGGGATTGCTACCCAGGTGTCTGTGATCAAGGTCAAGGTCACTGTAGCTAAAAATAGAAATTCAGTTTCCGCTCAATTACTTGCGTTTGCTTTGACCTATTGACCCCAAACTTGCTGTATGGGTAGCTTATATCAAGGGGCAGCTTGGGATTGCTACCCAGGTGTCTGTGATTTAGGTTAAGGTCACTGTTGCTAAAAATAGAAATTCAGTTTCTGTTCAATAACTTTAGTTTGCTTTGGTCTATTGATGCTCAACTTGGTATATGGGTAGCTTATATTAAGAGGCAGCTTGGGATTGCTACCTAGGTGTCTGTGGTCAAGGTCAAGGTCACTGTTGCTAAAAATAGAAATTCAGTTTCCGCTTAATAACTTTAGTTTGCTTAGACCTATTGCCACCAAATTTAGTATTTGGGTAGCTGATATCAACATGCAACTTGGCATTGCTACCCAGATGTCTGTGAACAAGGTCAAGGTCACTGTTGCATGAAAAAAGAAATTCAGTTTTCACGTAATAACTTGAGTTTGCGTTGACCTGTTGACACCAAACTTGCTGTGTGGGTAGCTTATATTAAGATGCAGCTTGGGATTGCTATTATGATATCTGGGAGCATGGTCAAGGTCATTTGCTTACAATAGAATTTTCAGCTTCTACTCCATAACTTCAGCACACTTTGACCTATTGATACCCAACTTGGCATGTGTGTAGCTTACATGAAAATACAGCCTGGCATTGCTACTCAGATATCTGATTTATTTTTATTTTGAACTATTGAAACCAACTTTCTGTGTTGGTACCAGAATAACAGCACCATTTTTACTTCACTGCCATATTTCTTCCTAATTCCTGTCACATCAATACTTAATCGTTGAAAACCTGGTTTTCGTCGCATTGCGGCGCTTCTTGTTTATATATGTTATTATGATACATTATTATCATTATTATTATTATTATTATAAAGATAAAATGTTAAAGGCTTTACGACAGAAAACCAGCATGAAAGAAAAGAGTAACAAACAAACAAGTTAAAACTTTCTTCGTTGCTTTCTGTTATGCACTCTCCTGAGCGCCGACTTTATTTGATAGTGTATAAGTTATAGCAAAGGTTGTGAACAAGTTGTTATTGACGATTATTATATTGTATTATTTTGTCGTTTCACTGAACAAACATAAGCAAAATTCACAAAAATACCTGATCGACCGAGTGTCTTTGAATCCACATTAAACATTTTTGTAAACTGGCCACGTGCCGCATACGATTTTCATACTGTGTAATCTCGTTTTTGCAAACACGGCCACGTTTTGTTAGCCCGCTTTAGAAATTAAATGTCTAAATAGATATATAAAACATATTCTAACACTATCTGCAATTCGCCGACAATAAACAAAGAAGGAATTGAGCGTGATATATCATAGGCAGTATAGCACGCTGAACACAAGCGCGCGCCCGCTGACGTCACTGCGAACGTTACTGTTAAATAGTGCACATACTTGCGCCCCTTATAAATATACCTACGTGTTAGAATGGAAATAGATTTTAACATTTTCGTGATCTACCGTCGTATATATCACGGTTTCTCGTTCATATGCATAGTTATTTAATCACTCAGGCCTACGGCCTTCGTGATTAAATTACTACGCATCTGAACTCGACACCGTGATATATCAGACGGTATATCACTCAAACTTAAAATCTATTTCCTAAGTATATAAGTATATCCAGATAAATCAATAATTAAAGATGAATAATCTAAGCAAAACAAACGTTGCTCTTTACATCTGATCAGTTAAAAAAGAGACACCACAAACAATTATCGAAAATGAGAACTCGTGAGGTTACCGCCTTGGAACGGCCAGGGGCAAACGTTTGCCATAGGGGTTTAAACCAGGTTCTAGGGAAACCAACCTCACACTTGCCCCAACAAGTTTTTAGAAGAACAAACAACGACAACTCTTGGTGAATTTACTCAAAAGAACCCATCAGCTCGACAATGTTGCATGCTATTTTAGATGTTTTAATAGATAGAACTATTTGTTCTGGTGGTAGGTAGAAAATTGTGGTCGCTGATAGGTGATTTGCAATAAGCTCGTGTGTTCTTCAGTAAATATCGGTTTATATGATTCCAGCCAAAATGGTTTTGCATTGTCCAGTATCTTTTGAGGTTATTTGTTGAATAATGACCTGAAGAGCAAGTGTATTACAGTTTAGTATGTATCGATGGATCTATCTATCTGAGTTTATTTTATCGTCGGTTCCGGTTGCCCGTATGACTGACGCCCCCTGATTAGTTATTTTATTTCGCGGGCGATAGTGCGAGATAAAGAAAGCATCCCGTTCTAGAGACACCCCTGGTTCTTTTGCATGCTCAATGTACAGTACTGATACATTGGACCTCGGTTTAATGTCTCATCTGAAAGACAATTAGTAATGTTAATGGAGGAGCGGGGATCGATCTCACGACCACTGGACCACTGATCCGTTCCCAGTTAATTACACGCCTGTGTTTGCATAGATACAGACTCTGACAAACGCGTTAGGATATCGATTCTTTGCCTCAGTGGTTAGGGCGTTAATTGGTTTAGCAAACTACAATCTACTTATGTTCGAGGCGGCATGAGTACGAATTGCACTCAACAGATGGACTTTATAAATGCCCAAACAGTTCTACAGTTATATAAATATTCTGTAAACGTGAAATTACATGTATCCGACACTTAAACTTCTTTCGAATTGATGTTGTGCATCAATGTTTTCCTGTTTACTTCTTGGCCACAAAAGAAATCTATACAAAGAGCTTTAGGTTACAGTGCCCTTCTTTAACCGTCACATTATTTCATAGTGTGCCGGTAAACCCGTCCCTTTCAGTAGTACAGTACAATGATGCTACAATCTTTCTTGATTTGCTCTCCAAAGTAAATGTCCGTGATATTTCCCTGATGTACCTACTTTAGAACAAACAAACCAAAAAAAAAAAATACATCCTAAATTTTGCATTGTCGGCATAACAGATTTTCAATCCGCATTACTTTTTGACCCTATTGTATCAAAACGTGATTTTTTTAAACTCTTTTCCATTATGTTAGATAACTCTATCCTGTTAACACAGGCAAATCGTTCTTAGCATGATAGCCGTGTGTTAGATTTATAATGTGCAAAAAGCGTATTTCTGAAAAAAAGACCATAAGCCAAAGATGTTTGCAAAACATGTTTGCTCCACTGATTGCAACCAATTAGTCATGTTACATGGATTTCAGATCCTTTTATCTACTGACATCAAAGTCAATAGTGTCATCTACAGGTCATGACCATCCCCCACCCCACGAAATCTGAGGACTGTAGGCCGATGCGTTCTTAAGTTATTTATCGAACTAGCTTTTGGTATCCAAGGTAACACTGACCTTTGGCCTACTGGCTCACTAGGTTTCATCGACAGGTCATGGCTAACCTTCCCACTAAATCTGAGGACGGTAGGCTAAAGCAATCTCTACTTACTGATCAGACAAGGTCTGGTCTGCGAACGGAGGCCGACCGACATGTGCAAAGCAATGTACGCCCTCTTGTTTGAAGTAGGGCATAATAAGGGTGACTATCCTATGACGCCAGAAGACTTGTGGTCAAATGATACTTCAGTTATTGAAAGGAAACCATTTTCAAATTTAAGGTGATCTTGAACTTGACCTTTGTCCTAATGACTCATTTACCTTGACCTTTTGACCTGCTGCTCCCCAACCCAACATTAGTCTATTAAGTAGGGAAATCGACCCTAAGAAGCTTAAAGGACCTCAGCAACAATAGGGGTCTTCTACTTAATAAGGGCAACCACCCATAAAAGCTTGTTGGTCAAATGGTACATGCGTTATTGATCAGACAAAGTCTTTACGGACGGACAGACCGATCGACATGTTCTTCGAAAGCAGTGAATGAAAACAAGTTGGCTTCCTTTAAAAAGTAAGCCAAAGAGAGGTCAGTAGCTGTCGTCACTGAAAGAATGAATCTACTTGTTTCCAAGATCATTTTGAATTTTTTAAACGTTCTGTGACTTAAATAATTATAAAAAAAACTAGTAACCTAACTATTATTAATAGTTAATACCTTATTAGGCAAAATGACCGAAACTGACTATAATTTAGTTATTTCAAATGTTTGTATAGTGGCGTATCTATCATTTAAATAAATAAAACAAATTAAGATAACCTCATGTATTTCATACCTTGTAGAATCTTTGGGATCTTCTTATAATCCCCTAAGGCTTTACTCCCCCCTCTTTTACAACAATGCATGTAGTTGTTGAAGCCAGAACTCCCATGTTAAGCTGCTGCTTTTTTAGGCTAATTAAGTTTTGTTTTCCCTTTTAAGCTTTTATTACACCTTTCTTGGTCCAAATGTTTTACAAAATAATCAGCGATAGTATCTGTTAAGCTGGACTAAATATTAAAAGGGCGTAAATTTGATCCAAATTGAGAAAATGGACTTGTCAAAAATGCTCTGAAATTCGTAAAAGATATTTACCATTTTTTCATGACCATGGCTAAATATTAATTTGTTCAACAGGCTGATGAGTTTCTCAGAAAATAAAATGCATTTTAGAATTTGTAGTTTTTAAAAAGTAGCATGCATTATAAGAAATGCATCTCTATAATTGTATTTTTGTGTTTAGTTAAGCGAATACAAAATTATTCTGTACGTTCTGTTCATAATGGGCCGTTTTAACCATGGGCCGTTTTGACCCGATGTTAAATTTTGGTTTCGTTTAAATAAATTCGTATTTTGATTCGGAGCATGCGCATAACTATCTTTGTAGACTGGTTTTCATGATTTTAGGCTTAATACGAGATCATTAACTAAAATTTGATACGCAAAAATGGATGCCGCCAGCAATTAAAGCCAACACTGTGGAGAGGTCTGATGACCTCTCCAATGAAACACCTAAACAGCCATGCTTTTTATGAAACATAAAGTTCTACGACATGAATATCAGCGAGTCTTTTGGTTAAACACCATCAAATCAGTTTTGTCGGGAACCAGTAAATATTGTGTACGGATTGTACTGAGCTACAGGATAAACAATCTGTCTGACCGGTTAAAAAATATCACGTTTGTTATGAAAATCATTTTCTTTGAAAACCACATTTATATCGAAGAACAACTGAAATTAGTCATAAGTATGCCGGACAGTTCCTGGCTATTTTTGTCGTTTCAAAATAAACAGGAAATTTTGACAGATTGTAATAAAAATACTGAAGTGACGGGGGATCTCCTTCGAGATTTTTTTCTTTTTCTTCTTTACTGCACTTCTTTTCCGCACAGCACAGTGTATAACATATTCAGTGGCGTAGGTGAAAATTTCGGTTCCTGTCCTCAGTATCTTAGAATCAAAACGGTTTTTTTCCACATTTATTGTGGTCATCTGAAAATTAGACAATGTATGAAGGAAGTCATCATGATGAGGCGAAAAATATCGTAATACATCTACTCACGGATAGCATGTGTGACTCTACAAATTATACGAGATCACCCCTGTATATGGTTCGAATATGTGGGCGCGTTAATATGGGTCTGATTTTGTTTTGCGGTTCTAAAGACTGCCGGCTGTCGCCGACTGTCAAAAAACTCAATAAGTGAACTTGAACAGATCTATAGAGAAAACACTATACAGTTTGCAACATTCATTCGGCCCTTCTATGACCTGTCTTATCAATATTGTATTTCTCTTACACGGAGCTGTAATACACTGATACTAAACAGGTTTTCTTTCAAGTGAATTTGTATCAACCCTTCTCATGAAATCTGAAGGGTAAGCATCATCTTTTGTCTATGTAAATATACGTTCTTTCTATGCAATGTGCAGTCTTTGAAAAGCAGTAATGGTTGGCTGATTACACTGTTCATCAAATTATTGTTAACATAGGTCTACGTCTTAAATTAATCGTTCAGTAAGACTGCTAGTTTATCGACTTATAAACCATTTGGTATGTAAGTATTTTCATTCTTGATATTAAAAAAGGTGGTTTATGAATCGTTTAAAAGATTTTTGTCGGAGTAGCTCTCTAACTCAATGTTTTCACTTACTTTACAAATCGATCAATTAAACTTCAGACCGAAAACAAGATAATTATCTTGAATGAACATTTACAATTATATTGTAATGGAATGAGGTTTTCCCCTTTTGAATTGTGACCTAGGATATACACCTATTTTCTTCCATATTTTGTATTAAAACTATTAATAGTGAAAATTATCGATATTTAAACTTACTTGTTCTCTTGTTGTCTGGCACTGTTGGAGTTCATTTTATTCAACATATTTAAAAATCACTTACTTTTGCCAGGAATTCTGACATATGGCTGTTCTTTCCTACACCATGTAAACACAAATGTTCAGGGTTACTTCTGTATATTTTTGCATGTTAGAACTCTATAGGACATAAACGAGCTGTAGGACTTGGTATTTACACTATAAATCATTACCCTTTTTTAGGAATTTCACATAAATTTAAAATTACCTTTTGTCTTCCTGGCAGTTCTGGTTGTTTATTGTCTCTCTTAAATACTGACATTTATTACTAAATTATAGAGTGTTGGGCAACTTCTTGAATTTCTAGGTTGCTAAACTCCGATCTATCATAAATTCTTTGTATATTTCACGTTTTTAATATTTGTAAAATATGAGTAACCTGTTTGACCTTAAAGTTTAACAGGCGAGAGCATTTATATTCCTATCCACCTGGACATTTCAGATATCAATTTCCTTGTGCTTAATATCATTTGTGTTCAAGAACATGTTGTTAAGAAACCTATTCAGCAGTAATTTTCACATTTTAGCAATAATTCTTCAAGAAAACCTTGTTTTTTAAGGTAACCTGGCAATATGGCAGCTTCTAGGAATCGTGAATTACTGCCAAACTTCCGAGCTTAATGATGGGTCCTGATTAGCTGATTTTGAAAATCCTGGCAATTCTAGAGAGTATAAATTTGTGAGTTTCAGTCATTTGGGGCGGATCAGAGGTCCGGTAGTATGGACTGGCAATCCAGGGGTCGCGAGTTCAATCCCGCACTCCTCTACTAACAGAACAGAACAATAAATTTATTGAGATTTGAGCATTTCATCTACAACAAATAAGTTACACATATCAAGGTCTATAACTTTACATATATCAAATAAAGCATATTAAGCATAAAGAACAATGCCAATCATATGTATATGTTGAAGGCATATATGTATGGTTAATATGTATGTATGGGTTCTTTTAAAATATCTAACTCAGCAAATGTTTACGTATATTCAACGAACAATCTATATAACAAGCTAACTTATCTAAAACGTTACAATTGGTGGATGTCAGCAGCTGAACTGGTTTCAACATGTTTGGTCTCTTAAAAAAATATTCGTCAGTATAACGTTTTCTTATAGTGCTGTATCTGTAACATATCAATATCAGATGGTATTCATCCTCGACATCTCCATTTTGACATGCTTCACATAGTCTTTCATTTCTTTCTATTCTTTTTTGTCCATATCTATCACTTTCTATTCTAAATTTATGGGCACACATTCTAAATTTAGTCAAAATACTTCAAAACCTTTTATTTCTTATCATGTTCTAATAAATTTCTTATTGGAAATCATGTTCCATGTACTTATATACAATCAATACATTATTACTTCTCAAATCACTTTTCAAGTTCTGTACAAAACAGTGTATTAATCCGTGTTTAAAGAGTAGAATAAATACTTTAGGATCCACTTCGTACTGATATTCCCAGCAAAAACATTTCGCAACAATAAAGATTTTACATTTGACCCCCAGTTCATCTTACCATTGTTTAAGTCATTCATAAGAAACAAATACATTTTACCTATTATACTATTACTAGAATGTATAACTTTAAACCAATGTTTGACAAGTTTAACATATCTATTAATATATAGAGGGAAACGGTCCAGTTCTCCGTACACTCCAGCATTACTTGCAGGAAGTTTTACGTTTAAGATCCTTTTACAAAATATTAAATGGATTCTCTCCATCTCTTTATTACGGGTATAACCCCAAACCTCTGCCGAATAACTTAGTATAGAAGTAACAAATGAATCGAATAAACCACAAAGCGTCTTTGGTTAGAGACCGAATTTTTTGTTTTGTTGAATAACAAATTCATAGCTTTTAATGTTTTTCCTACTAGCATTTGTGAATTATAATTAAATTTACCATTCGAGTCAATTACAACACCAAGGTAATTGAAATTATTGACAATATCTAGCTGCACTCTGTTACATGTCCATGATTCATCTCTTCGTACCGGTCCTCACGACCGAAACACTATCACTAGCTTTCTCCGTGTTGACAAGAAGTCCCCATCGGTTACAATAAGATAATAAATTATCTAAGCTTTGTTGCAGGTCATCTACACGATCTGATATCAGTACCAAATCGTCAGCATATAATATTAAGATTAAAGTGATGCCATCAAATGTTATTCCACTACCGGGTCTCGAACTCAGATATAACTCTTAAGTCCTCAATGAACATAGACCATAGCAAAGGAGAACACATTTCACTCTGTTTCAAACCTGTAATAATATTGACAAAATCTGAATATTTAGAGTTGTGTTTTATTCGACATCGAACATGCTGCGAATAATTCTTAACATTTTCCCATTAATACCCAATTTTGTAAATTTCATACCAAACTGCGTTCCTGTTGACACTGTCAAAGCATTTTTATATCTATAGACGTTTGTCATTATTTAACATATGCTGTATTAAACTATGTAAGCAGAATATAGCATATGTGTTTGATGCCCTGGGAATCAGATATGACATTTTATCATTTTGCCACTCCATGCTGTTAGTCGACTATCTAAGATGCAGGTGAACAGTTTTGACAAAACACTAAGGTAATCCCTCTGTAGTTTAGAACTATCACCCCAATTCTTGTATATCGGTATAATAAGTCCATCCATCCATTCAGAAAGCAAATAACCGCTTGATAAAATAATGATAAACAAATCCCTTAAATGTGCTGCCAGAATAGCCCTTGTTTCAATAAGATATTCGTTAATGATATTGTCACTTCCGCCAACCTTCCCGCGCTTTAAGAGACTTAGTCGCTTTTTGTACTTCTGAAATTGTTATAGGTAAATCAAGCTCCTCAAATATAGGGTCATGAACTGAAAAATCTTTTCTACAAAATATCTTCACTTTTTTAGTCTACAGTTACGTTAATGTTGTTTGGTATTTTTTTTTAAATAAGAGTAAAACTCGTTTATTGATATATTACTGCCGTTTACACGTTTCTTCCGTGTAAAATAATCCCAAAGCTGACGTGAATTTTTTGTTCGCAAACTTTCAAACTCTCTCATTTTTGTTAATTCATATTTTCTCTTTTTATTACTTATCCATTGTTTATATTCTCTCTTTTACGAATCAGGAGAACCACGTTTTCTTCATTTTTAGTTCTGTTAAACACAAATGATGCGCCTGAATGTTCTCTCTTTTCATTTCTACATGTCGAGTCAAACCAATCAGCTTCCTTTATAACTTATTTTGAATTAAATGCACTAGATTTTTTCTCTTAAATTTTTTTTTTTTAATAAAGGATTCGCCGCACCATGTTTACTTGACACAACACCGTTCACAAGACTATTTATAACACTACCATTTGAAGCGTTTACCGAGTCAAATAATTTGTTAATTTCTGTCAATTCAGCTATCAGTCTATATCGAAATTCATCACGTTTGCTATTCATATCCCAAGCTGATAGCACTATAGACCGTTCCATAATTGATAAATTGACCGCCGCCATTATGAAGATCACGTGACCGTCCACCATCAAAGGACTGCTAAACCTCGCTATGACTTTGAAAATAAGAAATATCATCTTTTAATACAGAGAAAGAATTTACGTTTACTACGTTATTAGCTAGGGACTCCTGTCCCCAGATATATGACGCACATATGAAATAATCTCAAATAAATGGAAAATATAGATTCTGTTAGGTTGTTATTGTTCATTTTTTATGTCCCATGTGTCTGTGCTATAAGCTGAGCATGGAAAAGAGCCCGAGGTGCCTCTGGATGGGATGCTTTCTGTGTCTTGCATAATCCCCACAACCTTAGATAATTTACCTCTGCATAGGCAATGGCTGTCGGGGTGATAGAGGATATTGTCAACCCGAGAACTGGTATATTACACCGAGGCGCAGCAATGGAGGGTTGGCAATATCAACTATCACCTTGACAGCCTTGAGTTTTTTATTTTATTATATCAAAAAATCTTATAACTACAATATAAGTTACTTAAACAGTCAATATGCCCTGGGAGATATTTCTTATATCACCATGGGATATGTAATTCCTACATACCTCCGTACTCAGTATTGTACTAGTTAACTCCCCTGGACTGATTATTCTATTTTTAGAAGCGAAAGCTTCTAAAGCTACACACCAGATTTTCTAGTTACAATCACATGACCGCCTCTTATCCATACATTCGCGTTGAAAAACATACCACAAGTTGTATGAGTTTTCATTGAAATGTTTAAAGCATGAGGTATAATTTCAATTTTTGGCAAACAAAACTGTAAAACTAACAAGTTATTAATTTAGTATTCATCCGCAAACGTTTCATTCATAAATTTACTACGTATTGCAATCGCAACTTCTCGACCATTTGCTAATCGGCGAGGTACTCCGAATGCGTGAGATAACGTGAACACAAAAACGTATCGCGCTTTTGACTCTGTTGATAATACTTTTTGTTGTTGTTGTTTTTGTGTTTTTGTTTTGTTTTTGTTTTTTGGTCAAATCAGTCAGAATAAGTCAAATATTTTCCTCTAATAAATATGCTTAAAGAGGCTGTACTCCAGATTTGACATAAAAAAAAATTTCATAAATTATATATTTAGATGCCGTGAGATTGTAACAACATATTATTTTACTTCAAGACTGATTATAAATGTCAAAATAGAATAAAAAAAATATTTTCGCTCTAGCCTGATTTGAACTCTAGACCCTCATGTTAACAAAATATTTCCAACGCTTTTACTGTCACCACCATCGCCGCATGTGATATTACGGATATTTACTTTAAATCTTATACGATATAGTTATACCGTCGCGTTACGGTATAGCACTTTGAAAGGGAAAAAATCAATTTATAATGTAATTATTTGACTTATTTTTTGTCAGTAAGTTATTTTTTAAGCAGTAGTCATAAATATTACAAGAAATTTATAATACAAGAAAACTTTCTTTTTTTGTCATCTGGAGCACAGCCCCTTTAAGATATTTTTTACATCCTTGCTTTTAGTTTGCATGCTGATTAAGTTATCAATGTCAATATATTTTTCTGTTTTCCCGAATCTGGACCGCAAAAAACAACACTGCTAGATAATAAACTGTCCGTATTTAACCAACCAACCAACCAACCTTTAAGGCGATAATTCACGTGTTAAAAAAACGGAATATACTGTGTTTATGCCAATCACAAAAAGTATTTAAGGCTTCTTTTAAAGAAGCAATTCCTTGATTATACACAGCAGTTTCCCGAGCCATGTTAGTATGAACGAAAACAGTTAAACAGTGTCTATATTCGGATATCGAAATTCGGATAACTGATAGAACATCCGAGAATTCGAATATTTTCCAATATGGCAAACCAAATACTCGAATATTGATTTTAGTATTCGTTCCAATCATTACTTTTTGATAACCTTTTACTTGTATATAATGTATACAATAATGTATATATTTTAATGCTTTTCCTGAAACACCTTCAGTTTATTATTGATGACAGAGACATAGATAACATGTTATCTATGTCTCTGTTGATGAGAACAGATCTCCAAATATCTTGATCAATAAATCATTAAGAATGTAAGAATTCAAACATTTCAATGAAAATGTTTGGGGTTTCATCGTGACAATCTTTTGCCTTAAATGAATTCCTTGCCACATTTCCTACACAGAAGA